>JBCNJP010000007.1:68240939-68291391 GCA_039602395.1 Deinandra increscens subsp. villosa
CAAGTGTTTGCGGCTTGTTTGCTAAGTGGTAGTGTGAGTACAAGTGTGCGTAAGTAAGTAAAAGTAAAGCCTATGCCGCATATTTATACAATAAATCCCTAACTAACATTCCGTGATTCTTGGGATCTTCATTCCAACGGCATTTGTTCATTATTGACCGGATTCGTCGGCGAGTCTTCTATTCTGCACGTGTTTACATCCTTGACCCAGTCCTCTTGACCGTTATTCGACCTTCTGCACCTGGCTATAGATCAAACAAAGTCAAGAACAAGTTGTTAGTATTGACGCCCTAGCATGCTGGGTAACCGTACATGCTAGGGTTAGATAATCTAAATATGCAGTCCCTGGATGTGCGACAACCTGGGATATCATGATCGGAAATCCAAGGTACCGATAAGCTATATACACAGTTCATGGTTGTCCGACATTCAAGGGTCCAAACCTGTCAGAGAACATTAGTAAATTTTTAGTGCGAAATCCAGGGTATAACAATAACAACTTGAACAAAAACCTTAACTTTCCAGTTTGACATTCCATTCAAGCATTTATACAAACACTTACAACACCAAATCTACACATGTGTATTCAACATGCTACTTTACCACATCTTTATATACTTGCATGCCAAATCACAACTTTATGTCAAATTAACAATCTTTATCACATAATCAAGCATCCTAGAGGTCTAATAAAGCAAATCCAAACCCACATACATCATGGAACTCGATATCTAGCCATGGGGTTTAACCCACTCTACAACTTCCACTAAAATCATACAAATGCAAACATGCAAGCCTTAATTTAATAGATTACACATACATATATCACTTCTACATCAGAATTCATACAACAATCAACTAATTAAGTGATTACTACCTCAACAAACTCCAGAGAAAAACTGAAGTTTGCCAGGAAAACAAAGAATAAGGAAGATATCATGCGTGTGGTGCTAGTTGAGGTTCTAATTCATGATTTCCCGGCGACCAATTTTCCATAATTTGGTCTACTTTGGTCATTTAAAACCCTAATTTCACTTGTTTATCCAGTTTTTGCAAAAATAATTTCCCGAAAACCCTAATTTAGGTATAAATATTAAATAAATATCAAAACTTATTAGATTTTGAAACAAACTTAGGGTTATATTCATAATAATATATTATGATATTCAAAAATTTATAGGGCCTTAATTCAATACCGTTAATCCAATTTTGGCAGAACAACGACATGAAAACCCTAGTTTTGGCATATTTTTGGATAAAATACCAAACCTTCTCAAAACTTGAAATTAACTTAGGGCTTTCTTAATATACATTATTTTAAGATTACCTACAAAAATTCAGACCCTAATTCCAACCCGATCACCCGATTTTGGCAAAACAAGCTCAAGAACCCTAGATTTTATGTATTTTTAGAAAACATACTTAGAAAATGAATTTGCAAAAACTGAGATAGGTTATTGTTAATCATACCTAATGATGCTTGACTGCAGAAATTTAGCTCAAAACTCCAAACGAGCAGCTCGAATTTGATGGAGGAAGTTTCGGACGTTTTTAAGGGTTTTTATGATGAAGATTCAAGAAATTGGTGAGGATAAAATAATGAATTGGGCTGCTATTTATGCTTGTCGAGGTCGCAGGGTGTTCCTCCACGTAACCCTAGTGACTAATCGAGCAAAAACGACACGAATTCGACCAAACAAGTTCTGGAATGTCGTGACTAAGCTGCTGGTCGCTTTCAGCGACCAGAATTGGGCGGCGGTACGCGCAGGGGGGGGGGGGGCTGGGCCTCGGCGACCCGCGAAGCACTTTGCTGCTTTGGCAGTTTTGGTCCCTCAAGTTTATATTTACATTTTAAGCCCCAGATTTCTCCGAAACTGTTATTTTATGCACCAAATCATTATAAAACATGTTTATAAAAGTTTCTAAGGCTCGGGACATGCTCGATGATATACGGATACGTGCGTTTTATAACTTTCAATAAATTGCACTTTTAGTCCCTTAACTTTTGTTTTATGTGTTCCACCTTTGTATCCTTCGATGTAACTAATGTTTTAAGTTCAAAATGATATTAGAATACTTTATTAAGATTTATAAGGCTCGGGATACGTTTAACGATGTATGAAATATTTATTTTATATATATTTATTTATATATTATTTGTTAAAAATTGTGAAAAATCATCAAAATTCATTAAAATTCATCATAATTCACCATAATGATTCGTGATATAGAATTCATTAAATATAATGTTATAGAATAATAGAATGAGAATTCTTGGAATGTACGAACTCCCGGTTAATACCGAAATCGCACGAAAACTCATATTTTTGCTACTTTTGTTTTAAACCTCGAACTTTCACGAAACCTTACATACATTTACTTGTGTGTATGACTAGTATTACCCACAAGTATTATATATGTTTAGAATGCTTAAAGTTTTCCGGTTTTGCACAATTAGAAAAAAAAACAATTGAGTTATGGATCTGATTTGCAATGAATTGAAACATCGAATTTCACGAATATTGTGATTGAAGGATTAAATCACAAAATACATGAAATAACAATATAAAATGTGAAATGATTCTTTATTGATTATCAACCAAGATAGAAAACGGGTTGGGTAATTACAGATGGATTAACCGAAGTGTTACAGTCTCCCCTACTTTAAGAAATTTCGTCCCGAAATTAAATTCGAGAAGACTGCCAGAACAGATGAGGATATTTAGTCTTCATTTGGTCTTCACGTTCCCAGGTAAACTCTGGTCCACGTTTAGATTCCCAACGAACCTTGACGATCGGTATACGACTACGTTTGAGTTGTTTGACTTCGCGATCCATGATTTCTACGGGTTTTTCAACAAATTGCAGGGATTCATCGATACGAATGTCTTCTAAAGGAACATGAAGATTTTCATCAGCTAGACACTTACGAAGATTTGACACATGAAATGTAGGATGAACATCGGCTAATTCCGGAGGTAGTTCGAGTCGATAGGCTACTTTACCGACCGTTTTGAGGATTTTGAATGGACCTACATAACGAGGTGCTAGTTTCCCTTTCTTACCAAATCGAACGATTCCTTTCCAAGGGGATACCTTGAGAAGGACTAAATCTCCGACTTTGAATTCAAGGGGTTTTCGTCGTTTATCAGCATAGCTTTTCTGACGACTTCTAGCAGCGAGTAGGTTGTCACGAACTTGAGAAATTCTGTCAGTCGTTTCTTGTATTAGTTCGGGACCAGTGATTTGAGCTTCACCAATCTCGTTCCAACATACGGGTGAACGACATTTTCTACCATAGAGTGCTTCAAACGGTGCCATACCGATGCTCGAGTGATAACTATTGTTATATGAAAACTCGGCCAATGGTAAATGGGAATCCCAATTTCCACCAAAATCGATGACACAAGCGCGAAGCATATCCTCTAGAGTTTGGATTGTGCGTTCAGTCTGACCATCAGTTTGTGGATGATAGGCACTACTGAGATCCAAACGAGTTCCCAAGGTAGATTGAAGAGATTGCCAAAAATGAGAGATAAAACGACCGTCTCGATCTGATATGATGCTCGAAGGAGTACCGTGACGACAAACGATCTGTTTGACGTAAATACGAGCTAATTTCTCAGCTCCATCGTTTTCACGAATAGGGAGAAAGTGAGCAGATTTGGTTAAACGATCGACAATGACCCAAATGCTATCATGACCACTAGAAGTACGCGGGAGTTTAGTAATGAAATCCATTGAGATGTTTTCCCATTTCCATTCAGGTACTGTTGGTTGTTCGAGTAACCCAAATGGTCGTTGGTGTTCGGCTTTGACTTTTGAGCAAGTAAGACATTTAGCCACAAAGAGCGCGATGTCTTTCTTCATTCCAGGCCACCAATAATGAGTACGAAGATCCTGGTACATTTTATCAGCACCGGGATGAATGGAGTAACGAGATTTGTGAATCTCGTTCATGATGGTGGTACGAAGATCGTCTCGGTTAGGAATCCATAGACGATTCATGAAATAAAGGAGACCATTGGGTTTAGTTTCTAGTTGAAGTTCAGCACCACAAGACATTTCTTCGTACATGTTACCCTCGGTAACTGATATGTGTTGAGCCTCAAAAATACGGGTCTGAAGATTAGATAATGGATGAGTAGTTTGAAAGAGAATTGGTTTGAGGTGTTCCTTACGACTAAGTGCATCGGCCACAACATTTGCTTTACCGGGATGGTAGAGAATATTGCAGTCATAGTCGTTCAGAAGTTCAACCCAACGACGCTGACGCATGTTGAGTTCCTTTTGATTGAAAATGTGTTGAAGGCTTTTGTGATCAGTATAGATTATGCATTTGGTTCCATAAAGGTAGTGTCTCCAAATCTTCAAGGCAAATACAACCGCACCAAGCTCGAGATCGTGCGTTGTATAGTTCTTTTCATGAATCTTGAGTTGTCTTGAAGCGTAGGCGATCACTTTTCCTCGTTGCATGAGAACGCAACCGAGGCCTAGATTTGAGGCGTCGCAGTAAACGACAAAGTCGTCGTTTCCGTCAGGAAGAGTTAAAATAGGAGCATTGCATAACTTCTGTTTGAGAGTTTGAAATGCCTCTTCCTGAGCAGGACCCCACTCAAATATTTTGTCTTTTTGTGTTAAGGCGGTGAGTGGAACTGCGATTTTTGAAAAGTTTGAGATAAAGCGTCGATAATAACCTGCTAGTCCAAGGAATGAACGGATTTCAGTAGGGGTGTGTGGAGTATTCCAACTTGTTATGGCTTGGATCTTGGCAGGATCGACAAGGATACCTTTGTCATTGACAATGTGTCCTAAAAATTGAACTTCCTTAAGCCAAAATTCACATTTAGAGAATTTGGCATAAAGTTGTTCTTTCTTCAGGAGTTCCAAAATTTGACGTAGGTGTGTTTCATGTTCAGACCTTGATTTAGAGTAAATGAGGATATCGTCAATAAAGACGATGACGAACTTATCAAGATAGGGTTTACAAACGCGATTCATGAGATCCATGAATACTGCAGGTGCGTTTGTTAATCCAAATGGCATAACGGTGAATTCAAAATGACCATAACGGGAATGAAAAGCAGTTTTATGAACATCTTCCTCTGAAACACGAAGTTGATGGTAACCAGAACGAAGATCGATTTTTGAAAAACAATGAGCTCCTTGAAGTTGGTCAAAAAGGTCATCGATTCGAGGTAATGGGTATCGATTCTTAATGGTAAGTTTATTGAGTTCGCGATAATCGATACACATTCGGAATGTACCATCCTTCTTCTTGACAAATAAGACAGGTGCTCCCCAAGGTGAGGAACTAGGTCGAATGAATCCTTTGTCGGAAAGTTCCTGCAGTTGTTTAGATAACTCCTGCATTTCTGATGGCGCTAGGCGATAAGGTGACTTTGCAACGGGAGTAGCACTAGGAATAAGATCGATACGAAAATCGACTTGACGAACGGGAGGTAGACCCTTTATGTCTTCAGGAAAGACTTCAGGATAATTTCGAACGACTGGGATGTCTTCGATTTTATTTTCTTCCTCCCGAACTTCCATGATGTGGGCCAGGAATGCTACATACTCTTTGCGTAAGTACTTTCGGGCTTTAGTACAGGACATAAGCTTCAGCCCGTTTGATGGTTTATCGCCATGAATCGTAAGGATTTGATTATTCGGACGAGGTAGACGAATGATCTTGTCAAAGCAGACGAGTTCAGCGTGATGTCGAGATAACCAATCCATGCCAATGATAATATCAAAGCTTCCAAGAACCATAGGTATTAAATCAATAGGATAGATGTGATCTTTAAAGTTTAGTGTACAATTGCGAATAATAGAATTGAGAGTGACTGGATTCCCATCCGCACTCGACCGAAATGGAAGGATTAAGAACGTTCAAAAAAAGTATACTATTATATGGAGCCTTGTTTAATAAATGAAGATATGAAAATCAAGCCTTGTTTAAACATGAACCAATTTTATTATTATAATAATATATCTTAAGATTTTTATTGATAATTCAAAACAATTTTTAAATAATAAACTCATATTGTATATATATACAATAGAGAACGGAATTTATGGTTTCGTGCCCATTAAAATCCCAAATTTATATATATACATATATGTCCGTAGAGTTTTAACTACGCTGCTTCAGTTTAGCCAGTAAGAGCATCCAATTTTTTCCCTTTAAACCCGGGTTCGAATCTATGAAATTACAAATATTTTTTTTTTCTCGATCTGATTTGCTCGCTACACGATCAGCTATAATTTCCTTTACACGTGTACAACAACGGTCTGTTTTTAGCATACGTTTGGGGGCCTCTCTCTCTTCAAACACAAGTTTCTTCTCTACGCTCCTCTCTCTCTTCAAACACACACATGCGATCGAAATCCTCAAGAACGACGATCATAAATCCTCAACAACGATTACAACCATTAGAACGATTGAACCTTCCTCAAGAACGATGATCGAAATCCTCGCCGTTCACACAATCGATCAGAAGGACAATTACGTATTCTAGGGTTTTTTTTATTCAAGATGTCATCGCCTTCCTCAAGAACGACGATCGAAATCATCGCCATTTACGGTTCAGGTTCGTATGTAAATATCAATTAGATTACTTTTATGATTTTCAATCTACGTTCTTGCAGGTTATTTGGACGGATTTCGATTGCTTTTTGATTGTGACCATTTCGATTGCTCCTCTCTTTCTCTGATTCACATTCACTATTTTATAAAATAAAAACAAATCGGTAACTGGTTTTGCACATAACTTGGGGGTTTTGTTCTCTATTTTGGGTATTTGCCGGAAAAATTGTCTATGTTTGTTAAAAAAAATCTTTCATAAACATCAGGTTCCATGATTTTTATATTGTTTTACTTATGTAATTGCAGGTTTTGGGATTGTTGGCTGTGTTTTATGTGTGTTAAGTCCTGACCAAGCCGCTTAATATGAAGCAAGCATATGGTATACATCCTCGAACTCTATGAAGTGTATCTGTAATGTACTTTCTCTTATTGTTACTGTTTTAGGAGTATAATATATAATTAATTGTTTCATGTTTTCAATTGTCAGTGATCAGGTTATATGACTATCAGTTGTGGCAAAAAAATCAAATGTGAAATCTATTTATTCGCTATGCTTATGGTCTCGGGAAGCTTGATATGTACGTCTTCGACTCGCTACGCCTTTTTAGGCTTTTCAATTACAAAATCGTATTACATGTTATATTGATTCTTAGATATAATCACATGAGCATGATGATGTAACTTAGAATCCAGATTTGAAATCAGTTTCAATTTGAACCTCTGTGATCCACAAGAACAATTCAGTTTTGATATCAAATATAAAAATTAGGGTTGTTGATTCTTTCTCATGGTAAAATCATTTTCAATCTATTGGAATGGATAGTGCTTAGATGTGCTTACGATGTTTTAGGTTATGGACTTGATGCAC
This sequence comes from Deinandra increscens subsp. villosa, assembly GCA_039602395.1. Classification (NCBI taxonomy): domain Eukaryota; kingdom Viridiplantae; phylum Streptophyta; class Magnoliopsida; order Asterales; family Asteraceae; genus Deinandra; species Deinandra increscens. Next base: position 68,248,396 of record JBCNJP010000007.1, read on the forward strand.
ATATTACCTAAACAGATCGAATGGTGGTCATGGTGGAGTTTTGCTCAACCTTCACACACCTGCGGTGACCGTCGCTGTCATTTGATCGATTGATTTCAAGAGGCAGAGCTGAAAATCGTTCGGTTACGTAAGTTTTCTGATCTTTCTTTTCTTTAAGCTTCATGATTCTTTTTATATTGAAACCTTAGAAAGTAATCGAGTATAAGTTTCTGATCTATTTGCATTCTTATGTGTTATTCTATAGAAGATTAATTTTATATTGTTCCAAATGGTAGAGTTTAGGGGGGGAAATAAGTTTGGGTTTTTTATAAATTTTGAATGTTCGGTTTCCTTTTGGTGCATATGAAATCATCGAGGATAGTATATGAAATCCATATCTTTTGTGTAACATTGCTAGATAAAGTGAAACATAAACGCTAAAATTAACTGCAATAGTATTAGGTCTTGTAGTAAATATAACAGTTACTGTTATTAATAAACAGGTTTGTTCAAGCAAATGTTTTAATTGTGAAAATTGTTATTGCAGGATGAAGACTTAAAAAATCAAAAGGAACAAGACTATAATATCATGTGAGTGGTGTAATATTATTTATAAGTACATCTCAAATTTTATTTGTGATTATTAGTTCTATACAGTTGATTCAACTATAAAAAAACACATGATTTAAAGATTTGTTATCTATAGATTTATGATTTGAAGATTTGTGAATTTGGTCTTGCCGAAACAGGTGCTTAAAATGCCTTAATCGAAGCTTTGTTCTATAGCAATGTTCAGGTTTATTTCTAATCTTAAGTTACATATTAAGATTAATTTCCTCCAGCTTGATTCTAATGCCAATTTTCTTTTCAACTTCTAGGTTCAACAACTCAATTTCTTGAGTCTCTCAGCGTTATCGCGAAAGTGGTGGTAATACATCAGGCACAAAAACCTCTACATCTCCATTTAACCTGACTCCTACTTTGTTATTTAATTTCATGTTCATATTAGATATTATATTGTTTAAACTTATATTCATTTCAACCTGATCTTCTTTTTTTATTTTAATCTTAACTTCGTCATTCAACAATTCCTTGCTATAGCTACTGTATAAGGGGTTTTACTAAGCTGGCCATAAACATAAACATCTGCAGAAGCTTTCCCTTTGGGAATTCAGATTTGGTAAATACTCTAAGTAATTGGTACACAATAACTGTTATATCATTAAATATTATATGTATGATTGGATAATACGCTTTCTTGAAACATCTTTGACAGCAAAACATATGCAGGTTCTTCCAGTTAGTTATTTTTGTTAACTTTTGTTATTTGTTAGTTTTGATTGATTGTAACTGTTTCTTTCTTTTCAAGTGGCTTACAGTTGTTTGGTTGCCTTGTTGTTGCGGTAATCGCTTCCGAGGGCTTACCTCTGCGTAGTGCATCATCAGGTGGTTATATCGATTGATGGCGGCAGTGGATGAAGGCAAAGGGGCAAGCTGTAATGAGGATGGTTGTAGTGGGTGACATCAGCAGAGCTTTAACATCTGCAGAGGTTTATATCTTTTCTCCTTTCTAATAAATTGATTTTCACTCTCAGTTATGATTTCCCTACTAGCACTTCTTTTGGAGGCTTTCCTAACTTTTAACTGATGCTGATCCTTTCCGCTTCCAAGAACCTGATGAGCATAACTTTATCTTTTTCTATTTAAAATCTATTTTTCTGTTGCTGCTTTAGGAAGATGATGCACATACAATTGAGATAGTTGAGGCCCTCATAACTCAAGATGAAAGGCAAGAAGAATTAGTAGCTTTGCAAAATGAAGCAGATTTACCCCTTCTGGAGTTACTTAAACGTTATGCTGTTGGAGAAGGTTAGTCATTCTGACCCTCTTCTACGGTAGATGTGGCAAAATGGTTGGGCTGGCTAAGGGGTCAAATCAGGTCCGAGTCAAAACAAGTACTTTACTGTACAAGTCAGATTGACCCAAAACACTTTCGTCCAACCAATTTTATCAACAGTTACACTGCATTCTTGAGTTTAATTTATAAAGGAAAAGAAAGTAAGTGAAAGGAAAATCATAAAAAGTGGGTTCTTGAGTTTTTTTGTTAAAAGGAAAAGAAAAGATTGGAAAAGAAGTGGATGGGACTTCTAACCCATTTTCCCATTAAAATCTTCCGTCCAATTTTGGCATGATTGCAAAGGAAAGCAAATAGTACATGTTCTGCAACTACTAATATACCATTTATTCCTTATATAATAATTTTTTTCTTCCCTCCATAAAGGGTATCATTGTCAAGTTATCAATTTTCCTTTCTAGTCTATCCAACTCAAGAACATAAAAATGTTATATTTTCTCTTCCTTTCCTTTCATTCTTATAAAACTCAAGAAGACAAGGCATATAATATTTTCTAATCTTTTTCTTTCTTTTCTTTTTATTTCACTTCTCTTCTTTTCTATTCCCTTCAAAATAAACTCGAGAATAGAGCATTAAAGTGTGTCAGTTAGGATGTTTTACCCATTACAACTACACCTTGGTCAATTTTCAACCCATTTTCTTTTTACCTAACCTTTGTGAAAATGCGTGAGCAACGGATCGTCTACTCGATCTAGCTAATCGGACATCGAAACGTAATTAACCGATTGATTTATTGATCAACGAAGAACAATTACAACCAGTAAACACTCAGAGATAGACTCAGAGAATACACACTCAGAAACACACACTTAACAGATCTTGCACGCTCAGAACTCCCAATTACAAAGACCAAACCTCTATATATACTAGCTGGTCCGAGCTTCGGCCGAACATCAGGTTCGGCCAGTCCGAACTTCAGGTTCGGACCTAGTTCGGCCAGACCTAGTTGACTTTGATCTTGAACTTGCTTGATACTTCACACGACGCACATATCAGGTATCAACACTTTGAATTTGACCTGTTATAGCGTTATAGCCAACTGACCCATCCATAAATAAATGGTTTGAACTGCTGACCTTTAGTACAAATGGTTCTGAGTTATATTCCTTATTTATATATATTACAATAAGAATTGGAGGTCTCTCACTCAGTTTTTACTATGCCTTTTGTTGGCCAATACCTTCATGACATCTCCATTTTGTAGTTGTAGTCCAATGCTCAGATGACACTGTTATTTTGCTTTCATTTTTTGTCATTTTTTCCCGGTGTACGCGTGTTTTGTACGACACGTGGTTTGCTTCTTAATTTCGCACCTGTTCTTCTCATCGTACAAAACCCCTCTTCTTTCTTCTTACTGGTTTTCTCCGATCGTTGCTCCTGGTGTCCGCATGTTTGCAGGTTTGTCGTGTTTTTATAATTTGTTCTTCATGATCTACTTATGTCTCTGCTTTTTAGGGAGTTAGCAATCGGGGGTTTGGATTTGGGTGTAGCAATTTGGGGGTTTGGATTTGGGTTTAGCGATTTTGTTTTCTAATTTTTTCCGTTACACCTTTATCTTCGTTTTCACGCTTTCGTTTTTTCGTCTGGGCTATTGTAAGACTTCTCTTCTCATCTGCTTCGCCTATTGTTTTGATGGTGGTATGTGTCTTGATTTTTGGGTTTTGATGGGGTTTTTGTATTCGGATTCGTTATTTTTTCCGCTGTCGTTGGTTTGATTTTACTTTATTTTGAAATTGGTTTTGTAATTAGTTTTTTGGGTTGCATTGTAGCAGTTTGATGGTATGCATATTGTTTTTCTTGGTCTTTAATTGTCACACCCCCAATTAACCACTAACGGAGTTTATACCGTTAAGGGTGCGAGCAAACCAGGACCACAACCATTAGTTACAAATACTAAACGAATCAGAGTTAGTCCAAAGGTATATCATAAATAAAGTCTCAAATTACGCAGCGGAAATATATATCGTCTTAGCACTAACCACGTGCTTTACAAATCAGTGTTTTAAATTCCCAATTAAGTTTTACCAAAAATAAAAGTCTTCATGTGCCATGCCAACCCGCTCCGGATACTCCTCAGCGATCTGCAAAAGTTTAAACCACGCAAGTGTCAACCTAACGGTTGGTGAGTTCACAGTGGGCTTGTCACGCAGTGGCCCGGTCTCATAATCATAATGTGTCAACATATACTTATGTGATGTTTATTTGTGAAAAGCAATGCTTTGTAATGTCCAAAATCATAGTAACGTGGTTTAGTAGAATTGATGTCCGTAACATACGTTATCGGGTATGAACTAGTTTTGTATAGTTAAAGTGCTCAACCGATATCGCGGGTAGCTAATCCGTTGTTCCATGCACTAAGGAAGTTTGTACCAAAGCTGACTAATATTGTAGTGGCAGCGCCATCATGTTTTGCGGACCTACGTCATCGCGGATTTGCCTCCCCCGTGTCCTCTCGGGATCACGGTCAGATAGGCTGATATTGTACCTCCGTGCACTCCCCGTGCCACGGGGTGGAGTTTGTCAAACTCCAGTAGATCTACCCAACATCCCCTCGTTTTACAATTAATGGTACAATTTAGTTGAGGACTTTTTCAATTATAAGGAAATCCTTAGAAATCATGTGATATCATGTGGTTAGACTTTAACCTACTCTAGCCATATTAAAACGGTTTACTTTGGGTTCTCATGAATCCCGAAAACATTTTCAGTTTTGTTTAGAAATAGTTGTTTAAGTATTTCACAAGTGTCTCCCATAAAACACTTCCAGTTCATCAAGTGGGTGCCGAGCACTCCTAAGTTTTCAAGTTTATCAGAGATGTGCATAGCACTCTTAAGGTTGTCAGCATTGTTTTCCATTAAGTTATTCAGTGTGACCCAACCGGGTTCACGGTAATTGGGTTAGTGACACTCACCTTGGGTTGCACTGCTACACTTGCTAAATAGTCCAAGTATTGTTTGCTTACCGAAGACCTAAGAACACGTTTAGGTCTTAAGTATTAGTTTTGTGTCTAATCTTTACTTAACGTCACTATGGCCCATAACCTAGCACGTTGGAACTATGACACGACATACCGACACACGACACCGATGGTTGATCATAAACAAGGGTTCACATAATTCAGAAATCAAGCATGTTTCATTATTGCATAATCATGTAAGTCATGGCATAACATTCAAACAGGTTGCACAAGTTTGGGTTTAGGTCTGGTCACAGTTTCGCTAGTATAGATTCGCTAGGCAGTTTCGCTGTGTGCACGGGCAGCACTTTCGCTAGGCAATACCCGATGACACAGTTTCGCTAGGCTAGTTTCGCCCGAAACTGTTGGCACAGTTTCGCTAGCCTAGTTTCGCCCGAAACTGGTTTGAACTTTCGTTCAGGAAATTTCGCTCGGTAGTTTCGTTCGGACAGGTCTGGTTGGTTTACCCGGCGACACTATAGTTTCGCTGTATAGTGTCGCTGGAAGGAGATATACATAGTTTCGCTATATAGTTTCGCCCAGAGAACAGGCTAGTTTCGCTGGTCGCGAAAAACACATAAATCAGCCTAAAAATCAATCTAACAGCTTCCATATTTCATGTAATTCAATATCTAGCATGCATAATCATTTACCAACATCAAACAACAAGTTTTAACACCTTAAACATGGGTTTTCACATTCAAATCACCAAAAACACATTTTAAACCTAAAATGACCTAAATAGCATAAATCTTCATTATGGTTTGATTTCAAACGTAAAGTTACTGACTTTATGATAGATCTAGCATTCCTAAGCAACATATCAAAAGATCAAGTGATTACATGAAGATCTAAGCATGCTTTTTAAGAAAACACATAGAAAATGCATAAATAATGGTTTTGGGACTCACGATTCGATCTAGGGCCTGAATGGATGAGATGAGATGATGGTTCCTTGATGGTTTTCTCGACTGACCAGAAATCTCGAGTGAGCAGATGAGAGTGGTGTGTGTGTTTTGTATGAAATGAGGCAAAAATGAGATCTCTAGGGTTTTATGTTATTATATATCAGGGGCTAGTTTCGCTGGCTAGTTTCGCTGGCCAAGCGAAACTGACTCTGTAAGTCAAAGGTTAAGCTAGCCGGGCGACACTATAGTTTCGCCCGGTAGTTTCGCTGGAACCCAAAAGTGACCAATTTACATTCTAAGCAAGATAAGCACGGTTCATGAATTTCACGCAATTACACAATTAATCAACAGACATGTTGCACATACTTCCTCATAGAGACAATTCAATAAATAAACACATATGGACGGGTTCGGTGATCAACCAAAGGTCGTGGACGTATTCGGCCTAGTTAAGCATTAGTTACTAAGTTAATACTTATAACGTAACCAACGGGATTGTCTAACGGAAGTTAACCTTGAAATTCTCGGATGTCACATCATCCCCTTGTAATTGGAATTTTCGTCCCGAAAATTATTCTTGCGTTGTAGCGTTCGCAGCCTCGGCTGTCGTCGTTGTTGTCGTTGCTGGGGAAAGAAAGCAAAAGTTTTAGGGTCGCCACATCCTCCTCCTGTTAAAGGAATTTTGGTCCCCAAAATTAAATCATACCTTGAGTTTCTGTGGACGTTTGCTCGAACAAGTGAGGATACTTTTTCTTCATTTGATCCTCTCGTTCCCAAGTATATTCTGGTCCACGCTTTGAGTTCCATCGAACCTTGACGATCGGAATCTTGCTACGTTTGAGGGCTTTCTCCTCGCGTCCCATGATTTCTACCGGTTGCTCGATAAATTTCAGATGTTCGTCGATTTCCAATTCCTCCAAAGGAATTATTTCAGTGTCTTCAGCCAGACATTTCTTTAGGTTAGAAACGTGAAACACGTTGTGAACTCCATCGAGTTCAGCAGGGAGTTGTAATCGATAGGCCACCGGGCCTACTTCCCCAATGATTTCAAATGGACCAATATAGCGAGGATTCAACTTTCCACGCTTTCCGAAGCGTATCACACCTTTCCAGGGAGATACCTTCAATAGTACCTTGTCGCCTACTTCGAACTTCAAAGGTTTACGGCGTTTGTCGACATAGCTCTTTTGTCTGTCACGTGCTGCGGCTATCCGTTTTCTGATTTGAATAATTCGCTCCGTTGTATCATGAATGATTTCCGGTCCGGTGAGTCCCTTCTCACCCGTTTCAGCCCAACACACGGGCGATCTGCATTTTCTGCCATAAAGAGCTTCAAAAGGTGCTGCACCAATGCTCGTATGATAACTGTTGTTGTAGGAGAACTCCACCAACGGAAGGTGAGCCTCCCAATCCCTACCAAAGTCGAGAACGCAAGCTCGGAGCATGTCTTCCAAAGTCTGAATAGTTCGTTCCGTCTGACCATCGGTCTGCGGGTGATAAGCTGTACTCATATCCAGTCTGGTTCCCAATGCTTCTTGCATAGATTGCCATAGTCGGGAAGTAAATCGAGGATCTCGGTCGGAGATAATGGTCTTAGGCACCCCATGAAGTGCCACAATGCGGTCAATGTACAGCTTTGTTAACTTATCCATATTGTCGTTTTCCCTCATTGGAATAAAGTGTGCAGATTTGGTTAGTCGATCAATGATAACCCAAATCGCATCCGGTCGATTCGATCGATGAGGTAATCCCGTTACAAAATCCATGGAGATATCCTCCCATTTCCATTCGGGGATCTTTGGTTGCTGTAATAGCCCAGAAGGCTTTTGGTATTCAATCTTAACTCTTGAGCATGTTAAACACTTAGCCACATATCGCGCAATGTCGGCTTTCATATTCGGCCACCAATACAAGCTCTTCAAATCTTGGTACATTTTATCCGATCCAGGGTGCACCGAATACCTTGACTTGTGAGCCTCGTCCATCACGAGCTCACGGAGATTTCCAAGTAAAGGAACCCAAATTCTGTCATTGTAGTATCTGAGTCCGTCGGACCTAACTTCAGAGTTACCATCCACCCCTCGCAGTGCTTCAGCTGCAAAGTTTTCTTCTTTTAAAGCTTCTTGTTGGGCATCGCGGATCCGATCCGGCAATCCCGTGTGAATGGTAAGTTGCAGCGCTCGTACTCGTCGAGGCTTTTCGTACTCTTTTCGACTTAATGCATCAGCCACAACATTGGCTTTTCCCGGGTGATATTTGATTGCTAAGTCATAATCATTCAGTAGCTCGACCCACCGTCGTTGTCGCATGTTGAGATCCTTCTGATCAAAGATGTGCTGTAAGCTTTTGTGGTCGGTAAATATTGTGCACTTTGTTCCATAGAGGTAATGTCTCCAAATCTTGTGTGCATGAACAACGGCTCCCAATTCCAAATCATGCGTTGTATAATTCTTTTCAGTGTCCTTCAGTTGCCTGGACCCATAGGCAATCACTTTGTCCCGTTCCATCAACACGCAACCGAGTCCTTGGATGGATGCATCACAGTATACTACAAAGTCGTCAACCCCATCGGGTAACGCGAGAATCGGAGCTGAACATAACATATCCTTAAGAGTTTGAAACGCGTGTTCCTCTTTTTCACCCCATCTATATTGCACTCCTTTGTGCGTTAAAGCTGTTAAGGGTTGAGCCAATTACGAGAAACCCTTAATGAATCTTCAGTAATATCCGGCAAGTCCCAAAAATTGTCGGATTTCGGTTGGCGCTCTAGGGGTAGACCAATTCTTGATAGCTTCCACTTTAGCTGGGTCGACGTGAATTCCTTCCTGATTAACAATGTGTCCAAGAAACTGGACTTCGCGAATCCAAAAATCGCACTTCGAAAACTTAGCATAAAGCTGTTCCTTGCGGAGTAATTCCAAGATAAGTCGCAGGTGTCTCTCGTGTTCTTCCTTTGTCTTGGAGTAGATCAAAATATCGTCAATAAAGACTATCACAAACTGATCGAGGTACGGCTTGCACACTCGATTCATCAAATCCATAAACACAGCAGGTGCATTAGTTAGCCCAAACGGCATAACTAGAAACTCGTAATGACCATACCGAGTTCTGAAAGCAGTCTTGGGGACATCCTCATCACGAACGCGAAGTTGGTGATATCCAGACCGTAGATCAATCTTTGAAAAGTAGCTCGAACCTTGTAGTTGGTCGAAGAGATCGTCGATTCGAGGAAATGGGTACCGATTCTTGATCGTAACCTTGTTAAGCTCTCGGTAGTCAATACACATTCAGAACGTTCCATCTTTCTTCTTAACAAACAAAACCGGTGCTCCCCATGGAGACGAACTTGGACGAATAAACCCTTTGTCGAGTAGCTCTTGAAGTTGTGAGGAGAGTTCGTTGAGTTCACTTACTGCCAAACGGTAAGGTGCGCGTGCAATCGGAGCGGCTCCAGGAGCTAAATCGATTTGAAACTCGACTTGTCGAAATGGAGGCAAACCAGGCAGATCTTCAGGAAATACATCTTGGAAGTCGCGGACTATCGGGTAGTCGTCGATGCTGCGCTCGGGAAGTGTCGTGTCTGTGACGTTTGCAAGGATCGCGAAGTGACCTTTACGAAGGCACTTTTGAGCTTTGAGGAAAGAGATAATACCGGTGACTGTTCCACCCTTCTCGCCTTGAACCGTTAACACTTTACCTCCTTCGAGTGGGATACGAACCACTTTTTCTTTACATAAGATTTCAGCTCGATTTTCAGATAACCAATCCATTCCTACTATAACATCAAAACTACCAATCGGGAAAGGCATAAGGTCGATTCCTAATGTATGGCCAGCTAGTTCTAACTTACAGTCCTTAACTATTTGAGTCGTATCGTGAAGTTTACCATTCGCTAGTTCTACCACATATTTAGCGTCTAAGGCAATCGGTTTAGCATTAATTAGCTTAGCAAACTTAGTGGAAATAAAACTTCTTTCAGCGCCAGAATCAAACAATACAGTAGCAAAGAAACCATTTAGGATGAATTTACCGTTAATCACGTTGGCGGCGTTGCGAGCTTCTCCTTGACCCATGACAAAAGCTCTTCCCCTGCCATTTCCACCATTCCCGTTTTTATTCACGTTGCCATTTCCTCCGCCATTACCGTTCCCACCATTGTTTCCTTGATTACCATTTCCCTGCCTTCTCAACTGCGGGCAGTCCCTTTTAATGTGGCCTTGAGCACCACATTCAAAACAGCCACGGGCTCCACCATTATTGTTCTGATTGTTTCCTTGCCCGTTACGGTTGTTCCCATGGTTGTTGCCATGATTGTTGTTGTTGTTGTTTTGCCTTTGGCGGTTTTGTTGCTCAGGTAGAGTTGCCCAGCAGTCTTTTGCTTCGTGGCCTTTCTTTCCACACCTTTCACAGCTCAGATTCTTTCTACAAACACCAGCATGATGCTTCCCACACTTGTTACACAAAGGCAGGTTACCCCTGTAGTTACTTTGACCGTTACCACCCTGACGGTTGTTTCCACTGTTGTTTCCAGACCTCTTACTTTGACCTTGAGAATTATAAGACCTCCCAGTGCTGTTTCCAACACTCTGATTGTTCATTGAGTTTTCAGGAGCTTCATCATCAGCTTTTCTCTTGCCACTAAGGGCAGTCTTCTCCGAGGCTTTTGCAGGAAGTGTACCCTTCTCAACCTCCTTATCAGTAAGTTTGTGAGCCAAACGGATGGCTTGCTGCACGGTTGCGGGGTTGCTGGCAGTCACTAGTCCCTTGATTTGAGGCGCGAGGCCTTCCAGATAACGCTCAATGCGTTTGAACTCGGCATCAACCATTGTGGGGCACAAGACCTCGTACTCATGGTATCGCGCGGTATACTGCTCCACTTCAGACCCAGTCATTTTCAGATTCAAGAATTCACCCTCTAATTTCTTCACTTGGTCGCGGGGACAGTACTCCTCCATAACCAGCTCCTTAAACGCTTCCCATTGCATGTTATTAGCCGCATCTAACCCAATCATCTGGATTTCGGCATTCCACCAGGAGAGAGCGGCTCCCTCAAAGGTACCAGTCGCATACTTCACTTTGTCTCTAGCAGGGCAGTTGCACATAGAGAAGACCTTCTCAGACTTCTCAATCCACCTGAGGAGTCCTACCGCTCCTTCTTCGCCGGAAAACGTCATCGGCTTGTAGTCCATGAAGGACTTGAACGTGCAGTGATGGTGGTTTCCTGATGCATAAATAGTTCGGGTTTTAAATTTAACAGGTCAAAATATAATTCGCTTTGTGCCTTAACCAGCATAATAATTACCCTGTGCGGCGTATGCAGCTTGGACGGCTGCCACCGCGGCTTGCACGTGTTCGTTAATCATTGCTTGCAGCTGTGCAGGCGTCATGTTAATGTTGCTTCTTCCGTGTCCTCTTCCAGACATCTTGCTGGACAGTTAAAGTAGCCAGTGTTCAGTCACAGTTATACTTTATACATATCCCATAATATGCATAATAACAATTTCCCGTTATCCCACTATTAGTCCAGAAAAATTTTCGTGCAAAATGGAGGCGTCGTTGAAGAACGTCGTAAGTCGTAAGTACTATCGTCGAAAGTCGGCCTTCCCATAAAAGTCACCGTCGGCATAGTCATCGTAGTAGAAATCAGGACGTAGCGTGTAGCACCGTTTCGTTGTCGCTTTCCCCCGGAATAGTGCGCGTATTAGCGTTCGCGTTTCGTATTCGTGTGTGAAAATTTTCCTAAGGTTTTCCATTAGACTACCTAGACACGGTCTATATATACATCTATATATATATATATATGAAGTATTTACTTACACAGCAGAGCGAGTATCCCAGGTTGGCACGTAAAAATTCTGTTTTGGGAATTTTGTTTGTCCGTTTGTAACTAAGGTTTCAAGTTGCAGTTTCCAAATCGTTTTAGAAAATGATTCCAGTTCTCTGCAACTTATGGCTCTGATACCAATCTGTCACACCCCCAATTAACCACTAACGGAGTTTATACCGTTAAGGGGTGCGAGCAAACCAGGACCACAACCATTAGTTACAAATACTAAACGAATCAGAGTTAGTCCAAAGGTATATCATAAATAAAGTCTCAAATTACGCAGCGGAAATATATATCGTCTTAGCACTAACCACGTGCTTTACAAATCAGTGTTTTAAATTCCCAATTAAGTTTAACCAAATATAAAAGTCTTCATGTGCCATGCCAACCCGCTCCAGATACTCCTCAGCGATCTGCAAAAGTTTAAACCACGCAAGTGTCAACCTAACGGTTGGTGAGTTCACAGTGGGCTTGTCACGCAGTGGCCCGGTCTCATAATCATAACCTGTCAACATATACTTATGTGATGTTTATTTGTGAAAAGCAATGCTTTGTAATGTCCAAAATCATAGTAACGTGGTTTAGTAGAATTGATGTCCGTAACATACGTTATCGGGTATGAACTAGTTTTGTATAGTTAAAGTGCTCAACCGATATTGCGGGTAGCTAATCCGTTGTTCCATGCACTAAGGAAGTTTGTACCAAAGCTGACTAATATTGTAGTGGCAGCGCCATCATGTTTTGCGGACCTACGTCATCGCGGATTTGCCTCCCCCGTGTCCTCTCGGGATCACGGTCAGATAGGCTGATATTGTACCTCCGTGCACTCCCCGTGCCACGGGGCGGAGTTTGTCAAACTCTAGTAGATCTACCCAACATCCCCTCGCTTTACAATTAATGGTACAATTTAGTTGAGGACTTTTTCAATTATAAGGCAATCCTTAGAAATCATGTGATATCATGTGGTTAGACTTTAACCTACTCTAGCCATATTAAAACGGTTTACTTTGGGTTCTCATGAATCCCGAAAACATTTTCAGTTTTGTTTAGAAATAGTTGTTTAAGTATTTCACAAGTGTCTCCCATAAAACACTTCCAGTTCATCAAGTGGGTGCCGAGCACTCCCAAGTTTTCAAGTTCATCAGAGAGGTGCATAGCACTCTTAAGGTTGTCAGCATTGTTTTCCATTAAGTTATTCAGTGTGACCCAACCGAGTTCACGGTAATTGGGTTAGTGACACTCACCTTGGGTTGCACTGCTACACTTGCTAAATAGTCCAAGTATTGTTTGCTTACCGAAGACCTAAGAACACGTTTAGGTCTTAAGTATTAGTTTTGTGTCTAATCTTTACTTAACGTCACTATGGCCCATAACATAGCACGTTGGAACTATGACACGACATACCGACACACGACACCGATGGTTGATCATAAACAAGGGTTCACATAATTCAGAAATCAAGCATGTTTCATTATTGCATAATCATGTAAGTCATGGCATAACATTCAAACAGGTTGCACAAGTTTGGGTTTAGGTCTGGTCACAGTTTCGCTAGTATAGATTCGCTAGGCAGTTTCGATGTGTGCACGGGCAGCACTTTCGCTAGGCAATACCCGATGACACAGTTTCGCTAGGCTAGTTTCGCCCGAAACTGTTGGCACAGTTTCGCTAGCCTAGTTTCGCCCGAAACTGGTTTGAACTTTCGTTCAGGAGATTTCGCTCGGTAGTTTCGTTCGGACAGGTCTGGTTGGTTTACCCGGCGACACTATAGTTTCGCTGTATAGTGTCGCTGGAAGGAGATATACATAGTTTCGCTATATAGTTTCGCCCAGAGAACAGGCTAGTTTCGCTGGTCGCGAAAAACACATAAATCAGCCTAAAAATCAATCTAACAGGTTCCATATTTCATGTAATTCAATATCTAGCATGCATAATCATTTACCAACATCAAACAACAAGTTTTAACACCTTAAACATGGGTTTTCACATTCAAATCACCAAAAACACATTTTAAACCTAAAATGACCTAAATAGCATAAATCTTCATTATGGTTTGATTTCAAACGTAAAGTTACTGACTTTATGATAGATCTAGCATTCCTAAGAAACATATCAAAAGATCAAGTGATTACATGAAGATCTAAGCATGCTTTTTAAGAAAACACATAGAAAATGCATAAATAATGGTTTTGGGACTCACGATTCGATCTAGGGCCTGAATGGATGAGATGAGATGATGGTTCCTTGATGGTTTTCTCGACTGACCAGAAATCTCGAGTGAGCAGATGAGAGTGGTGTGTGTGTTTTGTATGAAATGAGGCAAAAATGAGATCTCTAGTGTTTTATGTTATTATATATCAGGGGCTAGTTTCGCTGGCTAGTTTCGCTGGCCAAGCGAAACTGACTCTGTAAGTCAAAGGTTAAGCTAGCCGGGCGACACTATAGTTTCTCCCGGTAGTTTCGCTGGAACCCAAAAGTGACCAATTTACATTCTAAGCAAGATAAGCACGGTTCATGAATTTCACGCAATTACACAATTAATCAACAAACATGTTGCACATACTTCCTCATAGAGACAATTCAATAAATAAACACATATGGACGGGTTCGGTGATCAACCAAAGGTCGTGGACGTATTCGGCCTAGTTAAGCATTAGTTACTAAGTTAATACTTATAACGTAACTAACGGGATTGTCTAACGGAAGTTAACCTTGAAATTCTCGGATGTCACATTAATGGTTTTTAAGGTCAGTAGTTATCGATTTTGGTTTTGTATTGTAACTGTTTGATGATCTGCATGTTGTTTTTGATGATCTTTAACGTGTTTTTTAAGTGTTTAGGAGTTATGTGTTACATTGTGTGTGATTTTCTTTTTATTTTTTTTATTTTGGTAATTTTAGATGGTTTTTTTATCTGTTCTGGATTTAATTGAATGCCATGATTTTCTTTCTGTAATGATATAGCTGAGATTGAATTTATTTGTAGTGTTTTATTCAGGTCCTACCGCTGCTGTTAATTTTTTTTTATTTCTATTATAGCCTCCTTTGAATCTGAATTAGTTTTGTTTATATATGGGTTTCTTTAACTGATTGAAACGTAGTGTGTTTGCTTTTATTTTGAATTGATTAGTTATTTCAGGTTTAGTGGATGTATTAGATCTTAGCACAGTTTATTATATGTTATCTTGCTACATAATATACTGAGATTAGGATCATTTGTGCTATAGTTAGAATTTGGTTTCTGAATTAGACAGTGTTTGAGTTTTAGTTGCTTTATACCTTTGCATCTGATCTTATGTAGTTAATGTGAAATAGATTGTTTAAATGTGTGTCCTATGTTTATTTTGCAGGTAAGGCTGTTGAAATGTGTGTGTAACATCATCATATCATTTGTAAGTTGTCGTTTCTATAAATTTTATGGTATTTTAGTTCCTGTAGTTGTTAACTTCCAACAAATGTGTGTTGCATTTTTATTTTTGGTTCTTACTTGGTATAATAAATGTGACGGAAGTTTTGCCTTTCCTTCATTTGAAATCTTGATTTTTTATACTTATTTGATTATTAATATGATTTTTAGAATATATAGACTTAATATGGTTTATAGAACAATCCTTTTATAGATGTTTAGGTCATGTTTTTAGCTTATTGCTTTAGTCTTTTGTAAATACGTTTTTAAATAAGTTATCATTATTTATTTACAATAGGAAGTTTCTTCTGTATGAATGCAATCGTTATTTAATACGTTTTAAAATAAGTTAATCATTATTTAGTATGCAAGAAGCAAAAGACAGCAAAAACCCAAACTGTTTGGTTTTGGTTACAGGTCTTGCAATTGACGATTAACCTTTCTGAGGTATGTTTGCTATTTTGTTTCTTTCGTTCTTTCTTTTTCCTGCATTTTATTACATTTAGTTTGTTAGTTGTTTATGCTTCTTTGCATGTTTGATTTTAATTTATCTTCTTCAATTTTGGTTATTTTATTTCTTTCATCAGATTATTATGTTTGATTTTGGGGATTTCATTGATTTGGAGTTTATCATATACTTTTCTTTGGTTTTATAAATACTGTTGCATGATTGAATTTTGGCATCCCTTTTTAGATTTCTTTGGTTGTACTATCACTTCTTGAATCAAGGTACCTAATTTTGGTTTTTTTTCATGTTGATTAGTATGTGGTTTTGGAGTTCTTGAAAAGGAAATTAAATTGGCATCTATTTTAACCTCTAGGTTTGACTTATTCACATGTTATGTTTCTTTCTTATGGATAATTAATTAGTATGTTATAAGATGTTGTCATTAGAGAATTTACTGTAGGTTTGGCTTATTCACATGTTCTATTACTTTCTTAGGGATAATTAATTAGTATATCGTAAGATGCTATCATTAGAGAAATTTATGACTCATTGGAGGTTGAAAAACAAATTAGATAGCCATCCATTGTAATTGGTGTATGGTAATCTTTACCTTATTGTTGGGTTTAGCTTAAACACATATTCTGTTTCTTTTTATGGATAATTGCTATCAGTTGACACCGCTTCTTTTATTTGATGTTTCTTATATACCATATGTCCATGTAATACTTTACTTATGAGCATTTCTTATCATATGGAATAAGTATTTTGGCATATCAGAAATGTTTTTATTTTTTATTTGTCTTTCACTTATCTGGATCCAATTCATTCTTTACTTTTGTTTGGTTAATTGAAATTGGTTTTCTTGGTTTTTTCTCATAGTTTGTAAAAGAACACCAACATGCTAAAGATCAGATTGCTAGATCAAAGGTTAGTTGATACCACTATGACAAATCCCCTTTTCTGAACAGCAGCCTTAAATTATACGTTTACTTATATATATATTCTTATAGATGGTGTGTTTTAATTTGTTCATTTCCAGCGACCACCAACATTTTCCATTTACAGTTACAGGAACATAGAGGCAATCCAAGGAACCAACTCTAGCCTCCAACTGACTCAGGCCTACGGCGAAATGAGAGTGACAATTGAAGAACCGAAGATGAAACAACCACAAGATTTCAAGGTATATTGATTGCTAAAAACCAAATTTACTAAATGAAAATGTTAAAACTAATAGTAAATACTTCCTGCTCAACAGAACCAAAGGCACACATGTACATCGGAAATCAAAGAATACGAAGCTTAGCGGGGATGGTTCGCCGCAAAATGCCCTGAATCAGGTTGCGCAGAGCCATTATACAACGAGAAAGGGAGGCTAATGCAAGGATGTGCATGAGTTTCAAACACCAAACTATATGTAAGCATATACTCCCAAAGACTAATGCACTAAAGACATTACTAAACTGAATAGTTACAAAAGAACAAACCCCTCTACTAATACTAATGTCACCAAAATATATTTACACTTATTTTACAAATAACCTGCTAAAACATAAAGCTACTGAAAAATTATAAAAAATTGCTCATCTTTAACTCTACATGAAACTTGATATTCAAATAGGTATTGTGTCAACACAATCATCATGGATGACAGGTCGACATTATCGGTGGTATTGTTCAATGATGTAATACACGATTTCCTGGGCATCACCTGCAGGGACATGGTCGTTACAAAGGGTTTTGATAACCCCGAAAATAATTCCCTAGCCCATGCCGTTACTGATTAGTGTTCAAAAGAACTACACCTTGCGCCTAATGGAAAACAGTTTAGCACTTATTCAGCATGTCTCCCGTATCACAGACTAGAATAAACCACAAAAAGAACTGCTACTACTACTGCCTCCATCACTACACACGCCTACAGGAAAATTAGTGAGGAAGCATGACCAAAACTCACCATGTAAGATTCTCTAAAATCTCTACTACAAAGCAAATCCTTCATTTATGACATACACATAAACAAATGCAGATGAAAGGAGAAACAGGAGTAGCAAGAAAGATCTCGGTCGATTGCTGCAGTAAGGCGTATATTTCGAGGATAGTCTAGGAATGAAAATTTTGTAAATCTCACAAACAGTAGTCCGCCACATTTTGTATATTTCACATATGCCAACAACTAGCAAAACTTGGCGCTACTTGAAACACTAGCCCGAATTTTGTAACATCAACAATGTAATGCATCAAAAAATGAAATCGACAATAGTATAGTATCCTTCTCATGTGTTAACAAATGCAACTACGAGATCTAAAACAAGCAACAAGGGTGGCCCGCCGCAACGCGCGGGCGGGTCACCATCTCGTTTTTTACATTTCAAGAAAGACCAAAGATGTAGCTGAGCTAACTCAGGCCCGAGATGACGATTCTAAATGTAAGTGACTTGGTTTGTATATACATATCATTTTTAGTGTGGCTAATTTGGATAGTTGGGTAACAGGTCGGTTACCACATTCTTCTTATGAATTCTAATTTACATTATCTGCTTCCTGTTTTTATGTTCACTTTCTTTTTCAAATGCGTTGATCTCCCAACTCTAAAATCACAATCTTACAAAAAAGACTCAATAACAATAAGATACTTACAGGTAACCACATGCTCAATCATTCAAAACTAAACTCTAAAAGTATCTATAACAAAGTACCATCTTTAACAGACTTTATAGGCAAGTTAGAAAGTGTGGAAAAGGCAGAGACTAAAAAAAATGGCATCCTTTTGCCATTGAAACTGCAAGATACCCCGGTAAATAACCTCTTTGTTAGAGCATATACCTATGCTATGTTGTGTCTCGTGTATTGTATCTATGTGAGTGTGTCTTAGTATGAGTTTTAGTGACAATATCTTTGGCGCCGGACCAAATGGTCCGCCGGACCAAATGGTACGCCCGTACCATTTGGTACGTAGCCTGTTTAGTCACTAACTATAAATAGGTTTGTGTTAGAATGAATGTTAACACTCTGAATCATTCTACACTTTCTGTGTGTGTTTTCTAGAGAGAGAAACTAGAGAGCTTTCATTGTATCTTCAAGTGATTCAATACAAGATCTCTTATTTACATCCGTGTTTACTATGACTGATTGATACATGCAGTAGTAAGATCGTATCTCGGTTTTACAAGTGGTATCAGAGCATTTGGTTGCTCTACTGCTGTGTTTTTGATCAAATTTCGGATTTTTAGAGAGAGAAAGTTTGGGTTTCTTCACATTTTCATCAAATTCTTCCAATTCCGAGTGTTTCCGTGATAAAAAATGATTTTTGAGTGTTTCTGGAATGATTTCGCACCTTACTGATCCATTTTCTAGCTCAAAACGTCAAAAATTCGAAGAATCCATCAAAATCCGCGTGAAACGCGTCTGGTCCGCTCGAAGAACACTTGGTCCGCAACTGGTCCGCCCAGGCAATCGTCAAAGTTTGGTCCGTGGCGGTTACTTTCTGGTCCGCTGGCAGTTACGCCGTACCATTTGGTCCGCCGTACCAAATTTAATCCGTTGAGGATATCTGATCCGCATCTGGTCCGCTGGTGAATTTGATCCGGAAGTGGTCCGCATGTACAAATCTGGTCTGCTAGTTAAATTGATCCGGAACTGGTCCGTTGAGTGCAAATTTGGTCCGCTGAATTTGGTTTGGTCCGCTGGCAGAAGAGTGACTTTCACTAAAACTGACGTAACTTGAGAACCGTAAAGAGTTACGGAACCCAATACCAGCCAAAACGTTCGTCTCGACGAGATCTAGGACTTGTAATGGCCTACGGCCAGTACCGTCCAGTTTTGACCCCCAAAATCCGCTTGGAAGACCTTCGTTTTTAAGTTCGAAGTTTTTGAAGTATTATTTTCGGTGAAAAATGTTTGCGGCTACGCAAAGCACGGTACAAGCTATGCTCAATTTTGATAATGAAATAGGAACAAGTCAGAAAGTTCTAAAGCTGTTAAAATTGGAAGATTATCAAAATTAGAAACAACGTTTTTCTGCATACATCAGCACAAACGACATTGATTTATGGATTCCAATTCAAAAGTTGTATGTACGTCCAACTGCAGATGGAGAGTATAAAGAAATTCAAGATTTTGATAAGGATGAACGAAAAAGTTATGAGCTTGAACAAAAAGTTTATGGTTATCTTACCATGGCTTTACCTACTGAGCTGTTGCATCAATTCAGTACTTGCAAGAAATCCAAACAGTTATGGGATGCTTTATCTGCTCGATGTGAAGGCAATGACCAATATAAGAAGAGTAGACGAAAAGTGTTAAACAAGGAATTTGAAAATTTTCAACACTATGAAAAAGAAAACAATTCTGCTTTTGTTTCAAGGTTTTCACATCTGATTAGTGAGATGAAAGTGGTTAAAATTGACAAGACCGGGGAGGAATTGAAAGAGAAATTGATGGAAGCATTACCGGAAAAGTGGGAAAACTATGTATTATTACTTACTCATGATAAAGAATATTATGCATTATCATTTCATGATTTAACCGGAAAGCTTCATGCTAGGGAGATGGAAATGATGACCTCAAACAAGTCAACTGCTCAATTCCAAAATCCTGAATTGTACCATGGTCAAAATTCTGCAAGTATCAATGCAAAGTCTAAATCATTTGGTGTTGACTCATTAAATCCACCTCAAACAGCTTTTGTTGCTGGTCATGGTTCAGGAAATTCTGGAAATTCATCAAGAGGATGTAACTTCACTATTCCAAATCATTCAAGTCCAACTTCATATTCAGCAAAAACACCGGATGAGCACTTGGCATTAATCTCAGCCTTGTTATCTTCGTATTATGGATTGTTGAATGGTGGTTTGACAACATCTAATCTGATTGAAGAAGATTTTGATCAGATTGATCCTGATAGTCTTGAGCAAATGGATATCAATTGGCAATTAGTAATGTTAGCCCAAAGAGTTAAAATATTCAAAAAGAAAACAGGTTTTCAAAGTTTAAATCCAGATGGCAAGGTTGGAATAGATAAATCCAAAGCAAAATGCTTCAAATGTTCTAATTTCGGACATTTTGCTCGTGAATGTTCAAAACCAAATGCCTCTTCATCCAAGTCTCCAACAGCTTTAGTTTCTCAAGTTGATAAACAATATGACTGGGGACGAACTTCTGATGATTCTCCACCTCTTGCTTTAACTGCTATTATTTCGGATAAAGGTACTTATTGTACTCCCGATTCCGATGATGAGTCTACATGGATTCCCGCATCTGCAATGATTGCTCAAATTGTTCCTAATGATGTTGAAGAAGAATTAACTGATTCTGATTCTGATTCTGAATCTGAAATAAGTGGTTCTGGAAATAGTGGCTATGAATCGGTTTGTGAGTTCTGTTCTCAGAAAGACAAGAAGATAGAAGGATTGATAAAGGAAAATGAGTTGTTGATTCAGGAAATTAAAAGAAGGATAAAAGAATTGGCAAATGAACAACAAAAGTTAGAAGATCTAATTCAAGAATTTACTTCTCAAAAAGCAAAGTTTTCAGATTTTCAAGCAGTGTTGAGAAAGAATAAAAATTTCAAAGTGTTAAACAGGAGTTTGAATAGAAAGTTACAAAGTTATCTGAAGAAAAGGATGACTTAGTCAAGGAAGTTGCGAAATGGAAGGCAGAAGCTGAGGATGCTGCCAATGATTTTAATAATTTGTTTGAAAAGTCCAAGATTAAACTTGATTTACTTACCAAGGCTTCTGATGACTCGGTTGCTAAAATTGAAGCATATCAGCTTGATATGGAGAAGTTGTTAGATGAGAAGCGAGTACTGGCAAGAGTAAATAAGTTGCAAACTTCAAATTTGGATATTCAGAAAAGAAATGAAGATAAGCTGACGAAGGAATTGTGGGTTGGATTAGATGAGTTGAGGTTGCAAAAGTATGAAACTCATAAAATGGCTAAGAAGTTGATTGCCACGGAAACAGAATTGGCTAAGGCTCAACAACAGATTTCTGAACTAAAGATTGAAGTCATTGATTCAAAACGTCTTTTGAACAATGTTACAAATTCTACATCTTTTACAAGTTTCTTGGCCAAAGATGAAAATTTTGAGAAATTGTTTACCAAAACAGTTTCACCACCAGGTAGTCTCAAAGAAGGTGTTAATGATCTGAAGGAAAAGGAAGAAACTGGTGATTATTCTGAATTTGTTGATAAGAAATCTGATGGAGGAAAGATTGTGAAGTAACAGAAAGATCAGAAAGATGAAACGGTTGTGTCTGTTTCTACGTCTACTGAAGAAGAGAAATCGGCAAGTTCAACTGAGAAGACTGCTATTGATGAAAGGATTTTCTATGACCAAAAAGTAGTGAAAGCTGAGTTTTCGCGTCTTGCAAAGAACGGACATAAATCTTCTGGTTCTGATGAAAAAGTTTCGGGTAAACATGTTGGGTTGGGTTACAAGACCAAGAATGTTAAAGTTGATGGGTCTCAAGATTCAAAACAACAAAATCTGAAGCAAGTCAAGCTGAAACAAGTCAAGAAAGCTGTTTTTAAAGCTGACAAGGTTCAACCCGAGAGGTTTTACAAACTCAAGGGTTCAGAACAAATATTTTCTGACAAAGAATTCCCACTCCATTGTGTGGATGCTCAGAAAATTGCCGAAATTTTTGTCAAGAATGTTGATCTGAAGAGCAAGAAGCCACATGGTGCTACATATTCTTCTGGAGGATCAAATTCTGCTCCAAAAAGCCCGACTTCAAAATGGGTTCATGATCATCGATATCAGGTATTCTATTCCTTTTATGATCATTTTGGGGATGAATATTTTTGTGAAGCTTTGCAGATTCCGAAACGCCGAAATGTCAATAATCTCTTGTGTTACAATTGCCGATAAAAGGGGCATATGGCACAAGATTGTCTGGTTTCTGCTGCTTCTAGTTCAAGAAAAGGAAAGGTTCCACTTGTTGGTAAAGCTGCCAAACAACAATTCATTGATGAATATGGCAGAGTATTTGATGAATATTCACAACCTACATTTTTCAAAACTCAAGGAAGATTTATTCCTCGTTTTCAAAATGTTCCATATGTAGGTTGTTCGTCACAATCAACAGTGACTGGTTCATCAAATACTGATTTACCAACACAACAACACTGGAAACCTAAAGTGGTTTCGAAAGGAAATCAGGACACTGGTCGACCAGAAGCGATTCACTTCGGGTCATTTATAAACTGACGTGTTTGACCAGTGTGCAGGTACTTTTAGAAGACATATCAGTGATTGAAAAGTTGCTGATGGAGGAGTATTCTGCTGATTTAACTTAATTTTACATGTGATATTAAATTTCAAAACTGAATTTTTTCTGAAAGCTAAACCTGAAAGGTATCCAAGTCGAAAGGTCAATTTTCTTTCTTTTTACATTCCGTATGTAGTTTTGGGGGAGAAATTTGAAAAACCAAAAATAGCGTATTTGTGTTTTTGTTTGTGTTAAAATTAAAATCCAAAAATAGAGTTTTCATTTTAAGGGGGAGAAAAATGGAAAAATACAAAAACATTGAGAATGAGAAATTGTATCCGACATAATTGGGAAATGATGGTACATTGGCTTACGTGTCTGACTCATGGATAAAATAGATGAAAAAGCCATAAGATCATTGTTCGATGTGCTTGGTAGGCTCGGCATTAAATCAGAAAGTATTCAGATGTGGTATTCACTAAATACTAATGCTTGACCAAGTGGACAGCATCTTGATGCATATCTCATGATATCTCAAGAAAAGATATGTGAAAAAGAAAATGAGAAGTCACTGTGTATGCATGTGTTCATTTTGCAAAGATTTAAACTTGTTTGATTTTCTTTATTTTGTCAAACGATCGGACTTTCTCTGCGTATCGAAAGATCGACCTGATTGTTGTTCGTTTGACGTTCTGTTTTATTTTCTTTGGTGTTTCGTATAACTCATCGGACTTTCTCTGAGTGTACGAGAGTACCGACCTGATTGTTGTTGAGTTATACAACTTCAACTTGTTTTATTTTCTTATTTTGTTAAATCCGAGGCCTTATCTGCGTATCGGAAGATCGACCTTAAGGTAGACGATTTAACGTTCTTATTTCTTTTTGCATGGAACATAGTTGACTAATTCATGAATACAAACGTTATGTGATTAAATCACAAGTGAAATCACAAAGTGTGATATAAAAGAAAATACATATCTGAGTATGTCTGATAGTGTGGGGTACACTGGTCAAAGCAAGCCTAATAAATGCTAATAACATATCCAGACGTTATGAGTATGATTGTGCCTGAGTTTAAGATGGACAAATTATACCAGTAATCGACATGACTTATGTGCTGAAGTAATTGAAATTGAAGTGTAGTTCAGCATGTCATGTTCAATATGATCCCAAGTTGTGATCTTTCTCGCAAAAGACAAAAATAGTGTCTGATTCTGTATTGCATTTTATGTTTCATATCTGAAAAGTCCAAAAAGATTTTCTGTGTGTTTTGATATAAAATTTCAAAAAGTCAAAAAGATTCTATTTCTTATTTGTTTTCAACCAATCGACATGTGATACGAAATCAAATTTCAAATCTATATCTTGGGTTCTCAAAGAGAAGTTTTGCGCCAAGATTAAATTAATTTTCAAAAGAAAAGGAAACCGCGTTTCTGTCTTCTGAAATTGTAGGTTATATGTGTCAAGACTCAAGCATGGTGAAAGGGGGAGTACGTTTTATCTTTCACAAGTGGATCTGAAGATTAAAGATGATTCAAGAGTGATCCAGCCATGCAAGCTCTATTTCTGACAAGATTTCAAGTTGAAGATCGGATGCAGCGATGTTGAAGATTGAAGACTGAAGTTTTGTTAGAATATAGATACACTACACGTTAAGGGGGAGTTTGTTAGAGCATATACCTATGCTATGTTGTGTCTCATGTATTGTATCTATGTGAGCGTGTCTTAGTATGAGTTTTAGTGACAATATCTTTGGCGCCGGACCAAATGGTCCGCCGGACCAAATGGTACGCCCGTACCATTTGGTACGCAGCCTGTTTAGTCACTAACTATAAATAGGTTTGTGTTAGAATGAATGTTAACACTCTGAGTCATTCTACACTTTCTGTGTGTGTTTTCTAGAGAGAGAAACTAGAGAGCTTTCATTGTATCTTCAAGTGATTCAATACAAGATCTCTTATTTACATCCGTGTTTACTATGATTGATTAAAACATGCAGTAGTAAGATCGTATCTCGGTTTTACATCATTTATAATATAATATAGTGTATAGCCTTGAAATTTCATTCTCTTTTTCCTTTTATATTTATTTGTTAATGTTAATTTATTGCTGATCGACCAATCG
The DNA here is from genome assembly GCA_039602395.1 of Deinandra increscens subsp. villosa. NCBI lineage: Eukaryota > Viridiplantae > Streptophyta > Magnoliopsida > Asterales > Asteraceae > Deinandra > Deinandra increscens. The sequence continues at coordinate 68,273,177 of JBCNJP010000007.1, forward strand.
CTTGAATACCATTATATAAGTGCTACAATTTACACCTTCTAGACAACTTTTTATTAGCAAATTCTGCTATGCACAACCTATTTGTATTAATTTATGAACCAAAAGCTACTTGCCTATTTTGTTGTCTTAACTTCACTGATATGAAAATTACCGGTATAAAAGATAAGGCTTATTGGATAACCCCTCCATTGAGTTACAAGTCAAAGTCCAAGTTTTTTCTTAATAAATTGTGTTCACTTCACCAACTTTTTTCAGTAAAATTTGAGAATCTAGCTGCAATACTTTCACATTTTATATTCAAACATATAAATAAATAAGCATCACACATTAACCTAGCAATAAATCTGTTAGAAATTAGTAAATTGCCGCATTCTTACAAATTTATAACTTTAACAACAAAATTTTATTTTTTCCTTTATTTATTGATTGTTGATTTATTTAGTTTTAATATAATCTCTTTTAAAGATTAATTCTCCTAACTTGAATACAAATACTAAACTTGCTACACGTTAGATACAATAGCAAAAATTAAGGCTATGTATATTTACTCAAACGCATCGATTCGAATCAGTTCACAAAAATTCAGTTTAAAACCAGGATCACTCCATTTGATTGAACTCTAATATATCCGGACAACCACGTGGCAATGCGCGATCTCCCTCTAGTTTTGTTTAATCTACATAGTATTCATTATGACTTTAAATGGGTTTTGTTTTCGATGTTAATATCCAGCCGGTGAGTTGTATGTCTGTTTTTAATATGGGAGATATCTTCTTACTTAAGTTTCAGATTTGGACAAATTATTTATGAGGGAAATCTTTTTTTTTATGGATATAAATGGTAATCTAAGAACAATCAACAGTAATATGTGGGATTTAACGACCCCAAAATTTGAAATGTTTGTTATTTAAAGCAAAGATGACTCCCACGAAACCGAGGCGGTTCTACATATTAGGTTTTTACCCCCAATAATCATATGGATATCAAAGACGCTCGGTGGTATACCGCGTTGGTTGATTGTCGTCGTCGCCGAACGCGTGAACAGAAGACAAATAACGAACGCTAAACTTTCGTCGCCGCAACGCGCGGGCACCATGTTAGTGTATATATATATATATATAGGGTTAGGTTCAAATGAGAATTTTTTGTTTTGAGAACTAAATCTCAACCACAAATTTCAGGGGGACCACTACAATTCATGGGAGGGGGGATACATGTAAATAAACTTGTGGCTCAAATTAGTTTCTTTTTAGTTCTCAAATCAAATTGGTTCTCAAATGATCATCTCCCTAATATATATATATATATATATATATATATATATATATATAATAAAACAATAAAAATTGTGTCACATGTCTCATTTATAAAGAGTCCACATCAGCAGGCCACATGTCAAGCTCACATTGAATTACCAATTTAGTAAATCATCAATTAAGATAATTACCAAATTTTTCAAAACTAAATTTTTATTTTAAAATTTTGATAAAACTAATGTAGATTTGATTAATTACTCAATAATTATAGTCTTTTTGTGGAATAATCAACAACTTGTCAAACATAATAAAAAACTTTAATGTATTAAATTTTTATATAATATATTATGAGAGTTTTATATCAATCATAATTTTCAAAATTTTATCATTATTGTTTTCTTTGTATTTATCTAAGACTATAAATCTATATTCAGCCCGTGTAGTACACGGGTTACTAACCTAGTATATATATATATATATATATATATATATGGGTGAGGTTCATTGTAGACACTTTCGCATGTGTAATAGCTCTTTTTCACATGTGAAAGTTTATAATTAATGAGAAAAAAGAAAAAAAGAAAAAAGAAAATTAATCACAACCATTAGATCAAGAGATCTAATGGTGAAAAAGGGTGTCTACCTGTCTACACTTATGGGGGTGTCTACAATGAACTTTTCACTATATATATATATATATATATATATATATGAAAAGTTCATTGTAGACACCCCTATAAGTGTAGACAGGTAGACACCTTTTTTATGATTAATTTCTTTTTTCTTTTTTTCTCAATGTTCAGAAAATTTCACATGTGAAAACACATGTGAAATAAAATAATTTCACATGTGAAATAGGGTGTCTACCTGTCTACACTTATGGGGGTGTCTACAATGAACCTCACCCTATATATATATATATATATATATATATATATATATATATATAGGTAAAAGATCCGTGTAGACCCCTTATTTTTTGTAGACCCCGTAGACCTCTTATAAAACTCAATAAAACTCATTAAAACTCAATAAAAATAAAACTCAGTTTTGTTAATTTAGTTTTTTTTATTTGCGATAAGCTTTTAAGAACAAAAAAAAAGACAATTAAAAAAAAAGAAAAACGAAAAACATTAAAAATTAAACATTTTAAGACAATGAGTTTAAAACTCAATAAACTCAATAAAACTCAGTGTTGCGTTTAAAACTCATTGTCTTAAAATGTTCGATTTTTAATGTTTTTTGTTTATTTATTTATTTATTTATTTATTTGGTTCTTAAAAGCTTATCGTAATAAAAAGAACCAAATTTACAACACTGAGTTTTATTTTTATTGAGTTTTATTGAGTTTTATAAGGGGTCTACGGGGTCTACAAAATTTAAGGGGTCTACACGGAACCCTTCCCTATATATATATATATATATATATATATATATATATATATATATATATATAGGGTTAGGTTCAAATGAGAACTTTTTATTTTGAGAACTTTTGAGAACTAAATCTCAACCACAAATTTCAGGGGGGACCACTACAATTCATGGGAGGGGGGATACATGTAAATAAACTTGTGGCTCAAATTAGTTCTTTTTAGTTCTCAAACCAAATTGGTTCTCAAATGAACCTGTCCCTATATATATATATATATATATATATATATATATATATATATATATACTAGTTGGCGGGATGCGTGCGTTGCGCTTGCTGTGGTGAACCGCGTGAACGTTACTTTTTAAGTTTACCGTTTGACCTAGTAAAAATGAAATTTCTCACCATTTTATCTAGAAAGCGTGGACTCTTTTCATGTAGGGCCAGGTAACGGTGGTTTACAAACCGTTTCACCTTATATGCTGAAATAACTTGTAGCATTCCATTAAAGTTTTCAATGTTCAAATAACTTGTATATACAGCTTGGTTGGAAGTACTTTATAAATACAATTCACCTAATAAAACGATTAAAAGAGAACCATCAAAAGAGAGAAATTATAAAAAAAAAACGGTTACTATTCACTCGAAACACTATCCATTTAGTTGTCTATTGTATATAGGGTAATATATATAGGTAAAAGTTCAAATACAAAGGTTTTTTTCCGTGCGAAGCGTGCGAAGGAAGGAGATGCCGAGGCGTGGCATTTTCTTTCTGGACGCGGAGGGGTATTTTAGTCTATTTGAACTTTTTTAATTAAAATAGACGGAGATGACGTCACATCGTGTGTGTTTTAATTAGATTTCCTTTGCGTTATTTGTTTTAACCTGTTTTATATCGATCTTCTTCGTGAGTTAATTAAGAAACAACATGCGTGATTATAGAAAGTCAAGTTTTTTATTTCTTTAATATATGTTCATGTTTTTTCTTTTTTTATAGTATTATTTTTGCGTTATTTATTTAATAATTGCGTAATTTTTATTTATGTTGTGTTTTTTTCTTTTTATATGTTTTGCGTGATTAGTTTTTTTAGTTTTTTAGTGTTTTTTAATTTATGTGTTGCGTTATTGTTGTAACTTTATTTTCTTCGAGTTTGTTAATGCGTGAAAATTCAAGTTAAATGCGTGATAATAGAATCTGAAAATTTTCAAGTTATGTTCATCTGTTTCTATCTAGAGTAACTCACAATTTTATTTTTTGCGTAATTATGGTGTTTTTTGTAGTTAACCTTGCCTATTTCCAGTGTAAAACATGCGTTATTTTACTTTGAATAACTTGCGTGATTTTAAGAACATCATGCGTGATTTTTAGAACAACGTGCGTGACTTTTTAAATACACACATGTTAAATCTGTTAGGTTTTAAAAATCACTGTTGTGTTTAAAACTCACTACAACTTTAAAAATCAATGTTCTATAAAACTCATTGAAAATTATAAAACTCACTCTTAAGTTTAAAACTCATTGTTTTTCAAAACTCACTGTAACTTTAAAAATCGATGTTGTATAAAACTCATTGAAAATTATATTTTGAAATTAAGAAAATAAAAAATAAAGAAAAAACTAAAAACTTTATAAATAAAACCCTAAATTAAAATATAAAGATAGAAATATGACAAAATAAAAAAAGTTAAAATAAAAAACCAAATTCAACAGCAATGAGTTTTATAATTTTTAGTGAGTTTTATAAAACAATGTAGGGGTCTACGGGGTCTACATTTTTTAAAGGGTCTATAATGAACTTTTGACTATATATGTATAAAGGTTCATTATAGACCCATTCAAAAAGTGTAGACTCATAGACCCCTCTAATCACCATTAGATCATCTAATTTAAGGGTTGAGATTGATTTTCTTAAGTTAATGAAATTTTTAAACTAAATCACGCGGAGGGGCTTTCTAGTAATTTTACATTCTTCTTTTAAATGATAATTCCTGTCAATCCTCATCTATCTACGATCTGAAAACCTTCCAAACCCTAAAACACGGAGCGGTATCCATTTTCTTCATCGTTTGTGCGGAGGATCTATCAATCTCTTCTTCAATGGATTCTTCTCATCACCTACGTAAGTATATAGTAGCTCTCTCGATTAGGGTTTTCGGTCTTATGAGTCTGATGGAACAATCCGTTTTTCTGTTTTATGATCTCGATATTTAGGGGTTTCGGTTCTGATGGAATATTGAGTTTAAAATTAATTAATTGCATATTGTTTTTTGAACGATTTCTCGTTGCTCATTTGTTTTGTTCTACCCTTCATCTATTTTAATGTGAACAATTGGAACTGCATATCTCGTATGGTACAGAGCTTATGCCACAACTGAGTTTAATATTTGGAACTCCATATCAAAGAATGTAATTTCTGGAAGTGCATATCTAAGATTCAAGCATATTGGGGACTATATTGATGATTGAAAGTATCATGGTTCTATAAACTATCTTTGTACAATTTTGGAGTCAAGTAACTTTTATGTCTGGCAGAGTTTAATTGGGTTCTCTTTGCTATATGGCATTTTATTGAACTACAGTGGCCTAATGTGTTCATTTAAAAGTTGTGCTATTGATTTTAAAGATTTTTTCATGGCATTTTATTTTGTTTAAAAGAATAGATACGTTCTTATTTGCTTCATGTTTACTCTCACATAGTTACATCAGTGAAGGTCTCCCCATTTAAAGGTAAGCAAAAGTATACTATAATTTATATTAACACCACCCAAAAATAAAACTCCACATGTTGATGTTTGTAATGATTTTTTTTTCAGGTTTTTAGATACATTTGATGTTAATACTTTACTGATGTCCCATAAGTTCTTGCACATGTCTGGTATCTTTTGACACTTTTATCAAGTGTTTTTAAAGCAAAATATATCTTCGGTCTTGAATTTCTGATCATGTGCTGCAACTTTTTATACATATCAAAAGATAAATGTTTTTTATTAGATTATTTAATCAGGGCGGTGCTATTAAAGTTTAAATTAAAAAATATAATTTGATGGCTATTGTTAGTTTCTAATATCCTGGCATAGGAAGATATATATCAAGTTATCATGGTTATGATTTATTGTTTGTATTTTTTTCTAACATTTTTACCGACAAATTAGTTTTATATATATGGCAACTTCATATTTATTCATGCCTTCTTTCTTGGGCTGTAAAAAATTCAAATATTTTACATGTTGATAATACAATGATGCTTTACATTACATTATTTATCGGACGTTGTCATTATCAGTTTATCTAACAACACATAAATCTCAATGATAATAGGTTTGTAGCTACTTTATGAACAGATATCGCAACATCAGTTGAAAGAATAGACAAACAACCAATACAAAGAGCTGAACACCCTGCTGTTATAGTGATTACATCAGTGAAGGTTTCTCCATTTAGTTGGCTAATATATTAGTTTTATATGTGTTAACTAATTCTAAATTCACTATTGAGTTTTAAAACTCACTTTTGAGTTTTAAAACTCAATGTTGTGTTTTAAAACTCACTTTTGAGTTTTAAAACTCAATGTTGAGTTTAAAGCTCACTACAAACTTAAAAAATTGACGTTCTATAAAACTCCTTATTTAGTTTAAAACTCACTGCAATTTTAAAACTCACCCTGGTGAGAATTAAAACTCACTGTTGAGTTTTAAACTTACTGCTGTGTTTAAAAACTCACTGTTATGTTTTGAAACTCACTGTTGAGTTTTAAAGCTCACTGCAAACTTTAAAAGTCGAGGTTATATAAAACTTGCTATTTAGTTTAAAACTCAATGCAAATTATAAAACTCACTCTGGTGAGATTTAAAACTCACTCTGGTGAGATTTAAAACTCACTGTGTGTTTTAAACTCACTATTGAGTTTTTATATAAAACTCACTGATTAAAAAATCACTAGGGACTTTTTTTATTAATTTAAAATCAAATGAGTTTTAAACATCAATTCTGATGTTGTAGTAGGAGAATTTAAGACTTAAAAAAATTGAGTTCAAATGGAGTGAGTTTTAAGACTCACAACCTTGGACCTCTAAATGTCTCCAAGCCCCGCCCAATATCATTTTCAAACCCTTTTCTTTTCTTCTTTTGATCACCATCGGCTTTTCTAAAGATTCTAGGTTTTTCAAGATTGGATATGCAGCTCATGAGAATCATGAAAATTGTATCTACTTTGTTTGGGTATTGGTTCCAGGAATATGAAGGGTTTCATATGGGTTTTTGTTGAATTAGAGAATCTTTTGTTTATATTCTTGAAATAATGTTCTTAGTTGATCAAGTTTGTGACATCCGAGAATTTCAAGGTTAACTTCCGTTAGACAATTCCGTTAGTTACGTTATAAGTGTCAACTTAGTAACTAATGCTTAACTAGAACTAGGCCGAATACGTCCACGACCTTTGGTTGATCACCGAACCCGCCCATATGTGTTATGTGTTCATTTATTTATAGTTATTATGTGCAATGTGATTTAAATACATGATTTAGTATTATGAATAGCATGACAATTCATGAACCGTGCTTATCTTGCTTAAAAATGTAAACTGGTCACTTTTGGTTTCCAGCGAAACTACGAGCGAAACTATAGTGTCGCCCGGTAGCCAAACCATGGACTTACAGAGCCAGTTTCGCTTGGCCAACGAAACTAGCCCCTGTTATATAAGGACATAAAACCCTAGAAGCCCCATATCTTGCACCTTTTCTCCAAAAACACCCACACTCTCCTGAAATCTCTGGACCAGCCCCAAGACACACCAAGATCAGCCATCACTTCTGTTGGTGAAGATCATCCATCGATCCTTGATCAAACCGTGAGTCCCATAAACCATTTCTATGTGTTTTCTATGTGTTTTACTTTAAAGCATGACCAAACCTTCATGAAATCGTGTATGCTTCTGAGATAATGTTTAGGGATGCTAGATCTGTTATAAAGTCTGCAACTTTACGTTTGAAATCCATCCATAATGAAGATTTATGCCATTTTAGTCATTTTAGGTTTAAAATGTGTTTTTGGTGATTTCATGATGAAAACCCATGTTTAAGGTGTTAAAACTTGTTGTTTGATGTTGGTAAATGATTATGCATGCTAGATATTGAATTACATGAAATATGGAAGCTGTTAGGTTGATTTTTAGGCTGATTTGTGAGTTTTTCGCGACCAGCGACACTGCATGTTCTCTGGGCGAAATTATGTAGCGAAATTATGTATATCTTCATCCAGCGACACTATGTAGCGAAACTGTAGTGTCGCCGTGTGAACCAAGTAGACCTGCTCGAACGAAACTACCGAGCGAAATTCCCTGAACGAAAGTTCAAACCAGTTTCGGGCGAAACTAGGCTAGCGAAACTGTGCCAACAGTTTCGAGCGAAACTAGCCTAGTGAAACTGTGTCATCGGGTATTGCCTAGTGTGACACCTCGTCCGAAACCCTAGGTCAAACCTCTTTACTTTGACTTTTAATTAAGTATTAATGTGCTCTAACCGAACTGATTACTATTTAAACTGCTAATTACTGTACCTGACCATTAACTGATGACGTAAACCTAATCCCGCGTTTGTACTAGAAACGTATGCCCGTAAATTTCATAGAGATTCCATGGTTTAATCTTGGAATTTCAATAACAAGAAAAATAAATATAAAATGTATTTTTATATTTTTTTATCCGGAACCGGTGTCGTACACTTGTATAACCGACATGGCAAACTGTTAAGCGATCGTATATTTAAAACTATTCGGTTTTAAACAATCTGGACGGTCGAGCTTAAAACTGTCATGAACTAACAAAACTGAAAGCGTAAACCGTAAAACGTGTGAAAAACTGAAAACTATATCTGATTTCTGAAAAACTGATGTAACCGACTCGAACAATTGTTTTTACGAAATAAAAACATCGCTAACCAAAAAAAAAAAATCGTTGTCAAGACTTAAGCCAAATTTCAACCGTTAACCCAATTGGGCCCGACTAGGCCCAATAGGCCCAATGAGCCTAAAATAATGAAACCGAGCCCGAAACCTTGACCCGTTACATAAGTATGATAAACCGAGTAATCGTGACGATCCGTGACCCCAACTGATGCACAACGGGCCCGGGCCTCGAACCGGTGTTCCGTTTGGACCCGTATGACCCATAACCAACGAACCGGTCCAATTACATCCTCCTGTAAACATTTAGGCCAATACGAAGTCCAAGCCCAACGGATTGTTTTAAATAATATTGGCCCATCAACCTTGCAGTTTTTATAAAAATTGCTACCACTTAATATTTTTATAAAGAATTGTCATGAACTTGTATAATTTTTATACATTACATTATTTATAAGAGTTGTAGATTTTTCACCTCAAATATTTATAAGTTTTATAAACATTTACAATACAAGACACATTTTATAATACATGACATTGTTTTTATAACAAACACCTATATGATTTTTTTTATAAACTCTTAACTAGTAGAAATTGTGCTAGTCATTTTTTTTATAAAAATAAAGATACTAGTTACTTGTGATTTGTGATGAACCCTTGACCCACATCACCTCCCTACCAACCATCTTCTTCTCCACACAATTCCCCAACCCATCTCTTTTTCTTTCTTTCTTTTTATGGTGAAACAAGACCCAACGTACACACCCACTATTCTTCTTTCTCTGCCACAAACACCACCTTCTCTTCTTTCTTTTCTTTTCATTTTTGAGAGAAACAACAAACAAAGCAAACACCCTCCTCTCTTCTTTCTTCTACCCGGTTGCACAACACCACCACCATCAACCACCTGCAACCACCACCGCAAGTTGCTGCCATCACCGCCACCTTGCCCCCTTCTTCACCGGCGAAGACCACAGCCGCCACCCTCCTCCCTCTCGGCACCACACAACAAACAACCACCGCTGAGTTGTTGCTGCTAAGGACTGCCGAGCACCACCACCACCCAGCTCGCTACTCTTTTCCGGCCAAACAACCACCACAGCTGCTGCTGCGCTGCTGCTGTCGCCGGAGCTCCTGCTGCCGCTGCTGTGCCCGCCGTGAACCACCACCATCGTCACCTTTCTCCATCACCTTTCCCCTCTCCTTTCTTCCTGTCGAGAACACCACAGCCCCTTTCCCTTTCTGTTTTTCCGGCCAGCCCAGCCCCTCCACCACTGCCGCCAACCACCACGTCACCCACCACTCCCCTCCTTCCTTTTCTTCTCGGCAACCAACAAACACCGCCACCCTCCTTCTCCTCCGTGTCCCTGTGCGCGACAGCCACAAACACACCCCACCGTCGCCGTACTGCTGCCATGGTGCAGCCCCCCTGACGGCCGGAGATCGCTGCTGCCGGAGGCTGCTGCGACGCCAAGCTCCGCCACCGCCACCGCCACCTTTTCTTAGTTTTCTTTCACTCTCGCATTGTGAGTCGTTTTTAATCCTTTCGTTTACGTTTTTAATACGTTATTAAACGTCCCAAACGATTCCCCGAGTCTTGACAACTAAACCGTTAAATCCGAGGCTTTTAATGACCGAAACCACCGAATGATTATTCTATCGCAAATATGTTGTGTTTTAGAACCTATGGATTAAACTACAAGTTTAATGATTTTGTATAATCATTTAGTTATTTGATAATGTTTATATATTTTTGCATGGTTAAATGTGGTTAAAATCATGTTTCAATATAATTATAAATGACTAGATTTTCATATGTGATTTTTTTTGTTGTTAATCTTCATATTTATGGACTAATTTTGTTAATGAAAAATTATCATGAACTAATTTGGTGTTTAAATACACTTATGGACATAGTTGGACATTAGAAAATAATAATCTTGACTTTGGACATAAAATGATAACCTCAACAACCCTTAAATGAATTTTTATGGAAAAATATCAAAGTTAGTAATTCTATAAAAATTACTCGGATATTTAAACTATAAAAATGTCATCATGAAAGTTGTTATATAAAATGATCACATTTTATTAAAATACAATTTCTAAAAGCACAAGGCATAAAAGACTTGTTTAGATTTTATAAAAATAAAATGGATAAAACATATATATAGATATATTTTATATCCAAAATGATAAAAGAACATATTTATGTCACTTGACATAAAAAGTATAAATCTTGGATTTTATACAAAAAGTGGAAAATGTTTTATGTTGAGAATATTTTTATAAAAAGTCTTTAATTGAAAATCTTAACTTTATTTGATAAATAAAGTTCTTTAAAAATGATTTTATAAAAATAAAATCAAAAGACTTATAGAAATTATGAAAAACATATTTTAAACATTTTTGATTATTTTAAATAAATCAAAATAATCAAAACGTTTTAACCGGACCAAGTGTTTTATTTTTAACGTTTGGGACTGAAATGAAATCCTTAAACGATTTAAAATGTCTTACGACGTAACGAAACTTAAATAATTATTTTCAGCAAATAATTATCCATATGAGTTTAGAAACCCTAATTTGAGTTAAACTCATCATGATTGTTAATATTAATTATTCTAATAATAATTATATTTATATTAACATGGAAACCCTAATTTTCCCTAACATGAGTTTAATATTAAAATAACAATTAATATTTAACCTTCTTGTGTTTATTCATTAAACCGTTAACTTGTGATAATTTGATAAATTATTCCGACAAGTTAAAATAATTATTTCAATAATAATTATGAACCCTAGTTATATATTATAACTTAACGTGATTTAATATTCAATCGATCGAGCGAACTTAAAAATAATAATAAATATTATTATTTAAAACAATGTTTAGTACTTGATTGAACTGGCCTTCATGATACGTTATCGCATGTTCATTCCGTGTATTTATTTGCATTAAATGCCCTTATACGTGAACGATTGCATTTACCGATTTTGTAACCTGATTTAACTAACGGGTTTTCAAACGCTACAAACGGGATTATACGTCAAGACTTGACCGGTATCATTTGGGTAACGTTCGTTACTCAAATGATTAAGTGGACCCTTATGCATGTTGTCTTATGTTTTATTAGGACGTTACGTGCTAGTTGCCACTCGGCAATCCATCATCATCACTGAATCAAGTGAGTTTCACGGCCCCTTTTCTTTTCAACTGTTTTACACTTATGGGGGAGAAATCATGAACTGATAAAATGCTTTTTACTTAATGTTATGGTTTACCTGTTAGCCGTATGACTACATGTTCCATTCTGAATCCCAAACAACTGGTACTTTATCGTTATAAACGTTAGTACAACTGAAATCCCACTATTAATTGAATTCGATTAGTTCTGCTCGAAACGATAACTAGTGAATAGATCTATTTGGGTTGACAACCCTGCCCAGATTGGTAGCTCCAATCCTGACTTCGTATATTGTCAAGGGGTACACGTCAGTTATTCTTGCCTGTTCGGTATTCTTGGGATAGAATGCTATGGGTGGGTAATCCGTTAGTATTCGAATTTGAGGTTCATGGTAGGATCTTACAACCACGACAGTAAACCAACGTAACATTTAAGTATGCTGTAAACTGTTATCCCAACATACCGTAAACTGTTATTCCAAAAACTGTTATTCCAACATACTGTAAACTGTTTTTACAAACTTACCATCGAATCATAAACCTGTGAACCTCACCAACTTTATGTTGACCTTTTTAAAACTCATGATTTCTCAGGTATCTAAGCTTATCATGGAAGACGTGCAAATGGGGCTTCATTGTAACTTTCGACCCTGCTTCACTGGAGTCGTAGTCCCGACCTATCTTAAATAAACTGATTTATGATTTCAATATCAATCCAAGACTTTTATTCAAATGTAAGACATTATCATTTCACCACAACTTTCCGCTGCAACATAAATGGTGTTATGTTTTAAATGACGTTTGAATTTAGTAGAAGTTGTTCTGTATATCTGCGACTATGATTCCGTCTCGCTCACACCCAAATCCGTTGACCGGGGTGTGACACCTAGCGAAAGTGCTGCCCGTGCACACAGCGAAACTGCCTAGCGAATTTATACTAGCGAAATTGTGACCAGACCTAAACCCAAACTTGTGCAACTTATTTGAATGTTATGCTATGACTTACATGATTATGCTATGATGAAACATGCTATGATTTCTGTAATATGTGAACCCTTGTTTATGATCAACCATCGGTGTCGTGTGTCGTTATGTCGGGTCGTAGTTCCAACGTGCTATGTTATGGGCCATAGTGACGATAAGTTAATGATTAGACACAAAACTAATACTTAAGACCTAAACGTGTTCATAGGTCTTCGTTAAGCAATAATTGGATTAATTAGCAAGTGTAGCTGAGCAACCTAAGGTGAGTTTCACTAACCCTTTAATTGTGAGCCCGTTTGGGACACAACGAATGAACTTAACGAAAAACAACGCTGACATTTTGAGGTATTACCAAATGGGATACCTGTTATGGAAGTTGGAGTGTTTTATGGGGAGCACTTGCAACTTTCCATCCTTGGGGTTTCAATTGAAATCCGGAAACGACCATTTTGACACTTAAACTCTTTTTAGGATTTCAAATGAAATCCAGAATAAACATTTTTAATATGACTAGTGTAGGTTAAAGTCTAAACCAAATGATATCACATGATTTCTAAGGATGCCTTAAAAACTTAAAAGTCCTCAATTTAGTATTGTTGATCTGAGAAGCGAGGGGATGTTGGGTAGATCTACTGAGGGTTTGACAAACCCTGCTCCGCGGTACACAAATGTGTAACCAACCGGTTGGAGGCCGAACGGAGTTCAATATCAGCCTGTTTTAGTTGTGGGCCTCCCAAAAGGGACACAACTGGAGGCACCAATCATCGGCAAATGCCGAACTCTGTTACGTCAGCTTTCAGCCCTAGTACGACTTCCTTAGTGCATGGAAACCGGATTAGCTACCCGCGATATCGGTTGACCGCTTTAACTTTTACTTAACTAGTGCATATTCGGTAATTTAACACTTGGCAATGTTTTGCAAATCTATTACTTATTTATATGTTGATGAATACGATTATGAGATCGGGCCAATGCATGTCATGCCCACCGTGAACTCACCAACCGTTAGGTTGACACTTGTGTGGTTTTCACTTTTGCAGATCGTTGAAGAGTATCCACTGGAGGTTGGCATGGCACAAGAAGATACTTACTTTTATTTTAAACTAAATTCGGGAATTTAACGACAATTTATGTTTTGTAATTAAAGCACGTGGTTAGTGCTGAGAGACTTATGTTTTATTCCGCTGCGTATTTTAAACTGTTGTATTTATGAACATTGGACTTAACTCTGATTCGTTTAGTATTTGTAACTAATGGTTGTGGTCCTAGTTTGTTCGCACCCCTTAACGGTATAAACCCCGTTAGTGGTTAACTGGGGGTGTGACAGATTGGTATGAGAGCCATAAGTTGCAGAGAACTGGAATCATTTTGAAAAACGATTTGGAAACTGCAACTTGAAACCTTAGTTACAAACGAACCAACAAATTCCCAAAACAAAATTTTCACGTGCCAACCTGGGATACTCGCTCTGTTGTGTAAGTAAATACTTCATATGTATATATATCTATATAAATATATATATATATAGACCGTGTCTAGGTAGTCTAACGGAAAACCTTAGGAAAATTTTCACACACGAATACGAAACGCGAACGCTAATACGCACACTATTCGGGGGAAAGCGACGACGAAACGATGCTGCACGCTACGTCCTGATTTCTATTACGATGACTACGCCGACGGTGACTCTTATGGGAAAGCCGACTTTCGACAATAGCTACTTACGACTTACGACGTTCCTCGACGACGCCTCCATTTTGCACGAAAATTTTTCTGGACTAATAGTGGGATAACGGGAAATTGTTGATATACATATTATGGGATATGTATAAAGTATAACTGTGACTGAACACTGGCTACTTTAACTGTCCAGCAAGATGTCTGGAAGAGGACACGGGAGGAGCAACATTAACATGACGCCTGCACAACTACAAGCTATGACTAACGAGCACGTGCAAGCCGCTGTGGCAGCCGTCCAAGCTGCGTACGCCGCACAGGGTAATTATTATGCCGTTTAAGGCACAAAACGAAATATATTTTGATCTGTTTAAACTTAAAACCCGAACTATTATTGCATCAGGAAACCACCATCACTGCACGTTTAAGTCCTTCATGGATTGTAAGCCAATGACATTTTCCGGCGAGGAAGGAGCGGTGGGACTCCTCAGGTGGATCGAGAAGTCTGAGAAGGTCTTCTCTATGTGTAACTGCCCTGCTGAGAGCAAGGTGAAATTTGCGACTGGTACTTTCGAGGGAGCTGCTCTCTCCTGGTGGAACGCTGAAATTCAGATGATTGGGGTAAATGCGGCTAACAACATGGATTGGGAAGCATTCAAGGAACTGATTATGGAGGAGTACTGCCCTCGAGATCAAGTCAAGAAGTTGGAAGGAGAATTTCTGAACTCCAAGATGTTTGGATCTGAAATTGAGAAATACACTGCGCGTTACCACGAGTACGCGGTGCTATGTCCGACAATGGTTGATGCTGAATTTAAGCGCATTGAGCGTTATCCTGGAGGGTCTCGCACCCCAAATCAAGAGCTTGGTGACAGCCAGCAATCCAACAACCGTGCAACAAGCCATCCGTCTGGCTCATAAGTTAACTGATCAGGAGATTGAGAGGGGTACTCTACCCGCAAAGACCACTGTGAAGACTGCCTTAAGTGGCAAGCGTAAGGCTGAAGAAGAAGCTCCAGCAACTTCTGTGAACAATCAAACTGTCGGGAATCAATCTGGGAGATCCTCTAACTCCCAATATCATAACAAGCGATCTGACAACACAAGGTCCAATTTCAACAATGGCAGCAACAGTGGGAGTAACAATCGCCAAAGTGGGAATGGAAACTACAAGGGTAAAGCCCTGTATTGTAACAAGTGCGGGAAACACCACAATGGCATGTGTAGCAAGGGCCTGGAATGTGGAAGGTGTGGTAAACTGGGGCACGAAGCCAACAACTGCTGGACCAACTTGCAAAAGTTGAACAACAACGGTCAAAATCAAGGAGGAAATAACAACAACAGGGGAAACGGAAACAACCGCAACGGGCAAGGAAACAATCAGAACAACAACAATGGTGGAGCTCGTGGCTGTTATGAATGTGGTGCGCAAGGCCACATGAGGAAAGATTGCCCGCAATTGCGCAGATTGGTTTTAAACTGCGCGATGCGCTTGGTCCAAAAATACGATGCGTGAGCGCATCACCGTATGTGATACGTTCTTTATAGAAAAATTACTACAAAATTAAATACATATTAAAATTTATAAAACACACTTAAATTAACCATAAAAAGTGTTTAAGAGCTATAATGGTCAAAATCAAGCAAACTTAAACTAACAAACAAGTCACGACTCTAATCAATAATCAACAAATCATCATCATCCAGCATGGTTGCACCTCCCTCCGCATTATACACTCCAATATCTACTTCAATCTCATCTTCATCATAAAGATTTCTTTTTCCTTTATCATTTCTTGATGATGACCTAACCTCTTTATTTCTTGATTTAGCATTTGTTGCTCTAGTTGAATGAATCAGTTCATTTACCCCCGAAGCTTTACCTACTACATCATATGTTTAATCTTCCCTTTAAAAAACTAGATCATCATCATTTTCACCATCTTTTTCCATTCGACCTATCAACCACTCATTACAATCATCAATTTCTAACAAAATTGGATCGGTGATCCCCTTAAGTTTATGTCGACGATCCAAAGCCCGATTATACTTAACGTAAACTATGTTATTCTTTTGGGACAAACAGTTTCTCTTCTTGGTGTGAAGATGTTGAAAAAGTCCCCAATTTTTCACAACTTGTAGCACTACAAGTTAGACTAAGAACTCGTATGGCAAATTGTCGTAAACTAGGAGTTGAATATCCAAATGTTGACCACCATTCCGCTAAAAGATAGGAAATATAAAAAGAAATAATATAAATCATGAATAAATATTATAAAGTTAATCTAAAACAACAAATGGGATAATTTAAATGAGCCAAAACAATAAGTTAAGAATTCTTACCGGGAGCTTTTTGATTTCTTTGACTAATAGCCAAACTTTTACCAAACATCCCTTCGGCATTTTAATAACGAGTAAGTTCCGATGTGAATTTGTTTTGTTCTTCTCCTCCATGAGACAACCTAGTAATGCATTCAAACAAGCCACCCATGACTTATTCACTTTCCAAAATATCATCAGCATTATCATAAAAAATAGAAGGGTTTAGGTGGTGCCCCGCGTCATGTAACAGTTTATGAAAGATGAGACTCCCATCTCTTATCAATGATCTCAAAAGCCTTTTCATATAAATCTTCTTTGCCATTCAAACTCTTTTTTATGGTTGTTTTAGCACTTTCCATTGCCGCATAGATGTATCCCATGGCCCGCTTTCTTTCACCATCAACCATCCTAAGAACATTTATGAGAGGACTTGCTAGTTTAGGAGCATACACAATGTTTCTCCAAAAGACATTATGTAAAAGATTATCTCAATTCTTTTGCCTTTTGGATGGTTTGCCCATTTACTATCTCTCCATTCTTGAGAAATAGTCATTTTTTCTCAAATTGTTCTTTTATTCGTGAAATTGGAGAAGAGTGATGAAGGATGTGACAAATCTAGTAATTGCGCGTCTATGTAATTTTCTTTCATTTGTGAACTTTCTCATCAATTTCAAAGACCCACAAAGTTGTAAATGTACCCATTTACAAACATAGCATCCCTTATGCAATCCTTCACAGATTTGATTTGTTTCCTAATATCCTCCAACATCAAATCAATGCAATGTGCCGCACATGGAGTCCAATAAAGATGTTTTCTTTTCTCTTTCAAGCTTTTTACCCGCTAGTTTGTAAGCCCATGTCCCCCATTATCGGTTACAGTTTGAACAGACATTTTTTTCTCCAACTTCCTCGACTATTCCATCAAGAATATCAAATAATACAGTTGCATCCTTGGAAACATCCGAAACATCAACTGATCTTAAAAACACCGAGTCCTTTTGCCGAGTTAACCATAATGTTTAGTATATCTTTGTGGACAACCGAGTCTCGCCAACCATCGGATAGAATTGAGCACCCCTTGCTCACCAATCTTTCTTGTGCTCCTCAACTTGCTTGTCAACTTCTTCAACTTCCTTGTTAAGAAAAGGAACACTCAACTCGTACGAGGTCGGTGGTTTCAACCCGGGACCAAATTGTCCAATAGATTCAATCATCACTTTAAAACTATCATAGGAGGCAGCATTGAAAGTTTTCCCCGCATCACAAAACCACTTAGCAATATCTCTACATGCTTTCTCCCGCAACTCTTTATTGCAAACCTCATTGATTGTTTGTTGTCTTTACCGCCCGCAGCCTCCTTCCTTCCTAATACTATTAAAAATAACATCCGTTGGACCTTTTACCCTTGGTTTTTTGGAATTATGCACACTACTAGGTTCAACTTCTTCCGCTTCACCGAGATCCTAATCATCAAGGTTGATTGTTGATTTCATAAGATTTTCAACCTTTGA
>JBCNJP010000007.1:68291891-68347074 GCA_039602395.1 Deinandra increscens subsp. villosa
TTTGTTCGCACCCCTTAACGGTATAAACCCCGTTAGTGGTTAACTGGGGGTGTGACAAAGTTCATATCTTTTTTCCTGTTTGAATATGGGTTCTCCTGTTTTATTGATTTGGAATTTAATAGGAAGTAATGAGTATTGCTATTTTTGTTTCTTTTGTCAAATTTTTGGTGATTTAGATTATAGTGTGTGTTTGGTGAATTCAATAAAAAATAATCAGTAATAGTAATTCAAGAAAGCTTGTATCATATGTGTTTGCTTTTGATATTTGAGTTTATGAAGCTGCATGCATTTCTGGGCAGTAAAGGACAATAAGATTCACGGAAGCAAGTGGAAAATGGGTATCACATTGAGGAGCTCGAATTAGTGATAAAGGGCCAAAACTTCCAAGAAAAACAGAAGATTTTGGGCCCAAATCAAGAAAACCGTTGACTTGTTAATTAAAGAGGTTCATGTTTTTAAATAGAGATTATATAATGGTGACTTTGTTATAAGCAATTTGATTTGTACTAAAAGTCATATGTGGATATTTAGTTTACGTACATTCTCAAAACCATCATGTTCTTCCTACCAACATGATTATGACAAAGATACATAGGTAAATCTTTAATATTTTTAATCTCTTCATTCTCAGAACCATAAACTCAAGCTCTTATTCTAAAATGCTTCATCACTTGGCATAAATAGACCCGCTACTTATCATTTCTTCAGATTGATACAAATTAGGTCTGTTCAATAAAAAGAATATAAAATGGGTCAAAATGAAAAACAATGAGTTCAAAACTAATCAAACAATGATTATAAAACTTGATCATTAAAAAACTCAATGCAATTAAAATCTAGATTATAACTCGCTATTTTTTAAAACTCACAATGTTCTAAAACTCACTGCTTTTTATAACTCATAACGTTCTAAAACTCACTGTTTTAAAAATAGGTGAGTTTCAAACACTGCAATGAGTTTAAAACTCACTAATTATGAAAAACCATATATCTTGTTAAAACTCACGGTAATTAAACTCACTAGAGTTTTTAACTGAGTTTTTAGTGACTTATAAAACTCAACTAGTTATAAATTAAACTCACTGAGTTACAAAATTAATAGAGCTCACTAAGTACCAAGTTCTAGCGAGTTTAAAAAAAACACTGATTATAAAACGCACCAAGTATAAAGCTCACTGATTATAAAACTCAGTGAGTTTTAACTAATTATAAAGTCATCATCGTTCAAATTAAACTAAGTTTAATTAAACTCACTACTGATTTAAATTAAAAGTCACTATTAATTATGAACAACCATATATCTTGTTAAAACTCACTGAATTTTAACTCATTAGAACAATTTTTAAATCCTTAGTGCGTTTTAAACAAAATGTGAGTTTTGAATCCTTAGTGAGTTTTCAATCCCAAGTGAAAGAGTTTAAACTGAGGTTTCAGTGAGTTAAAACTCATCTAGTTATAAATAATACTCATTGAGTTACAAAATCGATAGAGCTCACTAAGTACCAATATCTAGTGAGTTTAAAGAAAACACTGATTATAAAACTCACTAAATATAAAGCTCACTGATTATAAAACTTAGTGAGTTTTAACTGAGTTTTCATTGAGTTATAAAACTCAGTTAGTTATAAATAAAACTCACTGAGTTACAAAATCATAAAGATCAGAAAAGTGTACACATGTATATATTACCTAAATATCTTCGGAAACATTTACTCTTTTCAGCCTTTGATTACCACAGACAAATGATTGAAAGCTACTTGGACAACTGAAATTAACTGCAAATTTGGACAATTGACTATTGACTTTTAAACTGAAATTCAAAGTTAACTGCAATTTTGAGTTCTAAAACACACTCAAAATGTAAAACTCATATAAGCATAATAGAATAAAACTCAAATGAGTTTTAAATAGTGAGTTCATTGGTTCTAAATGAGTTTTAAATCTTAAGTGACCAAACAGGCTGGGGATGGCACGGCAAATGGCACGACTTATGGCTTTGATCGCTTCATCTTGACCGATAATTCTTGTATGGAGTGCTTCTTCCACTTTGAGGAGACGGTCGGATTCGTCTGTGGAGACTTTTTCTATTGGGATGGCGGTCCATGATGAGACAATGTGCTGAATTTTGGCTTCAGTTACAGTGGGACCCTCCCGTCCTACCTCTGTCTCGTCTTTTCTCATCTCTTTGTTCTTGTCCACAAGAGCTGATATTTAAGTCTTGAGATCCATTTCCCAGTCCCGTAACTCCCCAACCTGTTAAGGGTATAAGATTATGAATAGTATGAAAAAAAACAGCAAAACAAGAAAAAAATGTATTAAAATAAAAAGACACTTGCATTCATATTTGACACGACTATTAATAAAATATGGAAAAAAGAAGTCTCCGGTAAACATGATCCATTTTTTATTCGAAAGGAAATTACACGTTTTGAACCAATGAGTTTTAACCCATTATTCATTGCCCAGTCCACCAATTTTGTCACCTGTAAGCCAAAAAGCAAAGAATAGGTTGGCCAAGCCTTCAAATTTAGATGCAGAAACTCATCCGCACCCTGCACTTTGTTTCCTTTCTTCTTTTGTTTTCTGCCCTTTCTTCGTTGTTTCAGGCCCTCCTATTAATTTGCCTTCTACCATGCTTGGCTCCATCCGACAATGGTTCTCAGTAATATAACTTCTTTGCAGTGAGTTTTATTCTGATTTGAGTTTTAAATTAAAACCCATTGCCGAGTTTAAATCTCAGTGCTGAGTTTTACTATGAGTTAAGACAATTTTTATAATAAGTTAAACTCAGCACTGAGTTTAAAACTCAATAATGAGTTCTGTTTTAACTTGATTTAAAAACCAAGTTTGCAATTAATATTTATTTAGTGAGTTTTATACATAATATTTAACATAAACCCGTGACTTTAGCATGCGATGAGTGTTAAACTCAGTAGTGAATACTAAACTCAAAAGTGAGTTTTAAATGTAGTGAATTTTAAAACTCAAACTTATAGTGAGTTTTAATTTTAAACTCAATGTTATTAAACACATAAAATGTGACTTCGAAAACTCATTGAAAACTTAGCAGTGAGTTTTAAACTCACTAAAACTATAGTTTGCGTCAATATAAATTTTAACTGTACATATAAATTTTACTTGTGTAGAAAACATCATCCTTATGTATTTTGAGGGTCCCCTTGAAAAAAGATCAAATCCATTACAACATTTCTCATCGAAATCCCAAAATTTATTTAGCATCATTGAATTTCATCCTACAACAAATCCCATGTTTGAAAAGGGATGTAATCAGGGGTCATACTATTTGGAAAACCTTGCATGCCTCTAAAGTAGAATCAAGGTAAGAAACTTCAAGCAATCAAGACCCATAGAACAAAAGGTCAATAACATATTAGGCCCATTTGTGAAAACAGTTTCCAACATATGATCAATAATAAAATTAGATTTTACTAACATAGATTAAGAGAGATACGTTCAATTTTTGAAGTGAATACATGTATAAACTGAACAGTTCAGTTAAGATTATAGCTATCAGCATAAAGAAACTAACATACCACAAACAAGTGTCTCCTAATTCCGATGTAGGAATCAAATTTTGCTCCAAGTTATATAGTGAGTTTTATAATTTGCAGTGAGTTTTAAACTCAATACTGAGTTTTGAACTCTATAGATAGATTATAAAACTCAACAGTGAGTTTTAAACCAAATGAGAGTTTTATAAATTGTAATGAGTTTTAAACTTCACCGTGAGTTTTAAAGTATAATTTTCAGGTTTTTGTTCTGTCATACATAATTTGAATGCATGCAACAACCTCGTAGATCATTCATTAGTCCGTTAATGTAATTAAAACTCACTTGAGTTTTAAAACTCAAGCCTATTAATGTAATTTAAAACTCAGCAGTGAGTTTTAACGGAAAGTGAGTTTTAATGGAAGTATAAGACTCACTGCAAATTTTAAAACTCAGTGACTTTTAATCAAACTTGAGAATTAGATTAGAACTCATATTAATTGTCATTGTTAAAATTTAAAATTCATTTGTTAAAAACTCAATAAAACTCACTGAAATTAAAACTCACTAAAATAACTCACTAAAATAAAACTCACTGCAATAAACCTCACTGAAATTAAAACTCATTAAGATAACTCACTGCAATTTAATTTAAAGCTCACAGAATATAACTCACTGAAATAACTCACTAAAATAAAACTCAGTGAGTTTAATTAAACTCAATTATGTATAACTTACTATTCATTAATTTCAGTGAGTTTAATTAAACTCAAATATGTATAATACTCACTGATTTTAAATCATCTATTTAATTTAAAATTCACTGAAATATTAAAACTCAGTGAAATCTTAAAAACTCACTAAAATAAAACTCAATTATGTATAAGACTCATGTTGATGCATGAACCTTGTGTGGCCGTTACTGTTCGAATTGTCAAACAGACTGAATTGTCGAAGACATGAACTGAGGTCCGAAACCCAGCCGAACTCTAGGTTCGGAGTTGGCCGAACCTAGATGGCCGAACTCCAAGTTCGGAGGGAGTTCGGACAGGGTTCGGAGGTGCTGAGTTCGGACTAGAATAAAGAAGTATAAATAGATTCGTCTTTGTATTTCTTTGTAAGTTTTTGGTCTTGTTTCTGTGTGTTGAGAGGGGAGGTTCTGTCCGACCTCCCCCAGAGCTTAATCGTTGTATACTCCTTCGTTATGTAATCATTCAACATGATTCAATGACAAAACTTCCGTCTCATCCATAGAAACGATCCGTATACGGTTTTTCAACTCACCGAGTTTTAATGTTAATACAAATTAAAAATTAGAAAGTACACACTATTGAGTTTTGAAACCATGCTTTCAAGATGATAATCAATGAGTTTTAATCAAGCTCATAATGTAACAAACTAATAATTCAAACTTACGTAGTTGTATAAAACTCTCGATAGATTAAGCCTTTAATTATCTTTTCTCATCATCAAATCATCATCCTTTTCCCTCGATGCCGGAGCAACTAATGGCAGTTTACTCGTTTTAGGTGGCGTTGAGCTCGTTATATATTATCCCTTTTCACCTACTTCTAAAACTCAACAGTAACAAAAAATTGTTAGTGTTTTCGAACAAGAAGAATAACGGAAATTGTAAGATTAAAATAGATCTCATTACAAACTTGTTTAAAATTATAAACCACTAGGAACTGTTTCATCAAATTAAAATCAAATGAGTGTTTTAAAATGAGTTTTAATATAACTCTTAAACTAAACTAATACCAACATATAGTTTGATTTACCTTTTATCAACAATGAATCAAAATAAAACCAATTTTGTGAGTTTATTACTAGCTGAGTTTTAAAGCTCGGTGAGCTATATGAGTTTTAAAACTCATATAACACTCATGACATTCTCATTTTCTCCTTTAGTCACACCTATAAAAACTCTCCACGTATCTGTGTTTTCACAATCATCAAGTGTAAAAACTCTTTGCTACTTAAGTGTATTCCGATTGCCTCGACTAATTGAGGCGTACGCTCCAAAATACCCCATTAGGCGCCGCCTCATATACGTTTTCTGACCACCTTGGCTCGAGGCGTGTCTTGAGGAGTACACTTTGACCATTTTTCATTTTTAAGTTATAACCATTTTTTTACATGAGTTTATAATACAACTGCATTATAAAACAATGAGTTTTAGTAAATACTCACTGCATTATAAAACAGTGAGTTTTAGTAAAAAGTTATAAAATAATATATAGTGCAAATATAAAATGCTCTATTTCAAACTAGTGGCGGACCCACTAAGGGCCCAGGGGTAGCGCCCGCTACCCCTGAACTTTTACCCCGACGTGCAAATTTTTTTTTTTATAGGTTTTCGGTTTTTCGCGACCCCTGAAACGAATTTTTCGCGACCCCTGGAAGAAATTTTATGGCTTTTACTTAAAAATATGATCAAAAGCCCCTTAAAAATATGATTAAAAGCCCGTTAACTACCTAAATTTTTTTTTCGGAGGCGCTGCCCCCGAACCCCCGTTACTCCCCGCTACCCCTGATATTCTTTCCTAGATCCGCCACTGTTTAAAACAACCGTTTTTTTTACATGAGTTTATAATACTCACTGCAATTTCAAGCAGTGAGTTTTAGTAAAGGTAATAAAATAATCTATAGTGTAAACTTAAGTTTAAACCCACTTGACTTTTCTTGTTCACGAGCTTTGTCTATTTTTGTCTATATTGTTAACAATTTTTTAGAATCCAAAAGATGGCAAAACTTCAATGTTTAGAATTCTGTTACATCTAATTTAACATCTAATTTCTAGCTCTTAAAGTGTATAAAACTCAATGAGCAGAGATACAGTTACGATCTAAAGTGTATAAACCATCAAATTTCCCCAAAATTAACATCTAATCATGATATTCGTGAGTTTATTTATAATTTCTAGCTCTTAAAGTGTATAAAACTCAATGGGCAGATACAGTTACGATCTAAACTGAGAAATTCATTGAGCAGCGAGGGATGTGAAGTACGGATCAGGATTACCTTTTTTCATCACTGGGTCGTCATCGGCTGTCGGAGATTTCTTCGTCTGGTTGCCACTCGTCACTGACGAAACGGGTGTTTACTCGTCTTAGGCGGCGTAAAGCTCGTTTTAGATCCCGATTTTTCAGTGAGAATTGAATCTGGATACGGTGATTCTAGATCCATTGGAGTGCGATTTCTTGGAGGTAAATCGGAAATGATTTCGGAGGTGCGACATCAGACGTTTGATGGCTGATTTAGTCGTCGGAGTTTGATCGTCTATTGAGGTGGTACTGGTCGCCGATTTAGGGGTTTATGAATCTAAAATGGGTAAACGGAGTTTATCAAAAAAGAAAATTTGACCATCGTACCCCTCCGCCAAAAAAACTTAGGATTTAAGATCGGACAGCCAGAAAAGGGGTCTACGGGTCTCCGATTTTTAAGGAGTCTACAATGAACCTCACCCTATATATATATATATATATATATATATATATATATATATATATATATATATATAATAGACAAAAGTTCATTGTAGACCCCTTGAAATTTGTAGACCCCGTAGACCCCTTTTTTAACCCTTGGATTGTTTTTAATCATACGGTGGAGATCATATTGCTGATTTTATAAGGAAAAACGCGGAGGGACAAGATCGTCTTTTGTCATACACGTTTAGAATGAAATTCCCGTCGCTTCAAGATCGATAGTCACTTTTCTTCATCAAATTGATTCCACGATTCTGCTATGAATCAATCTTGATTCTGCGACATTTTTAGGGTTCTTCACCAATCTGTTTCACGTATCAACCATCATCAATCGCTTTTAGATATGGTGCGTCTCTCTTTTTCGATTTTTAGGTTTGTAGAACTCTTCTCTTGATTTTTAGGTTTGTAGAACTCTTCTCTTCCGATTTTTAGGTTTAAAAGGAAGTTTAGTGTTTTGTATTCTCCTGTTTGGACATATTCTATAAATTCGTTTGTTTAAGGTAGGTGTTTAGGTTTGTAGTTCGCTGTACCTCGGGTTTTTGGTTATGCCTATCTCTGTTTTTGGTTATGCCTATCTCTGTTTTTGTGCACAAACACAAATAGTACCAAAATAAGGGTTTATTACAGTGAGTTTTTGTTAGTGAGTTTTATCAAGTTTCAAACTCTGAGTTTTAACTTGCAATGAGTTTTAAACTCTGCACCAAAAACATCAATGAATCATTGTTCATATTATAAGTGACTGTAATGTATATGATATTGGTTGGTATGCCATCTTCTAACTACAAGATATATGCTTCGAATATAAAGAAAAAACGGTTTCATTTATGTGCAGACTGTGTATTCATCCCCTGCAAGTAGTCTCCATTTGTTGCTTATGATACTTCATAACTGCGCTGTTGTTTTTATCTTTTTTTTCTCTTTTCTAATTACGTTTTATATAATAAAAACAACAATGGTTAAAGTCATATATAACATAAGACATGTCTACACAACAACTGGTTATTTGTTTACCAAAAGCTTTATAGAGGTTTATTTGACACCTAGGCAAATTGGTAGGAATTGCTTTCGAAGTCATTTTTTCAGGTTTTAACTGCTTGTTGTGGAAAATATGCAGCAATTTGTGTGGTTGTTCTGATTATTGCAGATAGGAAATAAAAGCAATTTGATTGGTCTGTAATTATAGGAGCTTGGTGAAAACATTGACAATTTGAAGTGGTTTTTTTCAAAGCATCATTTTGAATACCTAAAAACAAGTGTTTTGTGCATGGTTTTGGTTATGAAAGTTGGACCTCTGTATGCGTTCATTTTTGTCCAATAAACATGTTAAAACTGCAAACATGGATAAATAGGGGGCATATGGTGGAGGCTGGTAGTGGTTGGTGCTTGTGGGGAGAAATAGGGGGGTGTGGTTTGGGTTTTAAAAAAACTTTGATGGGAGATGTGAGATGCATACGGAAGACAGAAAAAAAAATGAGTGTGCATGAATGAGGTGGGGTTGTATATGGTTTCCACCTTCCCTCATGCTAGAAATTGCTTGTGGTGATAATGGGTGGTCGGTCTGAGGTCTGGGCCTTAGGGGTGAATCATGTTCTTTTTTATGACCTGGACGAATGATTAAGAGGAAGTAGGGTCCTGGGGATTGGGTGAGTTATATATACTGTGTTGGTGTCTAAATGGTGTTCGAGCGTTGGTGGAGACGGAATGATATGCTCTGAAGACGGCTCGTGGTAGGGGCGGGATGAGGGCGCTAGGTGGAGTCAAGGAGGGTGCTGAGATGCGGTATAAGGGGCTGAACTTTAGCCTGACCTGGGGCTGACTTCGGGGCTGTGACAAGGACTCCTCGTTCAATTGATGGGCCAAGACCCGGGGCTGCTAATATTGGGGGTTGGACTGGAAGTCCGGGTAAAGGGGTAACGATGCGAAGCGAGGGTTCGTCACGGTGTGGCATTTGGCTCCCGCTTGTCCTTTGTCTTAGTAGTTGTATTGTTTTGAAAGCAAGTTCTTGTTCCTGTATTACTTTTGGTTGATCTTTATTTTCGTTGTTCTTTTTTACTGTACTTTGACTAGTATCTTGCTAGTCCCTTTGGTTTTAATGAAGTATTACCGTTTCAAAAAAAAATATATGGATAAGCTTATCAAATTCCACAAGTTTGTGGAATCCCATATGGAGAAACTTACTAATGAAACCCAGGTCTAGATTCATTTAAGTTCCATAATGTACTTTTTTATTATGCTAAATATTTTTAATAATTATGTACCAAGAGTTTAAATTTATAGGTTCTAGCAAGATTTGAAAATTTTCAATGGAATATATGAAATAGAGTAAAAACGGTGAGTTTTATAGAAATCAATTTTTAAAATTTATAGTGAGTTTAAAAAAACGGTGAGTTATAAAGTGAGTTTTAAACTCAATAGTGAGTTTTAATCTGTAGTAAGTTTCAAAAACAATGAGTTTTATAATTCAATAGTGAGTTTTATAACTCAAATTTAGATATAAGTTTGTAGTGAGTTCTAATACTCAAATAATGAACTTTATAATTTTCGGTGAGTTTTAAACACAATAGTGAATTTTATAGAACATCGGTTTATAAAAACAGTGAATCTTATAATTCAATAGTGAGTTTTATAATTTACGATGAGTTTTAAAAAATGGTGAGTTTTATAGAACATCGACTTAAAAAAACAGTGAGTTTATAATTTCATTGTTTTGTTTAAATCTCACTCATGTGTTTAAAAACTCACTACTTAGTTTAAAACTCACTGTTGAGTTTTATAACTTAATTATTGTGTTTAAAACTCACCTTTGCGTTTAAAACTCACCTTTGCGTTTAAAACTCACTGTTAAGTTTTATAATTTCATTGTTGTGTTTAAAACTCACTCATGTGTTTAAAACTCACTGCAAATTATAAAACTCACTGTTGAGTTTTATAATTTCATTGTTATGTTTAAAACTCACTAATTTGTTTAAAACTCACTGCAAATTATAAAACTCACCGTTGAGTTTCATAGTTTCATTGTTGTGTTTAAAACTCACTCATGTGTTTAAAAGTCACTAATGTGTTTAAAACTCACTGCAAATTATAAAACTCATTGTTGAGTTTTATAATTTCATTGATGTGTTTAAAACTCGCTTATGTGTTTAAAACTCACTAATGTGTTTAAAAGTCACTAATGTTTAGTGAGTTTTAATTAAACTCACTGTATTAATCTAACTCTTTACCGAATCACAACCTAACTATTTTTTAGACTCATTGTGTTTAAAACTCACTAATGTGTTTAAAACCCACTAATGTTTGGTGAGTTCTAATTAAACTCACTGTATTTAAACTCACTCTTTACCAAATCACAAACTAACTATTTTTTAAACTCATTGTGTTTCACACTCACTAATGTATTTAAAACTCACTAATGTTTAGTGAGTTTTAATTTAACTAACTCTATTTAAACTCACTCTTTACCGGTAAACTAACTATTATTTAAACTCATTGTTTAGTGAGTTTTAAAATTTTAATTAAACTCATTGCTGTTCGAAAAAAAAAGGAATAAAGTTAAACTCATTACATTAATATCATCAAGTCAGCTGGTCAGACACTCTAAACCAGACACTCTAAACCAGACACTCTAAACCCCTGTGCAGTCATCAAGTCATGCATTGTTGTTCGTACTTCAATTTGTCCTTTTTGTTCTCGAGAACCCTAGCTTGAAGGGTTTTCTTTTCTTCGTGAACCCGAGCATACATATCACAAAGACTTACATGAACGTCAAGAGAAGGAGGAACGCCTTTTTCAGTGAACTTTTCCAATAAAGCTTTAGCTTCATCAATCAGCTGCGATTGACCTAGCCAATCAATAAGCACAACGTATGTTGCAAGACCGTGCTTAATTCCATTTTTCTCGAGCTGCAGTAAAATATTAAAACTCATCTAAGCATAATAAAATAAAACTCAAGTTTATAGTGAGTTCACTTTTTCTAAATGAGTACCTGTTAATTCTCAAGTGAGTCTTAAAACTCACTATAAACTTGAGTTTCAATTTTATTAATTTAAAATGTTATAAATAAGTCTTATAAGTCAAACTAATTTTCCAGTGAGTTTTAAGACTCAAATTTACAGTGAGTTTTTATATAAAACTCAGTACACAACTAATTCTTTATGCATGTCAATGGATGCATAAAACTCAAGCTAAGTGTCTAAGTACCCATAAATCCTTCATCATAACCAACGAAGTGCTTAAAAGTTACTTTATGGCTTCCCTGCTAAGATATAATGAAACTCTTGTGGGTCAAAATCAGTATCACAAAACCAATTCAAATGATGATAGGAAAACTATGTAATTTAGCTTTAACCTTTTCCAAATAGGAGTCAGAGAGCTCGATTTTCTCCTGACCACTGAAAAACACATGACTGGCTCAATTTGCCTGCAAATTATTGTCCTTCATTGCTAATATGAGGCTCCGAAGTGGAATGGATATAAGACCGGAGCTCCAGTTCAGATCACAAGCACAGTTACTAATGCTGCAACCAAAATGAAGGCTGGTTTGTTTATATACATATCTGGTAAAAGAAACAGTTGCTATGAACAAATTATGTCAAAAGGAAAGAAAACTCACCAAACACGAAAATCAGAACAAGCACCCAAAATATCATTTGAGTCGGTCTACTATACTGCACCTAAAATAGTACCACTGCAAGAAGATTCACTATAACTGTCATCAACAACCCTTTCAAATTCCTCCAACTGCAGAATCTCAACCTAGCAATAATCAATATCATTATTCATAACAGATTTATGTCCACCAAACATGAAGCTAATAATAACAATCCTTAAATATGGTGTCAAATTGTCAATCACCTGCCATTTAGCAGTGCCGAGGGCAGTGCATAAATCCCTTCAAAGCTCTTCGGTTTTCCAAAAAAAAGTTGTTTCAATGTGTGAATCAGTTTTCTGTATGTTGATTCCATCCTTCATTCAACCAGAAAACAAGTAAAACTCATATTACAACAAAACAGTAGAATCTAGAGGATAGATAAGTCACCAACAATTCTAGCATTTCAGACAAACCGATTAACAAATGATGAACAAGAAACATAATCTAGATTCAAAAGTAGGTGAAAAGTAGAGTTTTTACAACTAAGTGAGTTTTAGTCAAGTTCATAATCATTGAGTTTTTCCAAATCATGCTTTAAGTTCATAATAGTGAGTTTTAATCAAGTTCATAATCAGTGAGTTTTAATTACAATCAAAGCTATTCAACAAATATAATTCTAATCACTAGAAATTATGTACAATGAGTTGAAATCAAAATAAGCAGCAATCAAAATATATATTGAATCGCCAATCAATCTAACGACATAACATACGATGAGACTGAATATATATTAAATTCCCCCAAATAAAACAAAGAAACTTTGATCACACTGAGTCGAACAGTATATGCATACATAGATACAAAATATATATGTCTACATATGCATGTCTAAAAGAAAAACATACCATAGTTAGTAGTGTTCCTAATGCTTCAAGTGAGTTTTAGATCACTAGTGAGTTTAAAATTTGAATTAAGTTATATTGTATAGTGAGTTTTAAATCCTTAGTGAGTTTTAGAAAAGCCCTATATGCAAGTTCTTTTCTCACTAAGTTTAAAACAAACTGTGAGTTTTAGAACTAGATCCTTAGTGAGTTTTAAACAAACTGTGATTTTTAAATCATTAGTGAGTTTTAAATCCTTAGTGAGTTTTAAACAAACTGTGAGCTATAAATTCTTAGTGAGCTTGAATCCTTAGTGAGTTTTAAATCAGTAGTGAGTTCTAAACAATCTGTGAGTTTTTAAATTTTTAGTGAATATTAAATCCTTAGTGAGTTTAAATCATTAGTGAGTTTTAAACAAACTGTGAGGTTTAAATCCTTAGTGAGCTTTTAATCCTTAGTGAGGTTTAAATCCTTAGTGAAGTTTAAATCCTTTGTGAATTTTAAATCCTTTGTGAGTTTTTAATCCTTAGTGATTTATAAATCCTTAGTGAGTTTTATAAACTGTGTGTTCTTTTTTTAAACTCACTGCAATTAAAACTCACTGAGTTTTATAATCATTAGAACTAAGTTTTATTAAACTCATTAGAACCCCGATTTAATTGGATCTATTTCAGTGAGTTTTTTTTGTACCTAACTGAGTTTTATAACCCGTAAGTTTTATAACTCTATTTCAGTGAGTTTTAAAAATTTAAAACTCAGTGAATTAAACTCACTACTAATTCAATAGAGTTATTAAACTCACTTATTATAAAACTCAGTAAGCATAAAGCTCACTAATTATAAAACTCACTAAGTATAAAGCTCACTAAGTATAAAAAACATCGATTATAAAACTCACTAAGTATAAAGCTCATTGATTATAAAACTCAGTGAGTTTAAAAAAACACTGATAATAAAACTCACTAAGTATAAAGCTCACTGATTATAAAACTCAGTGAGTTTTAAAAAACATTGATTATAAAACTCACTAAATATAAAGCTCACTAGAAATTTGAATTTTAAAGTTTGAAGTGAGTTTAAAAAGCAATGAGTTTTAAACTTAACAGTGAGTTTTAAAACTCAATAATGAGTTTTAAACTCAACAGTTAGCTTTAGAACTCAGGAGCGAGTTATATAGAAAATTGAGTTTTAAAGTTTGAATTGAGTTAAAAAAACAGTGAGTTTTATTCAACATTGAGTTCTATAATTTGCAGTGAGTTTTAAGCGATTCTATAGAACATTTGAGTTTTAAAGTTTGATGTGAGTTTTATAATTGGTGAGTTTTAAACCTAACAGTGAGTTTTATACTCAACAAGTGAGTTTTATACTTAACATTGAGTTTTAAAGCTCAACAGTGAGTTTTAAACTCAACAGTATTTTTAAACTCAACAGTGAGGTTTAAACTCAACAGCGAGTAATAACTAACTGAGAGAGCGAGTCCCAGAGACAGACCTAACTACAGAAAGTAAAACAGATCACTAACATTAAGGAAAGGTAAGGTGAGTCAAGTCAATGTCAAAGTCAAACTCACTAGAAGTAAACGACCGGCAATTGCCCTGGCACTCTCGTAATCTCGTCTTGCAAATGCTCCTGCAATAATTGCCTACATAGATGGCAAAATCATAAGCTAGAGCTTGAAATTGCCTGAACTATAGTTATCTCTAATGATCTTTGACATTGGAGTCACAATTGGTGAATTTCAGTTTCAAGTTTTATCTACAATTCTTTTTAAAGAAACTATAACCACAAAAATGCACTTTATAACATACTACCCACATAAACATTATTTTTTTTAAACGGAAAAAAATACAATAAAATAATAATAATAATAATAATAATAATAATAATAAAAATAATAATAATAATAATAATAATAATAATAATAATAATAATAATAATAATAATAATAATAATAATAATAATAATGTTTTCTTTTACGTGACCAACTACAGCCAAACCATTAGCAATCAAAGAGGCTGCTAACCAAACCTGCAAGCAAACTTGGAAGGCAGCCATTGAGTTCGAAAACAAAGAGTTTCAAATACTTAACTAAACTTCTAATAAACTCTATATAACAATTTTCATCCAGCAAAGTTCGAATGTAATTAACTCACTGAGCTTTTAAAAACCATGTTATGAACGAACAATTAAAACTCACTTAATTGTATAAAAACTCAGGATAGATTCTAAAATTAAAATAAAAGTATATAATCACTAGTGAGTGTTAACAATCACATCTTAGTGTTAACTCACTAATTTTATCCAACTAGCCAATGATTAAACCTTTAATTACCTTTATTCATCATCTAATCATCATCATTTTCCCCTTCTACCAGAGCAACTGAGCAACTGATGGCGACGTTGAGCTCATTTTAGATTCTGATTTTTCACCTACTTTTAAAACTCAACAATTAACATATATTGTTAGTGTTTTAGAACAAGGAAACTAAATAGAAATTGTAAGATTCAAATAAATTTCACCACAAACTTGCTTCAAATTATAAACTAATAGGACTGTTTTATCAATTTAAGATCAAATTAGTGTTAAACATCAACTGATTCTTAAGACTCACCACATAATAAGTATCATAATAAAAGCCACGTATAAAAACATATTCTTATTACTCAATGCAAAAACTTGAATATATGGCTTTTTAAAACTCACCAAAGATTTAAAAATTCACTATACAACTCACCAAGGATTTTAAACTAACTATACTTGAATATATGAATAAAACATATATTATTGATATTCATGTTAAGATTCCAATAAAACTCACTGCACTTTAGTACTTGTGGTGAAAAAAGTCATGGCAAAAATCTTTGGTTTTAAAGGCTTTTTTAATTTTCTTGATACGAGAATTTTTTTTACAACAACATGGAAGGCAACATGGCTGTTAACTCCAAAAAAAACTAGAAAGTTTGAGATTAAAACTCCCTCTCAAAACTCAAACTTGATTGCAAGGTTTATGGTTATCCGTTCCTTCCATTTTGTGTAATCTAGATCTGGTTTCTATAAACATTTCTGGACAGAAACATTCTATCATTTTGGGCAGAAAGTATCAAGTGGTTTGAGAGTCTATAAAGTAGCAATTTTGAGCTAAAACACTCTAACAAATCATACACAAGTAAACTCAATAGTGAGTTTTCATAACTTTAGCATGAACATGAAAGTTAAACTACTAACATTAGTTGAAATATTAGTTCTAATACAGCCTACACACTAGATACTAAACTCACTGTTACTTATGTCTGATTATGATGAACAACATATATATGAACAACAGAAAAGATACATTGATGGAGAACAATTTTGAAATATGATAACAGAAACTTGATTGTTATGTTAAGACTAACCAAGTATTTTTCTTTAAAAGTTAGTTTTCTTCGTTCACATTCATTCTGATTTTGATTACCTTGTGTAAATTTGGACACGATTTTACAGAGGCATTTCATCAAACAGTTTGTGTGCAATACAAAGGCACCTAAAATCTACCTTCTTTAAACGGACTATGATAACTTAAGTCATGGTATCCCTTACATGCCATGATACAGACAATATTGAAAAGTTATGAGCATAACAACACATAATCGTAAGTGTAATTAAATCTCGAAAACTTAAGTTCAAAAACAAAAAATTAGGAGAAATCTGAAGTTACTCGAACAATTCGAATGTATAATGATACTATTCAAAACTCAGAGGTAATATTCGATTACCTTTTATCTGTTTCAGCAACTTTTTAATCTGGATTTGGTGTTGTCTAATCCACTGGATATGCGATTTTTGGGAGGTAAAACTCAGAATCGATAGTCGGAGGTTTGATGGCGGATTTTGGTGGCTTGATGACAGATTTTGGGAGGATTGATGGCTGATTTTAGAAGTTTTAATGGCGGATTTTGAAGGTTTTATTGCGGATTTTGGATGCTTGATGGCAGATTCGTCGATTTGAAAAGTGAGCTCCAGTGAAATCCCAGCGTCGTTCTTCCATCGACTGAGATGATTTAGGGTTTTGATATGGAAGGTTTTCATATGGAATCGGGTTTTTTTTCTTTTTACCATCGTACCCCTCTTGCAAAGAAACCGAGGATGAGATCGTACGGTTATAAAAAAGGTCTACGGGGTCTACGGTTTTCAAGGGGTCTACAATGAACCTCACCCATATATAATATATATTTCCCCTATAAAACAATTTAAAACATAGTAAATAGTGGTAAAGTTGAACAGTGTAATGGTGAACAGATGAATATTACTCCTCTCATTGCCTGATGTACAACCTGCTGTAACACAATGGTTTCATGTACCTCCCACATAGCCCAATGTACAAGGCTTCTTCATTTCAGCTCCTCATTGATTTCAACTTCTCTTGGTCAAAACAGACAAACGTACGTTCATTTGAATTTTCTTTCGCAACCCATGCTTGGGTATGGCCTGCGATACTGTTCTACCTTCTTCTACCTTCCTCTACAGTTTGTTCCTGTTGAACACATCAACCTGTCATTGCTGCATATACATAACCCAAGTTCCTCCCCAAGAAATCTCACCCCATCCTTCATTGTTCAACCGGTTAGTGCTCTGCGATTTCATCGTTTCTTCTTTCTGCATTTTTTGGTCCTACTGCAATTGAATGTCTGTTTCATTCTTTTCCTTTCCTCTCTGATTTGTTGTTTAATTTTATTTGTTATTGTGTATAGAAACCTCTTTGTTTTTTACAAAATACATGGCTGTCATGTTTGTTTGTATTGAGGATCATTGATGTTCTACAAACCTGATTGGAGATCGTTCCATGTTTTCTATTGTAGATCATCCATGTTTACAAAATAACATGAATTATTCTATTGTAGATCATCCATGTTTACAAAATAGCATGCGCTATTTAAGAGAATCTCTATGTTAGAACCCTCTTTTGGTTGCCTACAAGTTGTTTGACGAAATGTCAGAGTGCATTTGTTAGACTTTTTGTTTGTGGCATTATCTCTGTTTCAGACCATGCTGCTCTTGATTTCATGGCGACATTTACTATTTTGTTTTCTAGATCAATAGCTGGTCAGTATCTATTAACTTGAGGCTAGATAAACCAAAAATTCTTATAATGAGGATACTAAAATACTCTGTGATGATGCTCCAAAAGAATTAAACAAAAGCATTGCTTTCTAAGATCAAGGTTATTAAGCTAAAATTCAAGCAACATCGAGGTACAAGTACAGTGCTTTCAAGAAAATTAATGTGCATCATAGGGCTCGATCCAAAACATATTGGTTCTTTTACATGTTAAAAAAGGCAAAGCCAACATTTATATGTATCGCCATATAATATTAGCATATGAAAATGACATTTTAGAGATCAGAGATCGTCTCTGTTACACTCCTTTATTTCACCTTAGTATTACTCTATGATATATGATTCAGTTTCTATTTAAGCACCAGCTTATATAAAAATGCTAACTATGATTGGCTTTATAAGTTAATATAATAGTTTAGACAATCAAGTGGTTGAAAGCATATATTTGTTTATTAGTTACAGTGGGCGACAATTTGGAGGTCTAACATGCCATTAATATATGCAAAATTCAAATCAAGAGGCTTAACATGATGATAACTAAAATTGAAAGTTGACTTCAGAGATCAGCTATGTTCCAATTCTTTATCAGCCTCGAGACTGCACTTCATGGAAAAACCATCTGAAAGAAAAAGACGCACCATAGGCACAATACGAAACGAAGACCCAATACTTATACCTGTAAGTTAAAAACATATTATGTAATTTAGTTTATGATTGGCTGTGCTATCATTTAACCAGGCGGATTTTAATTTATGCGGCCTAACATATCATAAAACATATTATAGCGGGCTGTCTACACATGTGAAGCAAAACTGATCAGCATAGAAGAAGGTTACAACTGGTACTACCATGCATGTCCTAAGTGCAATAAAAAGATTATTCTAACTAATGAGGGATATAGCTGCACCAAGTGTCAAGAGACAGGAGTGAAGTACATGTGAGTTAAAATACAAATGCAAGCGTTCATACATTAACAGATATGAATAAGCCTAATAGTCATTACCTTTACAGGTATTGTATCACAGGTACGATCGCTGACGGCACTGGAACAGCGACAGTCACTATGTTTGGTAGCGCTGTGGCCTCAATGCTGGGTGTTAGTTGCTATGATATGATACATGAGCATAGCAATTATGATAACAAAAAAATGCCAAGCCTAATGCATTCGATCAAAGGAATAACAAAGATCTTTCAGCTTGAGAAGGGAAAGCTGGATCAAACAGGTCTTCGGTTTGCAGTCAATAAGGTTTTTACAGCAAATTCTCGGGCAGTCTTCCAGTCAACCCCACCAGAAAAAGGAGTCGGGCAGACCAGTGCCTCCACTACAAAGGAACCCTCATCCAGCACAGGCCTTACAAAAACAAAAACAAGAAGGGTTCTCTTTAACGGGCAAGGTAATATTAACAAAGTATCTTCAACCAACAAATTCAAATGCTAGAATATGTTGATGGTTTCAGTAGCTGTTGCCTGAATACTGATTCACTTTTACAGAAACACATCCTGAAGAAGGAGAGAACAAGAGGCAGAGGGCCACAAGCTTGGACTCTACTTAGACATCCGAGCGCAAAGGAGAAGGAGGAAGCATCTTTTGGACATGTAAGCTGAGCACAACCAAAGCTTTAGATGGTAGTTATATCTAGAAGTATTCAGCACAAAAAAGGGCATCTTTTGAAACTACAACCATAGCCTGGACCGCATCTTCTAATTAGGTAGTTTGGTAACTTCCAATGTTGACTTTTCAAAAGTCAAAGTGACTTTTAGCTTAGGCTCTTGACTTAAGAAAAGCCAACTTCTTTTGTGCAATGTAAATATGTAAAATGTTATTAGGTTGCAGGCATTAAGAATATTTTGGCCCTTTGTAAACTTCCTACTATAAATCTATATTATGCTTTGGTGTGCTACCTTTTTGTTACACTATACCATGATTTGCCTTGGCTTTATTTTCTGAACCTAAACTGAATCAAAACAGTTGTCTTTGTATGGGTATATTTTTAACACACAGAGCTGCTGCGAAAGTTGTTCAGGCTATTTTTGGAACTTTTAGACTATCCTGAACAATTTCTTTTATGGTTTATACTTGCCAGTTGACTATTTATGGTTCAACATAATTTCACTTACTAGCCATCCCATGTCTCGGTTTCATGTGCTCAGCTCTTTAAATCAATAAACCATATTGCTTTGCTTCCTTCTGATCAGACTAAACAATTGCAATAGAGTTTGGTCATAAATACATATGCATATGAATTGGTAAGCTTTGTAGTCTATTCATTCTCCAAATTATAATGAGTGCTTGATTTGGATAGATACATATGCTTTTGGTTATCGTCGGCTACACTATGACAGCCTTTTAAAAAACCGTGCGCGCAACGCGCGCTTCTAGCCCCACTAGTAATATAATATATATATAGTATTATGTTAAAATTTGGAGAGTAAACTAACGGGTTGGAAGAAAATTGCTCTTTACTCGACTCGAGACATAAGAACGAAACTAGACGCGCATCGAGTTTCGAAGCACCCCACCGAGATCTACCCAAAACTAGACTGTGATCTCCTGAAATAATCAATTTAAGAGTTAAGACGACGACCATCTTCTCTATCTGAGATAAATTTGATCAATGAATTGAAGACTTCCAGATTCGTACAAGGATATTGCGTATTGAATAAACCCTAGTTATCAGATCTAGCTATACTAATCATCAATGGATGCATCTCAAGGAGGATCCGAAAGAGACAAGTCCAATACTTCGTCTAATCCTGCACCGATTCCTTCTGTTGCTAATTTCTGGAGAGGTCTACTACGTTCTTTCTCTCTCTCACTTGTTTCATTGTGTTATCCTTGTGTCGGTTTTCGTTGTTACCGTCATTTTAAACCCTAGGAGTTTATTGTTGTTTGGTACACAGGGTGTGAAATTACAAGCAGTAGGTTTAAGATCACCTGGATCGATTATTAGAAAGCAAGAAGAAGATAGTAGTAATTAATGATGACGATTTTATGAGTTCTTGTTCTGTAACTTCTACTTTTGGTACTGGCACCGCTGATCTATGTTTTTTGTTCAAGTAGAACAGAGACCACTATCATTCTCTTCTTTCCCTCTAATATTTGTCATTAACAGGATGAAGTTCTAGAGTATTATGTAACATTTTATACTATGAAACCTTATGTAAGAGATCTATGATATATTGATTTCAAGGTTCTTTCGAGCGTCATCTGTTTTGATGATTATGAATTTAGGGATTTGTTGGGAGTCACAGGTGTTAAGAGCAAGGCTATAACGTATTGTAAATGATTCCCTTACTAAATTGAGGTCACATGTTTAAAATTTTGAGAAGGAAAGGGTAAGGTAGTTTGAAGCAATGATCTTTGTTTATCATAGTAACGTCCCTTAATCTTTCTGTTGTTGATCATGTTTTTTCTGGCTGTCTTTTAACAAAAAGCTTCAAATGTGATGGTCTGACCATCTTCTAATTAATCTTTTTCCCATGATAAATGATTTGATTTGTTATAGAAAATTTGAAATTTTCATTGTTCAGTTTGGGGAAAGATACACACACACCCATACCCACACCCACACACACACACATATATATATATGCATTAATTTTAAGCTTCAAATATGATGATCTTGCTATCTTCTAATTACTCTTTTTCCTGTGGAAAATGATTTGATTTATTATTAAAATTTGAATTTTTCTTTGTTTAGTTTGGTGAAAGTTACACACACATGCGCATATATATACATAAATGTATACACACATACATGTATATATATATATAGGGAGAGGATCATTTGAGAACCAATTTGGTTTGAGAACTAAAAAGAACTAATTTGAGCCACAAGTTTATTTACATGTATCCCCCCTCCCATGAATTGTAGTGATCCCCCCCTGAAATTTGTGGTTGAGATTTAGTTCTCAAAAGTTCTCAAAATAAAAAGTTCTCATTTGAACCTAACCCTATATATATATATATATATATATATATATATATATATATAGGGAGATGATCATTTGAGAACCAATTGGGTTTGAGAACTAAAAAGAACTAATTTGAGCCACAAGTTTATTTACATGTATCCCCCCTCCCATGAATTGTAGTGGTTCCCCCTTGAAATGTGTGGTTGAGATTTAGTTCTCAAAAGTTCTCAAAATAAAAAAGTTCTCATTTGAACCTAACCCTATATATATATATATATATATATATATATATATATGTATGAGAAACTGTTTTTTAAATATCTTTGATGTTTGCAGAGTTTGATTTGGAGAAGGAAAGGAGCATATTAGATGAACAAGGACTTAGAATTGCTGAAAATCAGGAAAACAGCCAGAAGAACCGAAGGAAGCTTGCAGAAAGCACCAGAGGTACTTAACATTGTCAGTATCAAGAATGTGTTATACTGTTATAATACAACCTATTTAGATTTTAAACGTGTATGCATTTTATTCTTTAGTATCAAGAATGTGTTATACAATTTATTTTGATTTTAAACAAGTATGTATTTTATTCTTTAGCATCAAGGGATGGTCATGCCTGTTTGAGCTTTTTCATTGTTTGATGATAGATTTCAAGAAAGCTCCAGCTGAAGAAAAGCCAAACTTGTTCAATTCTTTACTGAGAGGTTATCAGGAGGAGGTTGACAATCTTACTAAGAGGGCAAAATTTGGAGAAAATGCTTTCCTTAATATATACCAGAAACTTTATGAGGCTCCAGACCCTTATCTTGTTATTGCTTCCGTAGCTGTAAGTACAAACATACTTCATTTATGCTTTATTCCTGGTAACTAAAACCAAAAGGGATGAAACATAACATGAGCCATGTAAGTTTACTATATGGAGGCTCCCCACTAGTCCTTGTAGATATGTTGGTACCTATGATTATAATCATGTGCTTTCGGAAATGTTAAACCATGCAATATTTGCTGTTGAATAACACCACAGCCTCATAGTGTCTTCTGCATACGTTTTCTCTTTCTAGATTAGCATCTAATATCATAACAGTGTACTGTAAGCCTTTTGGCTAGATAGTAGGCCTATTATCATTGCAGAACATCTGTAAAACTGTCTGTTTTAAATTGATCCTGGTTCTTATGAGATATCAAGTAGGATTAAGAGGTAAATTTTTGATTTATTTCTATGCAAACCTACTGTGAAGGGTTTCTCATAGAGATAGTTGGTGCTTTAGAAAAAACATACACAAAAATTATCATAAGATATCATGTAGGATTAAGAGTTAAATATCTTGATTTATCTCCATGTAAAACCTAGTACGAAAGGGTTCTCATAGTTGGTGCTTTAAAAAAATATAAACATAAAATATTACAGTGTTGCAAAAGTCGCCGGAGTCGGCCGAGGAATTGCCGGAGAATCGGAAGTCGGTGCTCCTCCGACGCGACTTCTGAAAATCGGTCTAATAAATCGTTGACCAAGTCAACGCCTGTAAATTATAGTGTTTTAACCCTATTTGGAGCATCGCCGGAGCATGTCGTCGGAGGAAGTCGCCGGAGGAAGCCACCGGAGCAAAGGAATCGGAAGATATGGAGGTGGCGGCTGATAAAAATGTAAACCCTACTAGTTTTATATGTATTAAAATGATAGTTATAAATATACCCCTTTAAAAATATAATAGTTACAAATATACCCCCTTTTACTTAAAAAATATTCAACCATTACCCTTCATGTTCTAATAAATTCTAAAAACATCTAAAATATTTTCAAGTTTTAATAGACCTTTAATATTTATGTTTATCAATATAATTCTATACATATAATTTTATAATTTTTATTTTTCTATTAAAAAATCCGATCCGATTCCTCCCGAGGAATCCCCGAGGAATCCGAGGAATCCCTCCAAGGTCGCCGGCCGCCGCGACTCCGACTTCCGACTTTCGCAACCTTGAAATATTAGAAACACTAGATAAGTTTAGTTTGCATTAGGGGTACATAGGTGCAACATAAGCCATTGGTTTAACTTCCATGCACTTTTAGGATAAACTATAGTTATCAAAAGCGAGCGCTTTTGGCGCCTAGGCGCAAAATCTTGGCGATGCGCAATAGATGCGCTTATCAGTGTTGTCAATAGCGGCTATAGCGACCGCTATAGCGCGCTACGTAGCGAAGCGCTCGGTTGGCGCTATTGCCTCTGTAGCGACAAATAGCGTGAGTATAACGACTTAGGGTTTCAAAAATTGACCTAAATTAGAGAGGAGGGATGAAAGAGCGACTTAGGGTTCCAGAATTTAACCTAAATTAGAGAGGAGGGATGAAGAAGATGATACTTACAAGTGCCTGAGATGGAGTATTGGAGACTAATGTAAATAGCGGCTGAGTTCAGCACGTGACGGCTGTGAGAATGTGTTTTTTTAGGTTAAAAAGGACATGAGGGCAAGTTAAAGTGTCTACGATTTTGACTGCTTTCTTTTCTTACATTCATTAAATTATACTTTTCATCCTTTAGGTTGTATTTTTTTTTAAATTAACCCTGAACTTTTATACTTCTCGTTTTTTTTCATCTATTATATTTTTCAGGTTTAAAAAAATATAAATAGAGTATACAAATAGAGTTTTTAGCTATTTTGGTGGTATGTGAATGTTTATTTATTGATTAAAATTAAAATTGCTAGAATATTTGAATACTTGAATGAGAACTATGTCTTAAAGTTTTACTACTTAATCGCTAAATTCAAAATAGCGGGCGCTATTTTACCGCTATACCTACATAGCGTATAGGTAGCTTGTCGCTATTTACCGCTATTCGCTATTGACAACTATGGCGCTTATGCTTCCTAGGTAATTAGGGCGCCAGGATTCCGGCGAGATTTTGAGCTGCTTCCGGTCAAAATCCGGTCAAGTTATGGCCAAGAAAACTATGTGTGTCGAGAGTTTCATGGAGAGAGAAGAAGAGGTAGAAAGGAGAGAGGAAGTTGTAGTCTGGTCTTTTTTCTTTTACAAGTATTATAAGTAAAAAGTTCAATTTTTGACATTAATATTGTTATACAGTAACATCCCCACAATAACATCTCTGAA
Organism: Deinandra increscens subsp. villosa; assembly: GCA_039602395.1. Lineage (NCBI taxonomy): Eukaryota > Viridiplantae > Streptophyta > Magnoliopsida > Asterales > Asteraceae > Deinandra > Deinandra increscens. The sequence continues at coordinate 68,316,484 of JBCNJP010000007.1, forward strand.
TCTCTGTACATTACTAGCTTTTGATGTGATTGAACACTAGGGTGTTTAAAAAGTTAAATTAGAAAGTAAATATTGAAGAGTTTAATCTTATCCAGGGAATTTAAAAAAGTTAATTGATTTTTTACTTTCAAAGATGTTTATAGTTTGATTATTAAATTGTTTATTGTTAGACTTTATATGTTTAATATTTTTTATGTTTATTATATATATTATTTATTATTTTCCTACTTGTGTGTCTTGTTTCGAATAGATCAAGTTTTATTATTTTTTTTACTTTATGAACTTTTTGTTTTCAAGCATGAATAATTTTATTTTGGATTATTTTGGTATTTGAGATAATTTTGCCATTTCGGTACTCTATGTTTTATTTTAATTTATTTTTTTACTTTGAAGCGCTTTTTTTTTCTAGGCCCACACTTGTTTTGCGCCTATCGCCTAGGTCCTAGGCGGACCCTATGCGCCTTGAGTGCGCCTCACGCCTTTGATAACTATGGGATAAACATGTGCTCTATGTCATTTAGTAGTCATTAGCCATTGGTTTAACACTTTAACTTCCATGCACTTTTAGGATAAACATGTGCACTGTGTCATTTAGTAGTCAGATCTAAGATAAATTATGGGTTTGTTAATGTTTATAACTATTGCACAATGTAAATTGTGTGAGAGGTTTGAATTACTCCACTCGTGCTAATTATCTTAATTATCACATAATCAATACAAGGGATTTAGCTATTGATTTAGCTTCTAACTACATTTGGCTTTGAATTCTTAATCTAAACAAGTTGTAAGATGTGGGAGAAAATAAGGATATTTGATTAGCAATGTAAACATGGGATTATAGATAAGTTATAAGTTATATGGGCTATAATGTGGGAGAAAATAAGGATATTTGATTAGCAATGTAAATATGGGGTTATAGATAAGTTATATGGGCTATATTTATAAAAGTAGTAGCTAGTGTCAAGAAAATGTCATACAAAAGATGCTTAATTTAATCTTTCTGGTTCAAAGATTTGGATACCAACTTTATATTACCTTTTCATGAGTAATATTTGGGCCCAAATGATGATTGAAGTGTTTAATTTGAGTGATTTGCTTAGAAGCCTTTCTTATTTTAATAAGACAATAAATTAATGTTTTTTGTTTCTCATGTTTATTTTTGTTTTTTATTTGATAAAGGCATTATGGTTAAATCACACATTATTTAAAGGATATATTCGTCATTTGAAAAAAAGTTAATAGAAAATTGGGTGGTGTTAGCCATCTTGATTCAAATGGCAAGAATTGGAAAGTACACAGTGTCTTGGGCAAAAAAAAAAGGAATGTAGGTAACTTGGGACAAACCACAAGGTTGAAAATAGTGATTTACTCTCTCGATATATACATATTATAAAGGAAACTGGCATAACAATTAGATAAGATGATTTGAGGTTTAGGAAATTAAGGATTTTTTTTGGGTATATTTGTATGGTCATTATTTATGTGCATTTATAATTCTTTGATATCATGCTCATACTACGTCTATTGGTTTTCTAAGGCGATGGTAAATACAAAGCTACATGCATGGACTATTGTTGTTCTTAATCATCCTCTTCTAGGTGAATATCTTCTTTTAGGATTCTGAGGAAGATAACATATTTTTGAAGATTTCTTGTTTTGTTTTGATGTCTAATTTTATTAGCATGACAACTTGGTGATATGTAGTGTAATAAACTCACAGGTTCTTGATATATCTGGACATAAAGTCTAATGGATTCTTTGTTGTTTACCTCTTATCTTGCTCTGTGAGGTTAAATAAATAAAATCAAGCATTTTATTTCTTGGAAAGTATGGGTTTCATGGTAGGTTTTAATTTTATATTATCCACATGCAGGAAAAGGATTTGAAAATATCTGATCTAGAGTCGGAGAATCGGAAGATGAAGGTTGAGCTTGAGGAGTTCAGAACAGAGGCTACTCATCTAAAAAATCAACAAGCAACAATTAGACGACTAGAGGAGCGGACACGCCAATTGGAGCAACAGGTTATCACTTTTATCCATAGAATATATAGAGTAGGTGTGCGATCATAATCCATCTATTGTAGTTTGCATGACGTTTTCTATAAGGGAATATTTAGTATAATTATTAAAAGCTTAGTGTGAGATTGTACTTAAAATGATGTTAAGGTTTATACGATTAATATTACTAGAATATCAGGGTTAGGCCCATTTTTATAGACCTGTTAGGTTTTACTTCTACATTCTGTCTTTTAATATTGCTAGAAGTTAGGCCCATTTTTATAGACCTGTTAGGTTTTACTTCTTCATTCTGTCTTTTATGCTTTGCTATGGGTCAGAATTTACTAGGTATGTTTGTTATTATACCCCCTTTATACACATCACTACAATTTACTCTCTTACTTTCCATATGGTATCGAAGCAATTAGGAGCCTCCTCTAAGCACTCCGTCATTTGTGGCCTCTAAATTTAGGGCTTCATAGGCTTGTTCTTGCTTAAGGTGGTGTTTGTTTTTCTCAAAAAGCTCTTCCTGCCCTCTTATGTCTGCGCTTCGCAAACCACGCGCAGACATTTAGGTCTGTAGATTTGTTTTTTCGAAGGCGTTTCATTGAAAAATGTCTGCTCGTGCTCTTCTTGATGCAGATGTGGCCCCAACCACTTCTAACCTCTTCTAATGAGTGTTTTCTTTAAAAGACTCATTTTTTTCACTCTAATCTTATTGGATAAAAATAATTCTACTTAAACAAAATAATATTTTAGAAAAACTAATGTCAACTTTTTTAATAAAATAAAGTTATTTATTAGATCTTTATATTTTATAAAACTTTTTAATTCTTTTATAAATGGTTCAGTTATTTTTTATGGAAATGTTTTTTTTATTTATTTTACAAAAGTGCTATGACAGAAATATTTTATTAAATCACGAAACCTCAAAGAAAGTTTTTAATCCTTTTATAAATATATTTCATAACTTTTTTTTTAATTTCTTAAAAATGTTTTCGATTCTGTAAGAAAATTTTAATAAATTTTATTTTATTTTTACTCTTAGAAAACGTTTCTTTTTAACAAAAATTATAAAAAACATCTAAAAGAGAATGAAAAATATTTAAAAATCTTTTCATAACCTAACAAATTAATTTTAACAGATTTACTGTTAGACCCCAAGAAAAATTTCAATTTATTATCATTTTGTGAATCTTGATAATCATTAAACTTCATTATTGATGTTAGTAATCTGTTAGTCGGTTTTTTTTTTTTATTGATACCCAACTATTTTAAGTTTAAAAAATCGGTTTATTTAGATTTCAGTTTTATAGCTGCCTGCAGATAAAAAACAGTCATCTTCTTACAGACTGCAGAGGTTTGGTCCACCTCTTCTTCTACAGGTGTCTGCAGACTGCAGACATTTTACCTCTTAAAAAACAAACTGCACCTAAATATCTGTCTCTCTATATACACACACACACACACACACATATATATATAGGGCCGCGTTTAAATGAGAACTCAAAGAACACGAGAACTACGAGAACCATTCCTAGCAACATATTAATTAAATCATAACTTATATATAAAAGGGTAAGATCGGAAGTAAATTATACTCCTGTAATTCTTGTCGTCAAACCTGGCGGTTGTTCTTCCGAAATCACAACTTGAAATTGAATTTAACTTATATTCTTGTTTTTATGTTCACACGAGAGCAATTCTTTTTCTTCTTTTAACATCAATATATTCACACAAGAGCAACTCTAATACATACTTATTTAATTATTTTATTTTAATGTTTTTGTTCAATTTAAATAAATGAATACTAAAAAAAATAATGCGTTGGCTATAGAATTTTAAAATTTGAGGTTTTATAACAAAAATAAATAAATAATAATATGTTAGTTTTACTTTTAGCTATATTTATCAATCAAATGACATTATACCATCTTAATTAAATTTGCTATTGTATTATTTGTTGAACATCCATTAATAGTTTTATGTAGAGTTAAAAGGTTTTACTAGACAATAATATTTACTAATGCATACAATGTTGTTTATGCAATAATGCATCAAGTGATTTTTATTTTAATAATGCATCTAATCCTTATCTTCACTAATGCATATAAACCTTTTGTCTTTATGAAACAATACTTATTTGAAGTATATATGTCCCCAAACCCAGTCTTAACGACTTGCACTAATGCATATAAACCTTTTGTCTTTATGAAACAATACTTATTTGAAGTATATATGTCCCCAAACCCAGTCTTAACGACTTGCAGATACCCCTCCCGGCAGTACCATAATAAAACAGAACATATAATCTAACACATACTAATTTATAAAAGCATTTAATAGCAACAGGCTCACTTTATCCATAGGCTAGTAAACAAACACGAGGATATCTAGCTCTAACACCAAGGTATCTCCTCTGATCACGAGCAGTCACCTAAACAAAAAGGTAACCTTACATTATAAATTGATAACTCTGCCGACATTAGTCCTATCCCTAGGCACATGCTGCTACCTGATTTCCGACACGAATCCAACCCTCAATCGTGATTATAAATCTTTTAAAGGTCTACCCCCAAAAACTGAGTTTAGACAGACCATAACTTGTTCCTCATGTAACCTAGGTCGAGCGTTGACTTAGTGTGTACAGATTCAAAGTTAAACAAAAAGTTACATTTTCTTTTAAAGGCCAAATGCAGACCGTCTGAGTCCAACCTGACTCAGGTCCGTCTTCTTTTGGTCAACTTCTTGGTCTGATTTCCGCATTAGACAACCTTTGTCCTGTACCGTCCACAGGTCCTTCGGCGATTCTAGATGGTCCGTATCTAAGGCCTCCTGGACGGTCCATATCTATTGCCAGGTTTTCCAAATTTTCTATCTTGTTTTTGGTCCATTTTGACTCGGGATTCTTTATCACAGGTTATAGTTAACATAATGGGACTCCCTTAACACCCCCATACCCTTCTGTGACAACCCAAAATGACCATAACACGTAAACATTCATAAAACCCTAATTTGTGCATAATAAGCTTTTACCTCAAGCTTCCCGTTGTGCACCGTAACCAGGGCTGTCCTTTTGCTTCTGATGACACTTCCACACCTTCAACAACACTGATCTTTGGCTGCATGAATGATCCAAGTGTCACCAAGCATTCTCAAGTTATCAAAACATCCAAAAATGGGTTTGTAGCACATCCATGAAGCAATCTAGACTTAACTTTGGCTTCTCAAGACTCTTGATGGTTTCCAGAACTCTATTAGCTTCTCTTGAACACCCCTGGAACAAGATCAAACCTGAACGAACACTCTTTAGCTCAATACTTAACTTGAAACATGAGATTCTCGGTTTAGAGGCTTACCAACAGAACTCATAACTCTTAGATGCTTCCCTTGAGCTCTAATGACCCTCTGGAACCTTCCTTGGATGAACACTAGGCGACAGCAGAGTATTTTTTCGGAATTTCTTGGCACAAATGAGCTCCAAAGTGTGAAAATCTTGTCTATATCGTCCTGGGCTGCATGTGGACCGTCTGGGTCACCCGGCTGGCTCGTGGACAGTCTGCATCCTACATCCTACATCTGAGGATGCGAGGACCCTTTCCGTGTAGCGCACCCAACCCGGTCACTATGCGGTCCGTCTGGTCCTCTTGACGACGGTCCGTATTCTCCCATTTCGGCCAAATTCTCGTTTCTTAATAAGTCCATTTCCCGGTTCCGAATCCAAAGTCCGTTTAAGCTCTGGTGCTACACATATGAACAAAATAAGTAAATAACATCAATAAAATTTATCCTTTCACATTCATAAATATAATTTGATTTTGTTCTTTACTGATCTGTCAGTATTGCAAGTGCCTACTAGACTAGCAAATTGCTCACTCTTATCGTCTTTCGTTGTGACTTTTTTCTGTAACATGGATTTTCCATAACTTGAATTATTGAATAAAGTGACCTAAATTTACTGAAGTTGAAAATGCACCTAAATTTACTGAAGTTGAAAGTGCTGTCAGAATTTACCTTCTAACTTTCTATATGTTTTCTTTGAAAATTTAGATGGAGGAGAAAGTAAAGGAGATTGTGGAGATGAAGCAACGAAGTCTGGCAGAAGAAAATCAGAAAACTCTGGAGGTTTTGAAAGATAGGTAATTTATCTTAGGCTTTGTGTAAGGTTGATCTTGTCCGCTTATGTGTCTGAACTCTGAAATACTCTCTGATATAAACATATCTCTAGTGTCAATTTTTTATATTTGAAAATCATATATCGTTGTTGATGCAGGGAGCAACTATTGCAGGATCAATTACGGCAGGCTCAAGACAGTGTATCTAACATGCAGAAATTACATGAACTTGCACAAAGCAAATTGTTCGAGTACCGTGCCCAATCGGGTCATATTCTAATTTTTTTTTTTTTCATTTTACATAAGCAATTTGCTACACCATCCTGACTTAAAATGAGCAGCACTCATCATAAAAGAATTAACATATTTGTGCTTATCGTTACAGAGGAAGATACAGCAGCAAAGCAAACAGAGGTAAATCTATTAATGGATGAAGTTGAAAGGGCGCAGACTCGCCTTCTCAGTTTAGAGAGGGAGAAGGTGTGCCTATATTCATGCTACATTTTCAAAATTTATACAAGTTCTCATTTTTTTGATGTATATTTATTACCTTGTACTGCCACTATATTCTCTAGCTGCAATTTAAATATATGGTTAACACCTGGTAGGCCATATCAATGTTAGCACTTATCTAAATTAAATTATGATTTATGAAGTATAGATGTCACCATTGTACTGGAGTTTGTTAAAATATTCAAATCTTAATGATAATTGTACACTCTGCAGGGAGTTCTACGCTCACAACTACAATCAGCAAATGTAGACAATCATACCAAGAGAAGGTGACATATATACTCTCTATACATGAAATTGATATCTACCAAATGTTTAGTTTAGTATATATATTATATAAATAGTATTTGTGGTTTCCATCTACCAAATGTTAAGTTCATTTGAATTAGTCGTATTGGTTTTGGATAGGTAGTTTCATTACATTTGATTTTTTATTATTATATAAATGATGCTTTAGGGTTGTATTTTATTTATGCTTTTTCTTGTAAACTAATTTGGTATCTACCAATTAGGATTTAGGAGTGCTGATTGACCTCTGTAACGACATTTAAACCTTGTATTCTTTAATTATATTATTTTTTATTTGTTATATCATAATATTAGAGCTGGGTCTTAACAAATATCCACATTAAGCATAACTATCCATGTTTATTAATTCTTTCATGATTTCAATGAGCAACGTAATCTTGTCAAGGTTTAACCATTTTCAATTTACTTTATTGATCTCTGACTGATAGTTTTATTTTGCTTAGCATGAATAGGTTTTTTTTTTAAAATAATTTACTCTATGTACAAGTTTACATAACATATGCTGCAACAATGTTTGAATCTCCAGTTCGTTGTATTTTCTGTTCTGTTGTTCATGATATAATCGGTTTCTTGTATAAACTGTCATCTTTTTATTACCAAAAGTGATTTCCTAGAACATCTGCGAGAGAGAGTACTCATTTAGATGATTGGGTAATTTTTTGATTTATTATGGTAAAGCATTCTTCATTTGTATGCACATTTGCGGCATAATAACCCTGTCTGCTATTGTATGCTTATGCCGTGAACTGAGCTGTAATATCCAGCAAGGTTTGTGTAATAAGCCTGAAATTTAAGCTCCTAAATTTAATAATTAATATCTGAGAAATAATACCACCTCATACTAATGAAGAATGAGGTGAACTTGTGAAATGAAAATGGACAAAATCGCTCACATTGGAAAATGGCTGAAACTGTAGATAGAGAAGGAAAAAAGGACTTTATTAATATGATTAAACCGAAATTACACGTACTTTTCTGTACCACAGGCAAATATAAAGAGGATTTGTTGGTTGAGAACTTAGATAATTTGGTAATGAAGGATGAACTTAAGAACATGGATGTTTTGCATCCTTTTTGTGTTGATATTACAATACAAGTAGGGTGCTATTACACCACTTTCTGAAGATGTAATCTCCAGCTTAGATGCTGTATATAGATGATTAAATTGAATACCAAAGTGTTGATTAACCAGAGTCCCTTGGTGATGATATTTATCTCTGTAATTTATCTGCTGCTTGGTCCTTATTTTATTGCATATTATGTTTCCTGGTGTAATCAGTGGGACTTGTACCTGATTTTGTTTTTACTTTATTTATATATAGTGACGATGCAGATTCAAATAGCATCTTGGAGAATTCATTGAGTGCTAAGGAAAAAATAATCTCTGAACTAAATACTGAACTTCATACTATTGAAACTACCTTATCAAATGAACGAGAACAACATATCAATGAAATCAAGAAGTTGAATGCATTGCTGAATGAAAAGGTACCATGTTCCAGATTCACAACTTTTACCGTCTTCGGAGGCTAGTTAGATGCACTACTACCCAATATGCTTAGTTTGCAAGTTTTTTCTTCTTTTTTGTATGCTATAGTCATTTCCGTATGGTTTCTCATATATCACTGTATTCTTGTCAAAGTATACTTAGATTTTAACAACAATTCTGCACATATTGAAGCCTGTGCCATCTATATTACATGGGTTTATCTCAGTTTCCATATCTTTATAGCTCATGAGATTTCATCATCTTTCTTAATCAACAGGAAGTTGCCCTTGATGAACTCAAGAAAAAACTCCAAGAAAGGCCTACCGAAAAATTAGTAGACGATCTGCGCAAGAAAGTTAAAATCTTGCAGGTCATTTAATTTACTCTTAACATTCTATTAATGGTCGTGCCAGTCTTCAAGTTGTCAGTATCAGTACATGTTTATAGGCACCTAATTCATATGTGCACTTTGATTAGATATTACTAATGATGTGTTTTATTTGTAACTAAATACATGTGTAAATCCATCACTTTCCGTCTCACTCTCCATATTCCCATCTGTAGGCAGTGGGCTATAACTCAATTGAGGCTGAAGATTGGGAGGTTGCTACTAGTGGTGAGGAGATGAGTAAACTTGAGTCTCTACTTCTTGATAAGAACCGCAAGATGGAACATCAACTCACACAGTTAAAGGTGATATCATATTGTTATTGTGTATCTTTCATCTTAAATGTTCTCAGTTTATTTTGTCCAATTAAAGGCGTTCTGCTTTTTAGGTCCAACTCTCTGAAAAGACTTGTTTGGCTGAGACATCTGAAATCAAGATTTCAGAACTCACATCAAAGATTAACGATCAACAAAAGCTTATACAGAAGTTAGAAGATGATATATTAAAGGTTAGAGAAGCCTTCAATTTTATCTGGTCATTTTTAACCTGCTATATTACATTTTTTTTTGGAACGGCAACCTACTCTAGTACATTAATCTTTTTTCTATAAACAGTCGATAACTAGGTCTCTGTATTTACATGTTTTAATGATTTCTGATATTCCTTTGTGGCCTTTTGATAGATATCATGATCGAGTTTATAGTATTAAGTGTCATTAGTCTATTCTAGGAGGGGTTAATGTTGGGTTTGTGGAGGCTCGATTGGTTTGGGCCTAATCTGGTTTAGAAGACATCCAGTGGCAGATTAATTAAATTGAAGACCGGCCCGTTTTATTTAATTATAGCCCATTAGTAGTTTTCTTGTTCTCTAAGTTGTAAACCCTAGTTAGTCTCTATATATAGTGGCTAGTACTTGTAATCCTGTATCACGAGAGGTGTGAGGCATAAAGCAATAAAAAAATCCTGGTTGCAGCCCGTGGACGTAGGTCACATCGACCGAACCACGTAAATCCTTGTGTGTTCTCGTGTTCGTTATTTTTCTGCAGTGTTCGTTGATCGGGTGTGTTGCTTGCTTCCGCGTGCGTATAACCCTAACAAGTGGTATCAGAGCTACGTTATTCACACACCGAAATCCGATAGCAGAAAGGATCAATCTAGGGTTTGATCGCGGCAGATTAGCCGCCGTTTTTTTTCATTGATTGAAATTGGTTCCCCGTTGTGAATTCGGTCCGTTCGTTGCTGTTTAAAAATAAAGAATTTGTTTTGTGTGGTTCTCAATAGTCCACGAAGACAAGAAGCAGACAGGTGCACATTAATCACAAAATCCTTCTAATTGTTATTTTGATTTTGTCTTTTGTGTGACGTCGCAACAGAAGAAAGAAAACAAACGTGGTGTTCCTTTTTTTTTTTTTTTTGTTTTCTTTGGTTATTTGATTTGGCACGCCGGACGAGAAAGAAAAACAAAGAGTTTTTTTTTTTCGTGGAACACAAGTATTGTTCAAGATTAGTTTATTTGATCGATTTGACCAGCAGTGATTTTCGGGTATCGTTTGTGGAGTTCAGAGAAACGTGAATCAGGTGTTTCTGTTTCTAGTGTTTCAGTTCTGTTCTTGCTCTTTTCGATTCAGTTTCTATTAGTCGTGTTTGTGTTTAACATGGCAGAGGATGGGAAATTTTCAATCGATAAGTTTAACGGTACAGATTTTACTTGGTGGAAGATGCAGATTGAGGCTGCATTGTGTCAAAAAGATCTTGATGTTGTGTTAACGGGGAAGAGACCGGAAAAGATGGAACCAGCCGAGTGGGAATTAAAAGACAAGAAAGCGAGGGCAGTTATCACGTTGTCATTGACTAGAAGTGTGGCATTTAACATCCCCGAGGCGACCACCGCTAGTGGTATGATGTTGGCTCTTTCTAACATATACGAGAAGCCGTCGGCAGCAAATAAGGTCTTCTTAATTCGTGAGTTGGTTAACACAAGGATGAAAGAGGGCAGTTCAGTTACCGAGCATATTAATCTGTTGAATTCGATCTTAGCCAGACTCGTGTCCGTGGGCATTAAGTTCGATGATGAAGTTCAAGCTTTGCTACTGCTATCGTCATTGCCTGACAGTTGGTCTGGAACGGTTATAGCGGTTACTAGTTCTTCAGGAACCGATAAATTCACTTTTGAGAAGATTCGTGATCTCATTCTGGGCGAGGATGTCAGAAGAAAGAGTTCTGGGGAATCATCAAGTGGGTTGTTAAATGTCAGTAGAGGTAGAAAAAATAGCAAAGGTAGTGGGAGCAGGAACAGACAGAGGAGTCAGTCAAAGACTCGGGATTACTCTGGGGTAACATGTTGGAACTGCAAGGAGGTGGGGCATTTTAGGAATCAATGTCCGAATGAAAAGAAACAAGCAAACTATGCAGGAAACTACACTGATGAAGAAGATGATGCCTTGGTTTGTAGTGTAGAGAGCATGGTAGATTCATGGGTTATGGATTCTGGTGCTTCATTCCATGCTACCCACAGCGGTGAAGTATTGCAGAATCTAAAAGATGGTGATTTTGGAAAGGTAAGGCTAGCGAACGATGAGGTTCTTGACGTGACGGGCATGGGTGACATAGATCTCAAGACTTCAGCCGGTTCATGGACTTTGAAGGATGTCCGAGTTATTCCAGGTTTGAAGAAACGTTTGATTTCTGTTGGGCAGTTGGATGAACATGGACATGAGGTTAAGTTCAGAAACGGGCAGTGGAAAGTTGTTAAGGGGAATCTAGTTATTGCTCGAGGAAAGAAACAAGGTTCGTTGTATATGGTTAGCTTACCATCTGAGGGAGTGACCGTCCCAGATCAGAAGAAAAACAAAATCCGGTTCACAGAGTCTCGTGGGCAGAAGAAGGTTTGTTTTGCAGATGACAAACCCAGAGCCACAGGTCAGATTCAGGTTGAACGTGCGAGGAAAGGTTCAGGAAAACGTGTCAAGGGTTTTCATGGCAGTGGGAGCATTGGTAGTCAGCCAGTCAAAGCTTCAGCCAGAGTTACTAGACAGTGGGTTGCGAGAACGAGTACTCCAGCTGTTAAAGTCTCTCCAGAGGATTATCTGCTTTATTCGGAGAGTGTTTATTCTCATGGTGTTCCAGGATCCGGTAGTTCGTGTCAGTGGGAGCCGGTAGGGACGGAGAATGAGTCAGGGGCATATTTCGCCATGACTGATATGTTGGAGCTCGGTGGAGCTTCAACGGGCCTTTCAGTTGACTGATGAAAAGGCCGATGCAACCAGGATAGTTGATAAGGATTACTAGACGTACAAGTATTCACAGTGGATGGCAGTTGAAGATGATCAAGCCTCCAAGTGGGAGATTGTTGGGTTTGTGGAGGCTCGATTGGTTTGGGCCTAATCTGGTTTAGAAGACATCCAGTGGCAGATTAATTAAATTGAAGACCGGCCCGTTTTATTTAATTATAGCCCATTAGTAGTTTTCTTGTTCTCTAAGTTGTAAACCCTAGTTAGTCTCTATATATAGTGGCTAGTACTTGTAATCCTGTATCACGAGAGGTGTGAGGCATAAAGCAATAAAAAAATCCTGGTTGCAGCCCGTGGACGTAGGTCACATCGACCGAACCACGTAAATCCTTGTGTGTTCTCGTGTTCGTTATTTTTCTGCAGTGTTCGTTGATCGGGTGTGTTGCTTGCTTCCGCGTGCGTATAACCCTAACAGTTAATATGTAAGTTCTATTTCTATATATATGGTGCATAGTTCTTTAGTGAGGTAAGAAAGAAATTAGGTTAAGTATTGGCTCTTTGCTTGGCATTGAGAAGGGTTTAACCCTGGGTCACCATTGGTGATGAATTATCAGTTGTAGATCCTTTTGGATCATTATCCTTTTGGTTTAATATCAAGTTCACTTCTGTTACTAATTTGATTTCGAGTTCTATTTCTGAGATTCCCATTCACGAATCTCATCATTGGTCCGACCTACCGTTCCCTCTGCTCTCTCCATCCATTGCGTCTTCATCATTGATTTCCGATCGCACATCCAAATTCTGATCGATCATCATTTTCTATTTTCAATTTCAATTTAGTTTCCATTTCGGAAACAATTTCCTTTCAATCATCCAGTTTCCATTTACGCTCCAATCTCATCCAGATCTGGTTTTAATTTCACTGATTTAGTCAGATATTTAATTCCGATCTAGAATCCATTTTCTGCTCTAGTTTCCATTTACGATTCAATTTTAATTCGGATCATCCATTGATTTCACATCGATCATCAATTTCCGATATCTCCATCGAGTAATCACTTTCAGAGCGACCTTCATCCTTCATCCATATCAGATCGATCATCAATTTCCCCATCGGACTTCCACCTTCAGCCTCCAATTTCAGATCGCTTTCTGTTCATACGAGTCAATTTTTTGTAGATCCAATTTCAGACTCCATTTACGATTTCATGTCACTGCTCGTTTCCTGTTAGTTCCAATTTCAATTCAAATCTTCATAATTATCCATCGCTTCACGTGAGCCGACTCTAATTCTAAATCAATTTCTGATTTCAATTTCACTTGCCGATTTCAATCTCAGTTCAGATTCAATTTCCGACTTCCGTCCTTGGTCCGCAAGTTCTATCTCCGATTTCCGATCTCTATCCTTGCGTCAATTTATAACACTTTACGATCTATTTCACTTGCCGATTCATTCTCGTTTTCCAATTTCTCGTTCGTTCTTCTATTGCAGGAATAAATCGCTTCCAATTTTAGCTTCCGTTTCCAGATCTACATCGTTCATCGATCCGGATCTGCTTTCTAATCTCTCACAAGTGACTTTCTGATTCAAATTCAGATTGCTCGTCCCGTCCTTCTCCGTTCCTCGATCCCGATCTGGTTTCCAATCTCTCCACTGTTAATTCTATTTACTTCATTAATGGAATATGTTCTGGAATTGCGATTGAATGTTCATGACCTCCAGATTCAACAATTACAGTCCGACATGGCGAAAATCAAATCTGTTCTTAAATCATGGGAAAAGGATCGTGAGGAAGAGATTCAATTCCGGAAGTTCGTGCTTGATTGGATGCAAAATAAGGACCCGAGTCCGGATTCGAGACCGCAAGCTCCAGTTTCTACTTCAGCATCTCTGATTGCTCAATTGGAAGATATTGTTTCCAGATCCGAAGCGCGTTCTGTTTCCAATCCGGTTGTGGGCATCAGGGTGGAGCAACAAGCAGTGGTGGAATGTGTTTCTCCTGACCTGAGCTTGCGAGGGGAAGACAGGGCTCCAGCAGCCCCATTTCAGTCTTCCTCCTTGCCCTTGGTCACCGTTGCTAAAGGTGATGAATCGAGGCTTGCTTGGGTTCACGTCTCACCGACTACATTTTCCTCCTTTGATTCGGTATTGCAGCCTCGTCACAAGTCTCTTCATGTTGTTCTCAAGCAGATTGCTATTGGATTTAATGAGTTCGACGGTCGATTAGCCGATTTCTTTCCCAAGTTGTTTGTTTTGGCTCGTGACCCGCTCCCACCTGATCCGTACATGCCTCATGCTAGTCATGTCGTGTTCATTTCCGGCTCATTCCATATTCCCTCAAGACAGTCATGGGTGGTGCACGGGCAATGTCGACCTCCAGAAGACGCATTCGTGAAGATAGCCTCCTCGATTGGGAATCTGTTAGTTGTTCAGTCTTGAGGACAAGACTGTTTTGAAGGGGGAAGTAGTGATAGATATCATGATCGAGTTTATAGTATTAAGTGTCATTAGTCTATTCTAGGAGGGGTTAATATGTAAGTTCTATTTCTATATATATGGTGCATAGTTCTTTAGTGAGGTAAGAAAGAAATTAGGTTAAGTATTGGCTCTTTGCTTGGCATTGAGAAGGGTTTAACCCTGGGTCACCATTGGTGATGAATTATCAGTTGTAGATCCTTTTGGATCATTATCCTTTTGGTTTAATATCAAGTTCACTTCTGTTACTAATTTGATTTCGAGTTCTATTTCTGAGATTCCCATTCACGAATCTCATCACCTTTTCACTGATTCTTGTTCGTAGTGCAGGGTTACAGTTCGAAAGATCGCAAAGGAAGTATATTTGAGGAGTGGGATCTGTCGGAGTCTGGCGCAAAAGATAGTTCTGAGGTATGGTCACTTTTTTATTTCTTATTATAATGTGTGTGCCAAAATTAAGAAACAAAGTTGAGTATGTCGATTAGTTTAAACTGTGCACCGAAAATATGTTCACTTGCTTACCTTTTTAGATATGGCAGTTCTAAATACAGTGCCTAGTGACTTGTATTCAGAGATCAGTAGATCACATTGAATTGTTGATTCCTGTAACATTGGCATATTCTTTCAGCCTCAAAGTTTATTTAGTGATTTCCAACGCCTTTACAAGAAATTTCTTTTTTCTAATCTCATTGATCTTACCTGAATGGCTTTGCATATGAACTTGATGAAACAGAGCACAGATCATAGACATGTTTCTTCTGACCAAGATCAAAACTCAATGCTTAAGGTGATATGCAACCAAAGAGACCGTTTTCGGGCACGCTTGCGTGAGACTGAAGAGGTATGCTGTTTACTTGCTGCATGTGATGTCATATATTTTGTTTCCTGTTGGTAGAAAAATGGGAAGGTTGGGTAACTGGTCAAAACAAATTTGTTTAAATTATCATCTTTAAATAATGTTAGAGA
Source organism: Deinandra increscens subsp. villosa (assembly GCA_039602395.1). NCBI lineage: Eukaryota > Viridiplantae > Streptophyta > Magnoliopsida > Asterales > Asteraceae > Deinandra > Deinandra increscens. The sequence continues at coordinate 68,331,968 of JBCNJP010000007.1, forward strand.
ATATTAGTTGTTATCTTCTAGAAGAATTTATGTCTGCAAGTAGAAAAGTGGGTAGGAGTTCATTTACTTTAAGTTAGTCGAAACAATAGTCCAAGTGGTCCTATAAATATCTTGTATATGCCCTGTAATTTATCAAGAGAATACAAATCAGTTCAGATATCTTTAGTTCCTGTTATTCCATTCTGATTAACGTTTACAAATAGTAAGTGGCAATATGCACTAAAAGCACCTTTTGAAACCTTCAATGCGTTTACATATAACTTAATTGTTTAATTTGATCTCTTAGAGATTAAACATGGTAACCCCGAGTCAACCCATTTTTTTAAGTAAGTGGGTCAAAATTACCACCTCTATTTATACTTTTGTCATAACAGCAGCTGACTTGTGTGAACTTTCTAGGAAATAAGGCAGTTGAAGGAGAGGATAGGGGTGCTGACAACTGAACTGGATAAGACGAAAGCTGATAATGTCAAACTTTATGGAAAGATTCGTTACGTTCAGGATTATAATCTTGAAAAAGTAGTCTCGAGAGGATCAAGGAAGGTGTTGTGCTGTACATCATCTATTTCTTTTATTACAATTTTTCTGAATTGTTTTGCTTGATATTTTCTTTCTTGTTTAAACCATCTTCACATCATTTGCAGCAATCAGTTGAGGATCTCGAAAGTGGTTTCAGCTCAGATGTAGAATCGAAGTATAAGAAAATATACGAAGAGGATATAAATCCTTTTGCAGCATTCTCGAAAAAGGTTCTTCATTTTTATAACGCCCTTGTAATCCCCCAAAATATACCCATCTTTTGCTCAGAACATAAACAGTGGGAAATAGTTTACTGCTTTGAGGATTAATTGACCAGAGTTAGAGGCAGCAGTTTCGAATCAGTCACTTATAAGCTGATCAATTTGGCTTATATGCTGGTCAATTTGGGTTATGTTTTATCTCCAATTGGTAAAGTAAAAAATAAAAACCTAAAGAAACCGTTCATGCTGGTTGAAAGTTGCTACTTTTATTGGCACAAGACAACCAACATCATTTTATTGAAAAGGTGAATGTTATTGAATAAATATAAGTTTTCTAATCATATTTGACACACTAGCCAAAAGTTATTGGACAAAAGGTTATTGGGTCAACCCAATCTGACTCGAACTTTTTGACTTGTACAAAAGTTTTCATGGTTTGACGGGTTACCCAACTACCTGTGACTGTTGTAGTGTTGTCAGCCACAATGATATTTATCACGCATACTTAAATGACTGGTTGAGTTCTCTCTTAACATATATTCTTGTATAAGTTTTGGCCAGTTTTAATGATGAGATTCATGGATATTTCGTCTATTTATTGAAAAAAGCTCAAAAAGTTACAAACAGACACGACTCAAGCCCCCAAACAAGGAAGATGGGATTGTTTTTTGAAAATGTGTTGCCTCTGTCAAGGTGTAAGAAGGAATTTTGTCTACCTTTCTTAATTAATATAATAAAATAAGACTGGTAAAGACCCCCTGCCATAAATGTTGTCAACAAAATGTATTGCAGCTGGCAACAAAAGAGAAGTGTACTCTGAGCAACCCTTAGATTTGACGGCTTGGTTAGATACTATTGAGGATAAGGCAATTGGTTCTTTTAGACCTGTTTTGGTGCAAATTGATATACTGATTTATTTATATGCATCAGGAGAAGGATCAAAGGTACAAGGAGCTTGGTTTACGAGACAAAATTACACTTACGAGTGGGCGTTTTCTTCTTGGAAACAAGTAAGAAGCTATATATATATATATATATAGGGTTAGGTTCAAATGAGAACTTTTTGTTTTGAGAACTTTATATATATATATATATATAGGGAAAGAGTATTTTGGAACCCACGTTGAGTTGAGGAAACTTTGGAACCTCGTCAAAAACGAGGTTAAAAAAACGTTTTTTTTTCTAAATTTTTTTATGGTGGTTCTTTAGGTTATAAACTACTCGTATATGAAAAAAATCAAAAAACCGCCTAGTAGATTTTTTTTAAAAGAATCTCAAAAAAGATTGGTTACATATGTAACTTTCATGTGTAAACGCATATATATACAGTTTACACATGAAAGTTACATATGTAACAATTTTTTTTTGAGATTTTTTAAAAAAAAATCTACTAGGCGGTTTTTTGATTTTTTTTTCATATACGAGTAGTTTATAACCTAAAGAACCACCATAAAAAAATTTAGAAAAAAAAACGTTTTTTTAACCTCGTTTTTGACGAGGTTCCAAAGTTTCCTCAACTCAACGTGGGTTCCAAATTACCCCAACCCTATATATATATATATATATATATATATATATAAGGTTAGGTTCAAATGAGAACTTTTTGTTTTGAGAACTTTTGAGAACTAAATCTCAACCACAAATTTCAGGGGGGGACCACTACAATTCATGGGAGGGGGGATACATGTAAATAACTTGTGGCTCAAATTAGTTCTTTTTAGTTCTCAAATCAAATTGGTTCTCAAATGATCCTCCCCCTATATATATATATATATATATATATATATATATATATATATAGGGTTAGGTTCAAATGAGAACCAATTGGTTTTGAGAACTTTTGAGAACCAATTTGGGCCACTAATTTTCAGGGGGGACCACTCAAATTCATGGGGGGGATTTCCATATATATAAACTAGTGGCTTAGAATGGTTCTTTTTAGTTCTCAAACCCAATTGGTTCTCAAATGATCCTCTCCCTATATATATATATATAGGGTTAGGTTCAAATGAGAACTTTTTCTTTTGAGAACTTTTGAGAACCAATTTGGGCCACTAATTTTCAAGGGGGAGCATTCAAATTCATGGGGGGGTTTTCCATATATATAAACTAGTGGCTAAGATTAGTTCTTTTTAGTTCTCAAACCCAATTAGTTCTCAAATGATCCTCTCCCTATATATATATATATATATATATATATATATATATATATATATAGGGTTAGGTTCAAATGAGAACTTTTTTCTTTGAGAACTTTTGAGAACCATTATGAGCCACTAATTTTCAGGGGGGAAGCATTCAAATTCATGGGGGGATTTCCATATATATAACTTGTGGCTCAGAATGGTTCTCAAAAGTTCTCAAACCCAATTGGTTTTCAAATGATCCTCTCCCTATATATATATATATATATATATATATATATATATATATATATATAAATGAGAACTTTTTCTTTTGAGAACTTTTGAGAACTAAATCTCAACCACAAATTTCAGGGGGGACCACTACAATTCATGGGAGGGGGGATACATGTAAATAAACTTGTGGCTCAAAGTAGTTCTTTTTAGTTCTCAAATCAAATTGGTTCTCAAATGATCCTCTCCCTATATAGGGAGAGGATCATTTGAGAACCAATTGGGTTTGAGAACTAAAAAAAACTAATGTCAGCCACTAGTTTATATATATGGAAAACCCCCCCATGAATTATAGTGGTCCCCACCTGAAATTAGTCGTGAAGATTTAGTTCTCAAAAGTTCTCAAAATAAAAAGTTCTCATTTGAACCTAACCCTATATATATATATATATATATTACTTGCACATCCGGAAACAAAAAGCATTTGGGACAAAATCGTTTCTTTAAACTATTTTGCAGGTACGCCCGGACGTTTGCATTCTTCTACACCATAGGGTTGCATATTTTAGTGTTTAGCTGTCTCTACAGGATGTCAACCTTAAGTAACCTGAGGTAAATAATAAATTCATCTGAAATAGCAGCCGCAACTACTTGTTTGCACCTAATTACTTCATTCGTTACTTTTCAGTCATGGACCTGAAGAATTTCCTGGCAACGAGAAAATCGTAAATCTTCCCCATGCAATGTAGTATTACAATGAATGGATGTACATACTCGTGGGACTAAATAAATACCAGCTTTTGCTTTCTATAAGATTAAAGTTGATTGTTTCAAAAAATTCGTTCTATTTTGAGTTGAGTAGAGTACTGTTTCATCCTGTAAATCAGTATCTTAACCTCGGTTCAATCTTCTATATACAACCAACATTTTGCTTCTGATGCCATTGCACTTTAACAAAAAAAATCGTAAATTTTTACAACCTAAATTCTTCTCTTTCACTAGACTTGCTTGGGTGAGATTTATAGCTTCTTACTGATTTGAATAAATTGAAATTACTTGTTCAAACTCAGTTTTCTTATATCTAGCGCCACATAAATAGGCAAGCACTCTAATAGAACTGGAGAGAAGGAAAACAGAAACGTGGGGCAATTTTCTGATATCATTTATTTCAAGATGCAACTATTTAAAGACAGAGAAAGGAAACTTTTGACTAATTGCAGCAAGTAAACACGAAGAAAATGCAACATAAAACAAGGAAATCATGGCCGGAAGCTAGGAATGAGAAAACACGAGTGTTGCTTAGTCTTCAAGTCTCTTGGGTTTCACATCTTGCTTCTTCGGCCTGACCAGTGGTAATGTTGGAATGGGCTTGAGCTGATTACGAGCATCGCTTTTGGGCTGGTCCATATCAATTCCTCCCCAATAAACATGTGCAACTTTGCAGGGGGTTCGAGGAGGTAATGAGTCTTTTGTGTGAGATGAGTTTTATGGGGTCTAAGTGGAACGATCTGAGACGGGAATCCTGGTTCATCAGTTGAAATACATCAAGGGTATTTTCACAAAATTCAACATGATGGACTGACTGCAACTGATACGGACCCCATGCTAGATGGAGGGAAAATATTTGAAAATTTGAGAGTGGGAAGGTGATCCACAAAACTATGGAGTGAGGTTAACTGTTCCCAATTATGTTTAGCTTAAACATTTCCGTCTCCTGCAATTTTTTTTTGTCAATGTTATTTTAGTTTAGCAAACTTGGTTTGTGTATTGGAGAATTGCCACCTCGAATTGGCATCTATCTTGTAATCTTTCGGTTTCCAGCATATAAATCATTCAATTACCTTTGTTTGATTTATGGGTTTTATCATTTGATTCCATTGCCGGGAAACGTTGCAGCGAAGATGGTTCATACCCAGAATGTTCGAATCGAAGTGCAATTAGCAACAATTGCAGCACGATTAGACACCATTCTTACTTCCTTAAAGGCTGATGTTGACGAAATCAAAGCTGGATGCATGTACCCCTGAAGAACGATGTTGAAGGCATCAAACATCGGATTTTGTCACCCATAGTTTCTTAATCGCCTAATGCAAACAATACTGCAGTTGCTGAGATGTCTGCTTTTCCCAATTTCTTGTCTGCTACAACCACTAAAACGAAGGAGAAAGGTCAGATGTTCTATGAATTCGTAACACGATGGGCGAATACTCTTTTGAATCAGAGTTATGAAGCAGCTAAAGGGTTAACTGTCGAGGATACATTGACACATCCTCCTCGAGCTTACGAAATTGGTGCGTTGACGGAATCATGCGCGTCGATGGGATTGGGGCGTCGACGAGATTGGTGGTGCCGACGAAGTCCACGGAATTGTTTATGGAATCGCCGATGATGAAATAGATGATTCGGGTGCGAAGATATTGCCGTTCAGCGGCATATTTGATCGAAGGGAGAAAGGAGGAAATGGTGGGTGCTCAGATTATGACATGGGGGCTTCAAACAAAACTTTTAAACCATCAGTGGTTGTGCCATTGCTTGGCAAGGGAAAAAGAATAGGATATAAATTGAGTTATGAAGAATCCTTATATTTTGGGATTATAAACAGAAGATACCCCATGGTTGTAAGGTAGAGTTATATTTTAGTAGTGGAACGGGCGGTAACGACCCAAACCGAACATCAGACTTATTTAGACGAGCCTTGATCAATGGTGATCCTGATGTGAATCGGTTCAACGCAATCGGCAGAGTAATTTCCTACCTAACCGACTTGGGGGCAAGTCGTGTTTCCGCGCCGAAAGTATTGATACGAACTGATGCTAGATGGAGGGAAAATATATGAAAATTTAGGAGTAGGGAGGTGGTCCACAAAACTAGGGAGTGAGGTTAAGTATTGCCACCTATGTTTAGCTTAAATATTTCTGTCTCCCGCATTTTCTTTTGTCCCTGTTTATCTTAATTTAGCAAACTTGGTTTGTGTATTGGAGAATTGCCATCTCGAATTGGCCTTTATCTTGTAAACTTTCGGTTTCCAGCATATAAATCATTTGATTACCTTTGTTTGATTTTTGGGTTCTATTAGCAACACTATTAGTATTTCATCTCAGAATCTTGCTTCTCTTACTCCAGTTGATGCTCTTAAATTCTTTGGATTCAAATTAACTGTTAGATCATGGTTTGAATTTCATAGCCACTCTCATATTCTATGAGAACGAGGCTACCCTTGTGTTGGGAATCGAGATACCGAGCCAACAAGATTTGGATAGATGTGATTAATATTTAACGGCCACTTAACGTCTACCGTCCCGACAACATGGTGAAGAACATGACAACTCAAGACACAAGACTCAACTAAAGAAGATGGCTCTAGTGAATATTATTTATTGTTTAAAAATTGTCACTAGTTGGTAGTTTTACTATTATGCCCTTAGTGAGTTTTTGGTATATATAGTAAGTCTTTCTCATAAGACTTGATGATGAGTGATACTTTGAGAGAGAGTTACTCATGGTTTTTTGAAGCTTGTCGAGGGTTCATGAACTCACCTAGTAAGTTCATGATACCTGGGAATGTGTGGGGTAGGTAAAATGTAATCTTTCGATTATCTTTAGTTATCAATCATTCCACCTTGTTTATCTGTCTATCTTGTTCTTCATCTATCATGTTTATACTAGCTTTGCTCATCATCATCATCACATCTCAAACACCATCGTGTTCATATCCGGGTGTTCTTTTGTTTCTATAAAAACGAGTTACACAAAGACTTGATCCGCTTCCGCAACCAAGGTAATTTGCCCACCACCTCGATTCTCAATTGGTATCAGAGCCATGGTCAAGATTATGCAACCTCACGGTTGATATCTCAACTTTGTGTTCATATGCTTGTTTTTTGTAAACAAATGGAGATGTAAACTTTTTAGAAAGATTTTGAACTCCCCTCCATATCTTTCAAAGTTTTTGAAAAAGATCCTTGAATTTTTCTTTTATAGAATAATCAAGATCTATTTGTTCATGTATTATTCTTGAGTCGTCGAAAGTAAATTTTCTTGAGTGTTTGTGTTTAAATCTTGCTACACAAATAGATTTCTTTGATATTTGCATGGTGTCAAAATCTAGCCTCAAACATGAACTTCCTGCATATTTTACGTATGCATATTCTTCAATTCAAAATTCATGATCAAATTTGCTTTTGAAATTGTAGATCTCAAGAATCCTTGAAATGTGTGATTATTCTTATCACATCACACTTTGTCTGTTTGTGTGTATAAATCAAATTGTTTTTTTTTTGTTGCTTTTTGACTCTACTTTTATTGAGTCCCACAAAACAAAGTGTACTTTTCACTAAATTCATTCTTTTATCCACTACTTTTCTATCAACAAGCAACCTCCATATCCCATCCCCACATTCACATTTTTCAAAGTCAACTATTGTACTCTCTCTCTCTCTTGAAAAATTAGAAGAACAAAAATATACAAAAATAGTGAGTGAGTTACAAGTTTGATTAAAGAAGATGATGAACTCAGAAACACGAACACGAGACTGCAGCTCGAGCTCGTTCGTATACTAGTTTCTGTTCAGTTCAAAGATGATGGTTATGGATACAGGTCGACATCTGGGTTTAATCACAATGAAATCGTCAATGGTGTTGATGATAACGGGTTCGAAATGGTTAGGTTTCCATGCAAGTTCGAGCTTCAGGTTCAGCAACAAAGAATCAGAAGACGTGAACGTTCCCGTATGGTCGATCTGGGATTTCAAACGATGAAAGTTGATGGTTGTTCTTGACTTGGTAACCGACCAGGTGTGAACGTTGATGATGGTTACGGGGTGAAAAGCCGATGAAGAGGATAGGAAGAGCGGTGACTGTGACAAGTCGATGGTAGGGTTACGATAGATGCCAAAAATCTGTGCTGAATTTTCTCTGTTGTGAATGGGTATAGAGAACATCAACGTAAAAACCCTACTTTTTAGCAAACTTCAGTCTCTTGTCTCTATCATATTGTACTATGTACAGTGAATCAATCTCTCTCTCATCGTTCAACCGGAAAGAACAAAGAAGTTTAACACACTTCCCTTTCATCTTCAACCGTGTGTCATAGATCAACCGGAAAAACGAATGTTCCGGTTCAACTGTTTTCAGACGGAAAACGGAGTTCAGCCGGGAATCATGGAGTTCAAGCGGAAAAACAAGGTTTCAACCGGAAAAATGATTTCCGTCTCAACTCAACTCCGCTTCAACTCTTCAACCGGAACTCACTTCCGTTTCAACTTTCAAGCGGAAGTTAGAAGTTCAACCGGAACTGTGAAAGTTCAACTGGAAACCTACTTCAACCGGAAATTTATTTTCAAGCGGAAGTCCACACTTCGACCGGAAAAGCTTCTGACATGGTTTTGATCGTCGGAGTTCACTTCAGATCTTGATCAGGTCACCGGAGATGAGGATCTTGGATGATACAACTTCTGTTCATATCGTGAATGATTCTAGTCATTAGAATTCGCCACTGTTCGAAGCTTAGTTCATCAGAATGATGCTGATTTGAAATAAATTACCGGTGAATCACATCAGAAATATCTTAGGCCGCTAGTGACACTCTTAACTGCTGAAAATAGCTTCTGTTCAGGCTTCTATTCGAGATTCTCGATTACGGGTTCGAGTCCGGATAATTTTTTTTTGTTGTCAACACAAAGTGGAAACCGTTTGCAGCCGTGAAGGATCCGTATCTACCTAGCTGAATCATTCTAACGGATTTGTAGCCATCATTTAAACTCAGCTTCTCTTGGATACATCAGGTACAACTAAACTATGTTTTCATATCAACTAGCTTCAATATGACAGACGTGTTATGAGGTCAAGACGATTTGGAAATTGTGCACAAGTTTGGTTTCATTTGAGAAGAATTACGGGGTTTGCTACTGTTAGATTATTGAAATTCATGGGTTTGATATTGCAAGGCTGATTAATTGGGTATATGCCACATTAATGTGTTTTGTTTACAACAGAACATGTTTATTATTTTGCTTGGTTGCAAAAGTCTAGGGGGAGGATATGTGATGAGACTTGTTGCAAGCCATAAGCAAAGCAAATGTGAATTTTAATCTTTGAAGAGTCCTCAAGCCGTAACAGTTGCGACATTGCCATTGCGGTAAAAATCAAGGCAAGATTATTAGCACAAAAGAAGTGGTTTATCTTCGTGCAAAGCATTGGTTTGGTATTCGGCCAAGTATTTCAAGATGGTTGAATTGTGGAGTTAATTCTCGAGTTTTTCATAGATCCTTTATCTTGTTTACTTTCAACAATATTGGCTCACTTGAGTTATGATTGAATCCTCAAGTAGCTAGCCATTGTGTTGAGTTTTGTAAACACCTTATACATTTATAGTCTTTGGTTTCGGGCTAGAAGATGTTTATTGTAGGGGGAGCTTCACAAAGGAGAAATGAGGGTCACCTTGAAGTCAAGTTACAAGAATACAAGAATCAATGTCACAAGTGTTGAGTATTCCATCTACCAAATAGGGGGAGATTGTTGGGAATCGAGATACCGAGCCAACAAGATTTGGATAGATGTGATTAATATTCAACGGCCACTAAACGTCTACCGTCCCGACAACACGGTGAAGAACATGACAACTCAAGACACAAGACTCAACTAAAGAAGATGGCTCTAGTGAATATTATTTATTGTTTAAATATTGTCACTAGTTGGTAGTTTTACTATAATGCCCTTAGTGAGTTTGTAGTATATATAGTAAGTCTTTCTCATGTGAAAGACTTGATGATGAGTGATACTTTGAGAGAGAGTTAGTCATGGTTCTTTGAAGCTTGTCGATGGTTCATGAACTCACCTAGTAAGTTCATGATACCCGGGAATGTGTGGGGTAGGTAAAATGTAATCTTTCAATTATCTTTAGTTATCTATCATTCCACCTTGTTTATCTATCTATCTTGTTCTTCATCTATCATGTTTATACTAGCTTTGCTCATCATCATCATCACATCTCAAACACCATCGTGTTCATATCCGGGTGTTCTTTTGTTTATACAAAAACGAGTTACACAAAGACTCGATCCGCTTCCGCAACCAAGGTAATTTGCCCACCACCTCGGTTTTTCACCTTGGAATGTCAAAAATCCCATTTAGGGCATTCCAAAACCAAGGACATATCAATTCGTGTGCATTTCATTCGGGGATTGCTATTAACAATGATTGATCATGGTCATCCAGGTTGAGTCGGAGGAACAAAAAATAGTCATTTTCTCAAAATCTTTTGACTCAAAATGGTTTGCTTTCCTCATGGCTCTAATCTCGATGATCTCATTTTCATATTTCTCATTTAACCATGCTTTACTCTCTTTAATAAACCGTAAACAAAAATAAACAAAATCGTCTTTTTATTCTTCAAAAAAATATTTTCTTGAAATTATAGTTTTTATGTTGAATTTTTATATTTAAAAATGGTTATTTTTTTTCTTATTTATTCTTGCCATTTTAAAATGGTTCATCAGGAACAAAAATTTCGGGGGAGAATAAAAGATAATAAAAAGTATTTTTAAACTGTAAATATTTGAATATTTTTTTTAGAGAAAATGTGATCCGACCTTATGAGAAATGATACTCTGCATCCATCGGTTTAACTATCATGTGGATCCAAGCCTGTCCCTAAGGGGCCCATTGAATTCCTAATTGGAATTAGGGGGTCCTTTTTGATTGATTCTTTTATGACATTGATAGATTTTACATCGTTGTATGGGCCTATTTGAGAACAATTGGATGATGACAAAATGACCAAAGATTGAGATTCCTTATTTCGATTCAACAATGTATGAATAGTTCCTTGATTTGGATTAAGGGATTCTTGAATCCTTGGCTTGGAATATGAATAAATGGAAGAAAACGGATTTACATTAGTGCGATCTGATCCATGCTCAGAGATCAATCATGAACCCGGCAGACCGTTCCTTTTTCTTTCCGGTATATGAAATAGGTAACTTCGCAAAGTTGATTCTTAAAAAATATTTAATCAAACCATTTGTCCTTATTTCAACAAAGGAAGCACATGCCTTTTATATCTTTTTGTCTTGGTCCCAATTCAACACTAAACAGGTCCGAACTAATTGAATACTCGTGTCCTAAATTTCAAGAAATGGGTCGTAATAAAGGATATAATTGACACCTCGAAGTTGTAGATTATCACTTTCCTGCAAGAGATCCGCCAGGAAAAGTCTTCCTAAATTTATACCATCCGTTTTTTATATGGGATTACAGGTTGAACCAAAACAAAATACTTTTTTTCATACCTGGAAAGTTTCATTCGTTGGATATAGAGCTAATTTTTCAATTTTTTGTATTCTTTGGAATTTTGATTTCCCCCTCCCGGTGGTATCAATCGGAATGCCTTATTTGTCTTTCCAGGAAAATGGATATCTCCAGAAAAGATTATCAGTTTCATTTTTTCTGCTTTTTTCTTCACTCGGACCAATCCGCCTACCCGACTTCTTCTATTTAAAGTGATTTGTGTATCTACCCCAATAATACTATTGTGCCGTACCATTATGGAAGAAGATTCGGCCAAAATGTGGACTTCCACGGGAATAAAAACATGGATTTACTTCCTTTTGGTATTTTAGCCAAAATACCTTGACTCCTCGATATTCAATCAAATCCTCTTCGTTGATGATTGAATTCAGTTCTCTAGTCTCATATTTAGTAAGTCCCGAGCTCTTTCTTATATATCAAGGATCATCAAAATAAGCAAGAATAATATTTCTACAGAGAATACCATTTATGAGGATTTCAATTGAGATACCTGAAGAAGGTATTAGTTGGTTCTCTCCTTCTTGAATCGAGTCGAATGGGATGATGGCTCTATTTCTTCGCCTCTTTGCCAATAAATCAGAATTCCCGTCGAGAATGCCCGGATATCTGAGATTACAACGACCAGTACATGTCATTCGATTAAGTTCTGAATAATCAGGAACCCTATCTCCTTTTTAATTTCTACCAGAAAAATATGAACTAAAAACTTTGTGTCTCACTTTATTATTAGTTACTGAGGGGTTAGAAATATATCTTCGCTTAACTGAAAGAGAATATGCGTTCATTTGATCTTGATCCTTGTGGATCGAACAGGGGTCTAGACTAGATCTCCAGGCCCCCCCTCATAATATCCATAAATGACTTGTTTTTGGTAAGAGATGAATATTACCATATGTAAATTCAGGTGCATCGTACACATCGGTATTCAAGTGCATATGGCCCTCTAAGTCAGTATAAATATGTTTTTGAACCTTCTCTTTCAAATTCAAAGTGGATGTTCTCGCGCGAATCTCAGCAATGACTTGTTCTAATTCCACATATTGATCGTTTTGAACTAAAAGAAAACTTTTGGGCGGAATACACACATTGTGTATGATATCTTCACTCTTAATAGTTACATACAAGTCTCTAGAACATAGAAAAGCAGAATGTCCATGACGTGTACGTGTCAGATGAACCAAATCCTCATTGAATTTTATTTTTCCATTAGAAGGGGCTTGCACATGTTCTGCAGTACCCACTGTGAATACTCCTCCAGTATGAAAAGTTCTTAACGTTAATTGAGTGCCCGATTCTCCAATAGATTGACCTGCAATAATACCTACAGCTTCTCCCATTTCGACCAGGTCGTCATGAGCTGGACTCCGGCCATAACATAATTGACAAATCCAAGATGTACTCCTACAAGTAAAGGGGGTTCGAATAGCGTTTGGTTGTGCTATAATAGTTATGAATCTATTGACAAGTCCAACCCCAATATCTTGATTTCTAGTAGCAATGCATTGCGAACCTATATATATATATATCATCTGCTAATACACGACCAATTAATGTTTGGATAAAAATCCTGTCCGCCATCATTCCATTTCGAGGACTTATAGAAATACCTCGAACGGAGCCACAGTCTGTTCGACGTACAACAATGTGTTGCTACTTCAACAAGTCCGCGCGTGAGATATCCTGCATCTGATGTTCGGATAGCGGTATCCACAACTCCTTTACGGGCTCCGTAGCAAGAAATTATATATTCCACTAAAGAGAGTCCTTCGCGTAAATTGCTTTGAATGGGTAAATCAATCATTTGTCCTTGGGGATCCGACATTAATCCTCTCATACTTACTAATTGATGTACCTGAGATGCATTTCCTCTGGCTCCTGAAAAAGACATTATATGGACTGGATTAAAAGGATCGGTCATCCGAAAATTAGGAGTCATTTCTTGTCGCAAATATTCACTTGTGGCATACCATATCTCGATCGATTGACGTAATTATTCTACCGCATGTACATTCCCATAATGATGGTGTTTTTTGCAAAATAAAACTTTGTTGTTCAGCGTCTTGAACTAGCCATCTTTTAGAAGGTATTGTTAAAAGATCATCAATTCCTAATGAAATGGAAGCGGCGGTAGCTTGTCGGAAACCCATAGTCTTTACTTGATCCAGGATATGTGATGTATATCCTATTCCATAGTGATCAATAAATCGACTAATAAGTCGTTTCATGGCAGTTCCGTCTATCACTTTATTGTGAAAGACCTGAGTGGGCCGTTCTGCCATCAGTACCTCCATATTGCGTTGCAGTGAGTAGAATTTGACAATGGGTTTGAGTCAGTGATTGGAAAACTTCCTTTTCTAGATCTTGATTCACGTAGAAATTCCGCAATTATAGTCCTAGTTAACCCGGCGAGACTCGAATTCCCGATGGTAGCATAGAATTACAACAGCCCTGCCAAAACCCCTGTATGGCTTCTCGTATTTCTCGATAAAGAGAAATATGACCAAGGGTGGTTCGAATTTATATATAAAGTATTTATTTTTATACTTCTTACTATTAGATAGTGTCCATAAATCTCATAATAGTTCCCCAAAGATTCATAGTGAATTTCGATAGGAGCTTCTCTTGCAGCAATAACACGTTGATCTAGTCGCCACCGTAGCCACAAAGGACTACCTAAATTGATCGTTTTTTCCGATAAGCTCCAATTGCATCATAGGCATTACAAAAAAGGGTTTTTTTTGTATACTTATAGTTATTATCTTTGTATACTTAGTTTATGTTTAGGCCATGTGGGCCGATTTTAATTATGTTTATGATTGGGCCTTTGATGTTTATGATTGGTCTTAGGGTTTTAGGAATGGTACTATATAAACCCTTATGTTTATGATCAATGTAAGCCTTGGAAATACTGTTTACGATTTGCTCTCTCTCTTTGTGTTTCCGATAAGCTTCTTTTGTTCAAGATTGTAGTTATTGCTCTCTCTCTTTGTGTCTCTTCTTCTACTATTCTTCTTGAATCAATCACATACGAGGATTCCGCACTCGTTTGTGATTAGATATCGTGTGTTTGGTTAGATTTCGGACCTACAATTGGTATCAGAGCCAAGAATCTGTGATTCGAGGCTCTCACGATATTGATTCAAGCTGTTTTCTGGTTAAAGTGCTGGTTTTTGAAGATTTGAAGGGTTTTTTAGAGTTTACGAGTTCTGCTGCAGCTGATCTTCGTGTTTACGATTCGTTTTTCTGGGTTCTTCGGTGTTTACGACTGCTTCGGTTGAAGATCTGCATAGTTTGCGTGTTTACGATTTCAAGAATCGATTTTTATCGTGTTTATGATCCGGCGAAGAGTGTTTACGACTGTACTTGTGTCGTAATCGGTGTTTACGACAATTTTGGTTCGTAATCGGGTGTTTACGATATATTCATATCGGAAACAGGGATCGTAATCGGAGTTTACGACTCTTTTAATCGAAATCGGCGTTTACGAGTTTGTTTGATCGGAATTGGGCGTTTACGATTTCTGCTTGGATCGTAATCATCGTTCTCGATCGTAATCAAGTGTTTGCGATCGTAATCATAGTGGTTCTTATCGTAATCTCATTATTTGGACGTTTGGACTTTAGATTTAAGTTCCCTAAGCTTTCGTAATGGATTTCGAACCGAGTATGTATCAGAAGCTGGATTTTGAGATTGGATCCATCAC
>JBCNJP010000007.1:68347574-68413193 GCA_039602395.1 Deinandra increscens subsp. villosa
GCGGATCAGATTGATAACCAGCGGACGATACATACGGTCGTACTAGATGTGATATGGCGGACCAAAACTGGTCGGGATAACCGCCACGGACCAGTCCGATCCAGATATTGCCTAGCGGACCAGGCGGCGGACCAGTCTGTTCATTGGGCGTACCAGTCGCGTTTCACGCAGAATGAACCTGAAATTTTGAATTTCTGGCGGCTTCTACTGGAATTTGGATCACGAAGGTGCGCAAACACTATAGGACACTGAAAATGATTTTTCACTATAGAAACACTCGGAATTGGAAGAATTTAATGAAAACTAACAACCCAAACTTTCTCTCTCTAAAACTATCCAAAATCACAGAATATGATTAGAAAATGAACCAGATAGCTCTGATACCACTTTAAAACCATGGAGCGACGGATCGATTGCTAATCAAGTGATAATGAGATGAAACGAGATCAAAAGTAAATACAAACATGATTTGTATTCGATGAAGACTTGAGAGCATACACACAGAAAGACACACACAGAAAATGTAGAATGTAACTAGCAGTTCTAAGCTCTCAGCTCTCAACATAAACTACCTATTTATAGGTGACTTAACTAACAGGCCAGCGTACCACATTGGTACGCCAACTCTAAAAATTGAGCAAATGAGACCATCAAACTGCAAATCAAGACCGTCATTAGAAGCGGAATCGATAGACCTACTTGTAGCAACAAAAATCACGAGCAAACGTTCGTTATCCAGATCGAAATTGATGAAAAACAGTTGTGAATACAAAAGAGTTTTTCAGAGTAAAAGTGAAGTGGTCCGCGAGTTATGAAAACCCCGGATCAGAATTTTATATTTATAACCAAAATGGTCCGCCTGGCGTATTATATGGTCCGCCGGACCACACTTTTACCATTTTGCCCTTTATCCTTCAAATGTTACAATTTCTACCCAAAACTTTAATTTCTTCAAATTGTAAACATGATGCACTGATTTTAGCACCGATTGTGGTTCGTTCAACAACAAATTGCCATACCTGAATTTAGTCGATAAAAAAATAACGCAGAATAAAAATATTTTTGACTTTTATCAAATTTAATATCAAAACACAACAAAATCTTTTTGATTTTTCGAACTTATGCTAAAACACTCCAAAAATCTTTTTGAATTTTTCTGAAATAACAACAATAAGAAAACTAGATATTTTAAATGCGATAAATTTTATTTTTGTGAGAAAGATCACAACGTGAGATCATATCAGTGATATGCACTTAACACATTTCAATTTCAATCTATTCAGCATGCAAGCCAAGCAGATCACGAATACAACATTTTCATGTTTATTTCAGTCAAATCAAATCAATTTTTACTTCTTTCTGATATGAATTAGGTATATTTATCATGCATAGAAATCGTAGTACCCACAAATTCAAGTAATTTGAGAATTCGATTTATTATATTTGTTGAATTTTCCTTTTCCTTTATTCATTCATGAATATTTACATATATAAGTCGTACGTAATGTTTCATGCAAAAAGAAAGCAGAATCCTAAACAAACAACAATCAGGTCGATCTTTCGATACGCAGAGAAAATCCGATTGTTTAGGAAAATAAGAAAGAAAAAACAAGTTGAAATTGTATAACTCAACAACAATCAGGTCGGTACTTCCGTACACGCAGAGAAAGTCTGATGAGTTATACGAAACACCAAGAAAAATAAATCAGAACGTCAAACGAACAACGATCAGGTCGATCTTTCGATACGTAGAGAACGTCCGATCGTTTGACAAAATAAAGAAAATCAAACAAGTTTAAATCTTTCAAAAGAACGCATGCATACACTAGAACACTTATTTATTCTGTTTTTGCACTTTTCCATCTTTTTATCAAGATCACTCAATCACAAGAATTATGTTACACCACAGATTTCAAGCAAGCATTATCTTTATATCATACTGGTAAATATCAGATATTGATTGACACATTCAATGAAACATACAAGAACCTACAGCCTTTCAATCTATTTTATCCATGGTCAGTAACATTCACCGATGTACCATCATTTCTCACAAGGTTGGATCACATTTCTCAATTTTGTATTTTTCATTTTTTAAAATTTTTGAATCTTCCAATTTTTTTTATTATGCTTTTTCATTTTTCAATACAGAAAAACACACACTATTTTTGTATTTTTCATATAAATCTCCCTCTAAAAAGCAGAAAATAACAACAAAAAAACATTAAAAACTAAAAAAATGATCAACTGAATTAGACGGCATCCAAATTAGTAATCCCATTAATTTGCAACAAAAATTTAAAACGAGTTTTGTCAAAAGCTCTGGTAAACAAATCAGCTCGTTGAAAATCTGTATGAATTTTCTACAAATCAATTAATTTCTTTTCATAGCAATCCCGAATAAAATGATATCTTATGTCAATATGCTTAGTTTTGGAATGCTGAACAGGGTTTTTCGTGATAGAAATAGCATCTGAGTTATCAATGAAAATGGGAGTAGTTAGAAAATTCAAACCGTAGTCGTGTAACTGCTGTTGTATCCACAATACTTGTGAACAACAACTAGAAGCAGCCACATATTCTGCCTCAGCAGTAGATGTTGCAACCGAAGTTTGCTTCTTGCATTGCCAAGAGACTAATCTCTCCCCCAAAAACTGACATCCGACGGTAGTTGATTTAAAATTGATCTTGCAGCCACCATAATCCGAGTCAGAGTATGCTGATAACTCAAACTTATAATCATTAGGATACCAGATACCAAGATCTGGATTACCCTTCAAATAAGCAAAAATCTGTTTTACTGCTAACATATGTGAAGCTTTCGGAGCAGCCTGATACCTAGCACATAAACAAACAGCAAACATGATATCAGGACGACATGCGGTTAAATACATAAGAGAACCAATCATAGCCCTAAACAATGTCGGATCAACATTTACACCGGATTCATCTGGTTCGATACCATGTGAAACCTGAATTGGAGTACTTGGAATCCGAACATCGCCTATCTTGAATCGAGTCAACACGTCAGATACATATTTTGATTGATGCAAAAATATTCCTTTAGCAGACTGTTGGACTTGAAGACCCAGAAAGAAACCCATCTCTCCCATTGAGCTCATTTCAAACTTGCATAACCCGCTCAAACTCTTTGCATAAGCTGTCTTTTGTGCTCCCGAAAATAATATCATCAACATAAACCTGAACTAGCAATAAATCCTTCCCGAACTTCTTTGAAAATAGTGTATAATCCACCTTGCCACGCTGAAACCTATTTTCGAGCAGGTGAGTTGAAAGAGTCTCATACCAAGCCCTTGGAGCCTGATGAAGACCATATAAAGCTTTGTCTAGTTTGTACACTTTGTCAGCAAACATAGAATAATCAAACACAACAGCTGGTTTGATCTCAGAGTCATTTGGTCCTAGACCATGAACAATAGGTGGAGGAACAGAGTTACAACCTGATTCTTTGAGCACTTCTTTCAAATTTTCATCTTTGCAAAGAAAACTTGCAAAGGAAGATGAATTTCTAAAATTTTCAAGTTACCTTTGAAGATCCAAGATTTCAATTTGTAAATCAGAAATTTTAGCATCTGTTTCTACAAGCTTTTTCTCACAAAAGATATAATCTTCAGTTTTGTTATTTAATTCTATTTTTGTGCTCAGAATCAAGGCATGTTCACTTTTAAGTTCAGCCTTAACAGCCTCCCACCTTTGTTTGTAAATTTTGACATTTTCTTCTGTCAACATGTATTTATCATAATACATGCCTTTCTCATCAGAAAGTTCTTTCATTTGGTTAGCAGTTGTCATACAAAAATCACAGATTTTAGAGTCTACCTGAATGTCGGCCATAAAAGCTTGTTGGCCTTCAGCAAAGAAATCTTCACCAGGAAGACCAGAATCATCTTCAGCTGCTACCTCTCTTTCAACAGTGCACAAGAATGCAGATTCATGGGGAAAATCATCGGCCCAATCATAACCGTCACCGGTTTGTAAGACCAAAGCTTTCGTATCTGAGTTTGACCCACTAGCATTTGCACTTGAAGTACTTCCTGAAGCTTTGTTACTTTGAGCAGCATACTTTTGATATAACTTTGAAGTTTCCTGTTTTTGGCCTTGTTGCATTCTTTAGCAAAGTGACCATAATTTTGACAATTATAGCACCGAACCTTAGATTTATCAAAGCCAAGTTTGCCTTCAGGATTGAGATCTTTATGGCCTGTTCTTTTCATGAACTTCTTGCCTCTTCTAACAATCATAGCCATCGACCAATTGATATCCATCAATTCTAAGTCATCAGGGTCGATCTGTTCATAATCTTCATCCGTCAACTCAGTACTAGTCAATTTTCCTGCTATCACCCCATCATATGATGAAATCATTGCTGAAAATAGTGCCATAAAATCTTTGTGGTTTTAGCTGAAAATGCACTTTGATTTGATGTTGGAGTAGAAGATGATTGACTCGAGTACACTGGGTATGTCACCACAGCTTTGTGAGTAAAACTTTCACTTGAAGAACCCCGAGATATATTTGTTTGTCCACTTGAAGTGTTTTCCACATAAAATGCAGTCGTCGGTGGATTTGAATTAGCTTTTGCTTTTGCATGCATAGTTGACGCATTCTCACCAAAATATACATCAGGATTTTGTACTTGAACTGGTTGAGTTTTAACTCGCTTCATATCTAATTCCCGAGCTAGCAAGTTTCTTGTCAAATCATCATAGGTGATATCATCAAAACCCTTGTCATGTGTCATTAACAAAATACAACCCTCCCATGATGCAGGTAAAGCATCTAATAGCTTTTCCTTCAGCTCACTAGCTTCTTTACTCACCCCAACTATGTCAAGTTCACTTACCAAATGAGATAATCTTGAAATCAGATCATTTATGGTTTCATTTGGAACATGACAGATATTATCAAATTCCTTCAACAGCACCTTTTTCTTACTTTTCTTGTATTGTGCATTTCCTTCACATCTATGACACAATGCATCCCACAAAGCTTTTGAAGTTGTGTGCATTTTGAACTGATGCAAAATATCTTTTCGTAAAGCCATTGATAAGTTGGAATAGGCTTTCTTTTCCAGTTTAAAAGATTTTTTCTCAGCATCATTCATCTTGTTATATGGCTTGACTTGACCAGCAGATTCACCAGTTGTGAATTTTGGAACTTGATAACCATCCAACATTGGAGTCCATACTATTACATCTGTCACACTAATGTATGATTCATAACGAGTTTTCCAATTATGGAAATCTTCAAATTTCATCAATTTGGGAACTTTGTTTGTGGTTCCTATCTCGTTATCATAATTTAGTATAGCTTGAACGGTCGAAGACATTGCTGCAAACGCTTGAAACGGATCCATGATTGTGTACTTAAAACTGTTCAAGCGGACCAAAATATCAATCTCCGGACCAAAATTACGATCTCCGGACCAAATTCAAACCAACGGACCAAACTCCTATTACCGGACCAAATCTGAACCAAAATGACTTCCGGACCAGATTATAAGCAGACCAACTGGTACGCTGGAATTACAACTCACGGACCAATCTGGTACGCTGAAACCGCCGCGGACCAAAGTAAACTGACTACGGACCAAACTATGAAGATTCCTGCCGGACCACAATCAGCGGACCACTTTTCCTATGAAGATAGACGTGCGGACCATTTGTTCTTGAGCCGTACCACCACCGGACCAACAGCGGACCAATGTAATCTCGAACAATTTTTAATATTTTTGGTTGTTCTAGCTTATAATCAATACAGAACTCAACCAAAACGATCCAGGAGCATTTTGAACGTAAAAAGCATACTGAATTGACGTGAAAATGAGACGAATTGACGAAATTTTTACCACAAACGTTGTTTCTCTTTCTAAAACCCAAAAACCGATCTGTAAACCACTGCAATCGAGCAAACCTGCTCTGATACCACTTGTAAATGACGCGTATGATCTTGCTAGTGCATGATGTGATCGGATTCGGTAACAACAATGTAAATAAACGTTTCGTTTATAGATTTCAAAGCTCAAGCACTTAGAGAGAGTTTACAGGTTACACACTGAGAAACACACAGTTAAAAGCTCACAAACCTCAACAACTAACTCTCTCTAAACGAGCTAAACTATTTATACAAAATCTGTCCAGCGGACCAACTAACCAGCGTACCAGATGGTCCGGCGTACCATCTGGTCCGCTCCTGGTCCGCTAAGACCAGAATACACAAAACTCTCAATTACAAAGACATATCATCAAGACCTAGCACTAGACATCAAAACATGCTCTAACAATTTTCAAAAACAATATTTTGGATTCTCAAAGAGAAGTTTTGCGCCAAGATTATTTATGTTGGCCAGGTACTCAAAGGAAAGAGTTCATCACAACTTCAAGTATTCTGAAGCTGTTGATAAGAATTAAAGAAAGTGTGCATCGTCAAATGTTCAAGATCAAGCTACCATCAAGTTGAGGGGGAGTTTGTTCGTAGAATATGTTTTAACTGGTGAACATATAATGCACATGACGAGGGGGAGTTTGTTTATACCTAATTTGTGCGTCATGTGAAGTATCTGAACGAGACGATGTGAAGATTAAAAGATAAGTTCAAGCTGCCTGCCGAACCATGTCCGAACCTGGAGTTCGGACTGGCCGAACCTGGGGTTCGGATAGGGTTCGGCCCAGTCGTGTTTATATAGGAACTTTGTCTTTGTATTCGGGGGAAAAAAAGAGAGATGAGCTGAGAGAGACCAGTTATTAACTATGTGTGTTTGAGAGTGTTTCTCTAGAGAGCTTCATTGAGTGTTTGTATTTGAATCTTTGTTGATTTCAATAAAACAAACCTTTATTTACATCTCGTATTCACTCTACGATCAAGCAAACCTCTAGTAAGATCTGTCTTACGGTATTTCAACCTTACTTTATATGCGTTTCAATTTGGTCAAGGACAGGGGTTACGGCCTGTGAACTATTTTCATTAATTTTATGTTTCTGTGGAGTTAGAATGGATGAGGACTGGTTGTATCTAGTTTGAAACGACCTAAACTTCATCTTGAAATCTGTTTTAGAACTCTGATTTCACTTTGATTTGGGTTAGAATGCGGTGATGGAAAGAAGTTTTTTTAGAAAAATTTTGTTTAATAAGCAAGGTTTTTAGGCTTAGGTGACTTGGTAGTAATGAAATTCAGATTATGAAGAATGGAATTTCATTCTAGGCCACTAACTTCACGGATATGGCTTAAAATTTTAAAGGTTTCTCTTGATTCCACCATAATCAAAGTTAGATGTTGAATTTGAATCTTGGTTTCTGTAAGGAATATTGCGGTTGGAAGATTTCCGGCTGAATGCCAATTTTACTATGTTCCGGCTGAAGTTGAAGTTGAAGCGGAATTCTCACTTCAAGCGGAACTGGCAGTTCAAGCGGAAAGAAGCAGTTTTGTCTACTAGAGAATATTCCGGGTGAACTCGATTATCCACCAGATAATGAGTTCAACCGGACTTTTACTGAGATGTCTTTTCAATAAGTCTAATCCTGCAAAAGCTTCTCGTATGCTTCTATATCTGATTCAAGCCGCTCTCCTAAAGTAGTATGTTGATGCAAACACGCAAGATATTCCAATTGCCGATATTTATTCTTTTGGTAGTTTGTATTTGACTTTTTAGTTTACGGTCTAGATTAGATCGCATGAGATCAATGGCTGTCATTGATCTCATCAGCACTATATATAGCATAGCTAGCTCTTAGTTTACACACAGTTGTCATCTTTGTTGTTATCAGTTCTTGAACAACTTGTAATAGTGTAGCTTTGAGTTAATGCAAATAGTGCCGAGTATTTGATACTTTGTTGTTACTATATTTCTGCAAATCAAGCTTTTACATTATACACAAGAACTTAATATTGCTTAAGTAAAGTGAAATATAACTTTAATTCCGCAGGTTATATTTGCAAGTAAAGGGCTTTGTTTAAGTTTAACTCTAACTTATAACGATCCTACAAGTGGTATCAGAGATTTGGCTCTTACCTTGAAGAATTTCTGTGCTTCAAGGTTGATACTTTACTTGCTTACTTTACAAGCTTTGCTGTCTTATCTTTCTAAAAGTTTTCAAAATGAGTGATTTCAGTTTAAGTTGCCCAAATGGTTCCTCCAACAAACCACCAATGTTCACTCCTGATGACTTTGGTACCTGGAAACTCAGGATGGAAGATTTTGTTAGGATTTTGGACCGTTGTATTTGGAAATCTTTCACTGAAGGTCCCTACTCACCTATGGTTTCATCTGCTGATGATGCAGAAGTCAAAATACCTAAACCACTTGATAAATATGTTGAATCTGACTATACTGCTCTCGAATTTGACCATAAGGCATATTAGACTCTACAGGCTGCACTTCCTAATTCCATTTTAAGTGGGTTCAAAGGATATAAAACTGCATTTGACCTGTGGAATGCCTTAAGTGAAATGTATGAAGGAACCAGTGAAGTTAAAGAAAACAAGAAAGATGTCTTAAAACAGAAGTATGAAAACTTTACTTTCAAATCTGGTGAAACAATGACAAACCAGTACTTAAGATTTGTATCTTTGCTTGATGAACTCCAAAAAGTAGATGTAAAACTAGACCAGGTAGATGTTAACAGAAAGTTCTTACGTTCCCTTCCTTCTGTGTGGACAGTTTACACTGTAAGCATCAGGGAATGCAAAAACTTGAAAAAGATGAGACTCAGTGAACTTCACGGCATACTCAGTGCCTATGAAATGGAACTTGATCTTAAACAAAACTCATCTTCTGGGTCAACTCAGCTGTTTTTATCTGCACTAGTAACTACTGATTTTAACTGTCAAAGGTCTTCAAACTCATCATCATATCAGTCACCTATTGTCAGTTTCCCTGAGACACCAAGGTGTCAAGAAAGTTTTTCAAACATGTTTGAAAACTCTCACAATGCTCATGTAGCTACTGACTCATACCAAGGCTTCATACCCGAAGATCATGAGTGCATAGGTGCTGATGATTTGGAGGAAATGGACATTATGACTCAACTTGCTATGGTTTCTGTCAGAGCTCAAAGGTTCTACAAAAGAACCGGTAGAACCTACAGGGGAGCAAAAGGTGCTCACATAGGCCTTGACAAAAGCAAGGTGAAGTGTTATAACTGTCACCAACTTGGTCACTTTGCAAGGGAATGCCCTCAACCAAGAAGAGAAGGACAGAATCAAAGTCATGTTCAAGGGAAAAATCATGGAGGAAGCAATTCAAGCAACAACAACTCTGGAAACAACTCAGGTTCCAAACCCACCCCACCAAAACCAACCGGAAGTCAAAACCACCAAAATGTGGTAGCTTCTGTTGCAAATCAAACCTCATGTGTTGAATGGGAAGATTTCGTTGCTGAGTTTAAGCCTGTCAACCATGCTTTGATGGCCAAACAAGACTCCACCTCTGATCAGGTAAACTCTATCCCAGAGAAAGTCCTAGAAAATCTATGCAGGCCTGCCTGCATAGAACAAGTGTCAAAGTACCGAAATCACAACACTGACTTGATTGATGAAGTTTCAAACCTAAATAAGTTAAAGGAATGTTTCAAGAAAACTGAATCTTCATATATCTCAAAAATTGAAAATTTAACCAAAGAATATGAACAGTTAAAACAAACCAACTCAGTGCTTGAAACTCAGCTTGATGACATGCTATCAAAACTTGAAAAGTCAAGAAACGAAACCAAGGATGCTAAGGCTGAGGTTGATGTTCTTGAGATCAAGCTGAAAGATGCTTTGTTCACCTGTGATAAATTCCAGGCAGCAAACAAAAAGGCTGAGAAATTATGGATGGGAGGGATGTATGGAAAGGCAGGTGTTGGGTATAACTGTGTTGAGCCACCAATTGAATACTCACCTGTAATCAAACCAATTGATGCTCTAAAATCTGAATGCAAAGTTAGTCTCACAGTTGATGACATTTCATCACAGTCAAGTTCTGAAAACACTATTGAGTCTAAGAAAGCTGAAGTCACTGTTGCAAGCTCATCTGCTTCAGTTAACCAATCAAACATTTTAAAACTATCAATTGCTATTCCTCCACTAACTATTTATGAACCTAAGGATTCAAAAGTTAGAGGAAAGAAACCTGAGCAACCAAAGGGAAGTGAAACTCAAAGGCTTGGTCAATTAAAATTCAACCAGGTAACCAAACTTAAGTCTCCTAGAAAGTTTGAAACCAAAGTTGTTGAATGTATGTGCTGTGGTGAACAAGGTCACCTAACTGTTGTTTGTCAGTTCAACCCAATGGGTAAAGTCAAACCATTTCAAAAACCAAAACCTGTTTTGAAACCAAAGGCTGAGTTTCAAAAGAAGCTCACAGGAAGAATTTCACCTGTGAGAAACCACACTTTGAAGCATTTTGGATCTGATTCTAACAGAGTCTTGATTGGTAATGAAAGAAATGGAAGTTTTACTGTTTTAAAACAAAATCATTTTCCGGCTGAAGTTCAAGCGGAACATTTTTCCACTCGAACTTATGTTCAACCGGAAAATAAGTTTCAACCCAGATCAGCTACTGCTCCAAAGCAGAGACCTCAAGTACATTTTGCTGAAGGGTTTGAGCAATTTGAAGCTCAAGGAAGACAAAATCTCTCTAGAGGAAAGGTTACCTCTAGAGAAAACTTTTTAAGAAACAACAAATTTAACCAATCTGAAACTGTGTTTACTAAAAGTTCAAGTGGAAATCACTATGTTCCACTTCAGGGGGGAGAGTTCAAATCAAAACAAACACTTTCCTCAAAGATTTTCAAAGTCACCTGAAAGAACTCAGTTGGTCATTAAAGAAAATGAAAAACTTAAGAAATTAACCAACAAGCAGAGGAAGTTTAAAGAATATATGGATAGGAAAATTGCTGAAAGAAAGAACACAAAAGGTGAAAGGTCAAGTCAAACAAGTGCTCAGCATGAGAACTTCAGTTTTGACAATGATGATCTACTTAATGAAGATCCAGTCTTAAATACTTTAGTACTCAAGGAGTACAAGTAGAATGATGCTTATGGCAGACCCAAGACTACTCAGGCTTGGGTCCCCTATAGAAATTAATCAATTATGATGTGTGCAGGTGCTAAATAAAGGCCAAAATAGCCTATGGGTAGTTGACAGTGGATGCACTTGCCACATGACAGGGAATAAGCACATTCTGGAAAACACAAAAAGAATCAATGGAGGACCAGTTGCCTTTGGAAGCACAAAAGGCCATATCACAGCACAAGGTGATGTGACAAATGGACTGGTAAAATTTGACAGAGTCAATTTGTTGATACATTAAATTTCAACCTGCTTAGTGTCTCACAAATGTGTGATAAGAATTTGAATTTAATGTTTAATGAGAAAGAGGCCATAGTCCTCAAACCTGGTGTCAAAATTCCTGATGAACTTATAATGCTTAAGGCACCTAGGAGAGATGGATTATACATTTTGGATATGTCAGTTGCTACACCCTCATGTGGCACTGCTTGCTTTGTATCCAAAGCCTCAGTTGATGAATCTGATCTATGGCATAGAAGGTTAGGTCATGTGAACTACAAAAACATGAACAAAATTGTGAATCTTGGCTTGGTTAAGGGTCTTCCTAACAAGCATTTTGCATTTTCTGAAAACTGTGTGCCATGTCTCAAGGGCAAGCAACACAGAACCTCCTTTAAGCCAAAAGTTGAGTCTTCTATTTCAAAACCTCTAGAGCTTTTGCACATGGATTTGTTTGGTCCAACTAGAATAATGAGTTTAGGAAAAAGGTCATACTGTTTTGTGATAATTGATGATTTGTCAAGATATACTTGGGTTTTCTTTCTCAAAACAAAAGATGAAACTGCTGAATTGTTGAAAAATCATGTAATTAATTTAGAAAATCAATCAAACCTCAAGGTCAAAACAATCAGATGTGACAATGGCACAAAATTTAAAAATCATGTTCTGAATTCATTTTGTGAGGAGAAGGGAATTGTGAGACAATTTGTGAGGAGAAGGGAATTGTGAGATAATTCAGTGCTCCTAGAACTCCACAACAAAACGGTGTTGTTGAAAGGAGAAATAGGACATTGATTGAAGCTGCTAGATCCATGTTAGCAGACTCCAAGCTCCCTGTGATATTTTGGGCAGAAGCAGTAAATACTGCATGTTATGTCCAAAACAGGATCTTAATTGTCAAGGGAAAGAATAAAACACCTTATGAACTTTGGAGAAAAAGAAAGCCAAATATCTACTTCTTGAAGCCATTTGGTTGTCCTGTCACTATCTTAATAACCAATGAATCCTTGCCTAAATTTGCTGAAAAGGCAGATGAAGTTATTTTGTTGGATACTCAGGCGTGTCAAAAGCATACCGAGTATATAACAAGAGAACTAAGATTGTTGAGGAAACCATAAATGTAT
The DNA here is from genome assembly GCA_039602395.1 of Deinandra increscens subsp. villosa. NCBI lineage: Eukaryota > Viridiplantae > Streptophyta > Magnoliopsida > Asterales > Asteraceae > Deinandra > Deinandra increscens. The sequence goes on from JBCNJP010000007.1 coordinate 68,359,990, forward strand.
CTTTCAATGAAAAATCTCCCAACAATTTTATGTCTCAGCCTAGTTGGTTATTTGATATTGATGCACTAACTACTGCTTTCAACATAACTGTTGATAAGCCTGTAAGCTCTTTAGTGCAGGAACAAAATTCTCATAGGTCTGCTGATGAGCATTGGAAGAGTAATCAAACTGCAAATGAAAAGCCAATCTTTTTCGCTTACATGAGTTCTCAACCTATCTTCCCAAGAAATGACAAGAGACTGACTGAAATAATTCAAATTGAAGAAGAAATTGTTCCGGTCGAAGTTCAGGCTGAACCAGTTTCTCCGGTTCAAGTTCAACCAGAAAACTCAATTTCAGAAACTAAAGAGAATACTGAATCAGGGTCAAATGAAGCTGAAAATTCAAATGATAACCTATCAAATGAGCTTAGTTTAGAGCATCTGACCTACAATCCAGACATCAATTCTCATGAATCAGTTGAACTCTCGGATCCTATGTCACAATTTGAAACTGTTGAGTTTGATCACAGACTTCCTCAGCTCAACATACCCTCAAATGGAAGAAGCCATGAATTTCCTATGTTTATTGATAGAAGCATCAACAGAGATCATCCAACATGAAATATTTTTGGAGAAGCTTCAGCTCCTGTGTTGACAAGGAGTAGATCTGCAAATGCGAACATTTGTTTGCATGCTGCATTTTTGTCTCAAGAAGTACCCAAGAAGGTAGCAGATGCCTTGGAAGACAACAGCTGGTTAGAGGCAATGCAGGAAGAACTATTCCAGATCAACAAGCAAAAGGTTTGGGAATTGGTAGATCTGCCTGATGGAGCAGAACCAATTGGAACAAAGTGGGTTTTCAGAAACAAGAAAGATGTTAGGGGAATTGTCATAAAGAACAAAGCAAGATTGGTTGTGCAAGGCTATGTACAAGAGGAAGGAATTGATTACGATGAAGTGTTTGCACCGGTAGCCAGGTTGAAAGCAATCAGAATCTTTTTAGCCTATGCTGCATTCAAATACTTCCAAGTATTTCAAATGGATGTCAAAAGTGCTTTCCTATATGGCCTTCTGGAACAAGAAGTATATGTCAAACAACCTCCTGGTTTTGAAGATCCTCACCATCCTAACAAGGCGTGCAAGCTAATCAAAGCTTTGTATGGTCTCAAACAAGCACCTAGAACCTGGTATGAAACTCTTTCTAATTACCTTCTAGAGAATGGCTACAGGAGTGGGGCTATTGACAAAACACTTTTTGTTAAAACTGTTGGTAATGATATGTTGATGGTACAAATTTATGTTGATGATATTATTTTTGGTTCCTCTAATATTGTCTTGTGCAAGGAATTTGAAACTTTGATGCAGTCCAAATTTGAAATGAGCTCCATGGGAGAATTAACATTCTTCTTAGGGCTGCAAGTGAAGCAAACTGCAGATGGTATTTTTCTGAACCAATCAAAGTACATCCAAGACATGCTGAAGAGATTTGACATGCTAACCTGTTTAAGTGCCAAAACTCCCATCTCCACTTCCCACAAGTTAACCAATGACTTAAGTGGCAAACCAGTGGATGTGCACTTGTACAGAGCTATGATAGGCTCCCTGATGTATCTCACTGCTAGCAGACCTGATATCATGTTCAGTGTTTGCTTATGTGCAAGATATCAGTCATCACCAAAGGAGTCACATATGCTAGCTGTCAAGAGAGTTTTCAAGTACCTGAAGGGGCAACCAAAACTGGGTTTGTGGTATCCCAAGAACTCTGAATTCTCTTTCAAAGCATTCACTGACAGTGACTATGGAGGATGTGATATAGATAAGAAATCAACATCAGGAGGATGTCAATTTCTGGGAGAAAGATTTGTCTCTTGGCAATGCAAGAAGCAAACTTGTGTTTCCACTTCAACTGCAGAAGCTGAGTATATTGCCGCTTCAAGTTGCTGTAGTCAAGTCCTTTGGATTCAAAATCAAATGCTTGACTATGGGATCACATTCATGGAAACTCCCATTCTTGCAGACAACAACAGTGCCTTCTCAATCATCAACAATCCAGTGAAGCACTCCAAAACCAAACACATTGACATAAGGTATCATTTTATTAGAGATTGTGCAGAAAAGCATTTAATCAAACTGTTTAAAGTTCACACTGATCATCAATTGGCAGATCTGTTTACAAAAGCCTTTGATGAGGCAAGATTTTTCTACCTCATCACAGCCATTGGGATGATGAACTTTGAATAGAACTTTTCACAATTTTAATAAAAAAGAGGCATGTGCTCAAGAGCCCGTCTCTTGATACAAAAAGGAAAAAGAAAATGAAAATCTTTAGTGTTAATAAGATAACATTTCAGTTCATAGTCAGTAACTGCTGTTAAAGCTATGTATAATTAACACAAATTTTCAAAAATCATGTGTTTTGGATTTCCGGTTCAAGTTCAGGTTCAACCTGAGAAAACAACTTTTGAAATTCACCGGGTGAACTTCAACTGGAAAAATGATTTAAATATGATGTGGAAAATTATTTTGAAAACAATTCTTTCAAGCGGAAAATTTGTCCGCTTGATGTTCAGACGGAAGAATTTTTGTTTTTAAAATAAAGGAGAAAATGGGTTCCGCCTGAACTTCCGGGTCAACAAAGTCAAAGTCTCATTTAATTACCCGGAAGGCACAGTTTTCTAAGCGGATACACATTTATTTACCCATTAAGTTTTTAATTGTTTAAAATCCGAGGTTTCAGTAAACTTACTTTTGGATAAAGACATGCTTTAACTGGTTGTACCGTATAACCCATAAAGCACCTGTCTCAATCAGTCACTGAACGGTCCGTTTACAACCTCCCTCCTCCACGTCAGCACCGAAAAGGTAAAAAGCCCTAATTTACCGTCAGTTTCTCCATTTCTCTCAACCCCACTCAGATTTACTCCCAAAATTTCTCTCAAACCCTCTCCGATAAACTTTCGATTAACCATCAATATTCTCAAAATCTGTCTCAACAATGGCTCCCAAAGCAAAGGCGAGTGGCAAGAAGCTAGTCGGTGACTCCAAGTTTCCCATAGAGCATAACCTGGTGGCATACCTAGAACCACCAACCAAAACTGATATCTACAACGACATGATAGACTTCATCAAAAGATCTCATCTCCATCATGCGCTCACTGTTGAAGCCGAAATTTTCGAAGAAGTGATGGAAGACTTTTGGGTTCATGCTAGGGTTACCGAAGGAGAAAACGGTAGTGATAAAATTGTGTCAACTGTTCAAGGGAAGGAAGTGGAAATCGATGAAGCTAAGGTGCGACGACTGTTGAAGTTAAGGGATGAAGGTGGATATGAAGCGGTTGATCACACCAAATATCTCCGCTTGTTCAGAAATCTTGGATATGGTGGTTCCCTACAGAGCAAAACCATCAAGAAAGCGCAATTACCATACAAATGGAGGTTCCTAGCACACACAATTCTGGTGTGTTTGTCTCCAAAGAAGGGCGGATTTGACGAGCTTGCAAGTGAACAAGCTTCTGCCTTCTATGCTGTGGTAAAAAGTGAAAATTTTAATTTTTCCAAACTCATTTTTCAAGCCCTAAAATCAAATGTCCCAGCTGAATATGTTTACATATATCCGAGGTTTTTAACCTACATTCTCAAAGAAGAGTACCCCCAAATAGTTTCGCTTGGTACAACTTTGCACCAAAAACTTCTAAATGAGAAAACTTTTTCAAACCTTGCTTTAAACAAGTCTGCATTTCTTGGAAGGGACACTGACTATCCCTTACCAGTTCCAAGGCAGTTTCCTGATGAACCTGCTACTGCAGAGGTTCAACCAGAAACTGTAGCAGCAACTGAGCCCCAAGCTCAAGATGACAGAGCTGTGATCCCAACAGCATCTGATCCCACATCTGTCCCAGCTTCCTCTTCTCTCAAAGTCTATCAATCTAAAAAGAGGAAAGCTTCCACAAACACTACCACTGCCACCTCCTCATCCAACTCACCTCCTGTCATATTCAAAAGACAGAGAAATGTGGTCACTAGGTCTCCTCCACCAAGCACCACCAACCAACCCGAAGCTTCTAACCCCGCCCAAGGCAAAAAGCCTAAGCGGAAACTGGTCAAATTGGGCTTCTCTCTTAGGGATGAACCTTCAGTTGAGGGGGAGTCATTAGAAACAGGTGTACCATCCCCATCTGAACATTTATCACCCCTACAACCCCTGTCACCTAGGAGTGACAGTGCTCCCAATCTTGGCTTAAATGAAGGTGTTATTAACTCACCTGCCTCATTAAATGAGAACATCCTGATAAGCCAGGACCCTGTAGCACTGCAACCCCACTCCTCACCGGAGGTGAATCTCAGGAGTGAAGAAGAGATTCATGAAAAAAGGGCTGCTGCTGCCCAAGGATCCCTACTAGATCTTAGTGTCAGTAGTAACATCAATAAGAACCAATTTGCGGCAATCTTCTCTGAATCAGTACCTGGAAGTCCTTTATTGGAACCAAGGGCTGCTGAAACAGATGAGGAGAATCCGTGGTGCCAAGAAGCCATGGGTACCAATGCTGATCAATCTCGGATTGATAGTTTGGTTTTGTCCAAGGATATGGCAAAAAACCAGTTGAGGACAGTTATACACTACCTGAATTGACGAAGTTGTACCTTTCTCTGCAAGCACAGGTTGAAACTCTTAACACAACTGTTGCTAAATTGGTTCAAGCTGCTCCTACTGACACTGAAGCAGGTCCTTCAAACCCTATCAGAGATGCTGATGAAGTTGTTGCAACGGATGAAGCTGATACTGTCAAATTGGGGGAGAAGATACCCACAAGGCCTGTCATAACTGAAATCGAAGAAGTTCAGAGGATACCGGCTGAAGTCAGAGCCACAACTTGCCAAAGAATTGGTGTGAATCCCTTCTCAGTTGAAGACAGTTGGGTGAACATGATATGCAGTCAACTGATTGCTATTTCTCCTTTTGAGGACCCCAATCTCACTGAACTTGTTCAGTCGTCCATGCTGATTGCTGGTGCTCTCCCTGAGCACATCAATTTGCTCACGATACTCCTTAAGGATGTCATCTTTCCGGCTGAAAGAGCCAGTGATCAAGTGGCAGGAACTATTGCCTCCACCAGCAAGGTAGCAAATGATATTGAAGAAAGCACTGCACCTGTTGCAGTTGCTACAATGACTGAAGGGGAAGACAAAAATTTGATCGGTGAAGAAGAAGGAACTGAGGTGCTGGAAATAATCGACAAAGAACCTGAAGTCACCAAACCTCAGGTGGTGATTGAAGGGCAAATTCATGTTCAACCGGAAGTTCAACCGGAACTTCAACCGGAAGTTCAACCGGAACTTCAACCGGGAGTTCAACCGGAAGAACAAAGTAGTAAAGGAGCAGAAGACATAGCCGAAACTTTGATAGCCTTAAGGAGCTCAGAACAAGTTCAAGCGGAAACACCTGTTCAAACTGATATTCCAAAAACCATTCAACAGGTGGTTCAGACTCCTGAAGCTGAGGCTGTAGTAAAGATGGTAGAAGAAGCCAAAAGGGTAGTGGAAGATGAGAGGATAGCCAAAGAGCTTCAAGAAGAATATGATCTGTATTTGCAAGATAGTGTTTTTGCAAATCTACTTGAAGAGGCAAAGACTAGGTCTTTCAACTGGAGACTGAAGGATTACAATTTGGATGCAGTGTCTGATGCTGATAGGCAGAGGTTAATATATATTGCCTCTCAATTGCCTACCAAGCTGATAAAGAATGATGAGAATTACCTACTGCTGAAAAAGGTAAAAAGGGCACTTGTGGTTAGAAATTTGAAGAAAGAGGAAGAGGTCACTCATATGCAAGTTAGGGGACTTTGCAGCTTGATAGATGCAATCTTTTATAAACTGAAAGGAGAAATTGCTGCTGTCAATCCTAACTTAGTGATGCCTTCACCTTCAGAGCTGATCTCAGGTACAAAAACTGCTAATGTTAAACCTGAATTTATTGATATTGCAGATGTACCACCTCCACCTTCCTTTACTTACAACCCAAACCCAATGCCTACAACAGTTCCATCTATTCTACAGTCACTTACCATCATACCTTACAAACCACCCTCCATCTCCAAGAAAGTTGCCACTAAACTTGCCAATCCCAAGTACAGAACAGACAACTTTACACCCATCATTCCTCTTAAGAAAAAGCCTCCACCTACCATGGATTTCTCTGACATCTTCCCTCCTACTCCACCTTCAAGCCCAACTCCTGAAGCCAGTAAACCACCATCACAAACCTCTCTTCCTCCACTCACCATCAATGAACCCTCCACCACCATCACCAAACCTACTGAAGCTCAAGCTGGCCCTTCTTCATCTGACAAAGGCAAGAGACCTATTGTGCCAGAATATACAATCGATTCTAATGAAGAAAGATTGGTCAGAAAAAGGAAACTGATGCATGCCAAGAACAAAAGAAATCCAAGGCAAAAGAGAAAAGCTCCACCCAGTAAAAGACAAATTGTGGGTTGGACATTGGATGAAGTCACCTTTGATTTCACTTTCACAATGGCAGATGGCTCAACTAAAGTGGTAAACGTTCACAAGGCCACTACACATCTAACTTTGCTGCAAATGACAGACATCATTCTGAAGCTTCAAGAAATTTTGAATCCCTCAAGAGCTGCGCACATGTTAAGGCTTGTTATTGAGCCAACTGTGCTGGATTGTGGAACGCTCTACAGAAGCAGTTTAGATGGTGACTCAGCAGAAGAAGAAGATGAAGTGCCTACCAGTGAGATAAAGTTTATCATTTGGGAAGAGGAGGAGAAGCTCTTTTATGTTCACAGAGCTGATGGCACCTTCACAATTCATGAGTCTATTTCTGTTCAAGAAGAATGGAGCAAAATGGACTGGGAATCATTTGAGCATGTAAAGGTGACCAAAACAATCTCCAAAGAGCTGTCTCAGAACCTTGATGCCAGCATCAGAACCACAAACAAGTAGGATAAGGAGAAGAAGATTTTTGGGTACAAGTCAATTTTTGAAGATAAACATTGGAATTTGACAGCATCAGCTTAGGGGGAGATTGTATGGAATATTGCGCTTGGAGGATTTCCGGTTGAATTTCAATTTTACTATGTTCCGGCTGAAGTTGAAGCGGAATTCTCACTTCAAGCGGAACTGGCAGTTCAAGCGGAAAGAAGCACTTTTGTCTACTAGCGAATATTCCGGGTGAACTCGATTATCCACCAGATAATGAGTTCAACCGGACTTTTCCTGAGATGTCTTTTCAGCAAGTCCAATTCTGCAAAAGCTTCTCGTATGCTTCTATATCTGATTCAAGCCGCTCTCCTAAAGTAGTATGTTGATGCAAACACGCAAGATATTTTAATTGCCGATGTTTATTCTTTTGGTAGTTTGTATTTGACTTTTTAGTTTACGGTCTAGATTAGATCGCATGAGATCAATGGCTGTCATTGATCTCATCAGCACTATATATAGCATAGCTAGCTCTTAGTTTACACACATTTGTCATCTTTGTTGTTATCAGTTCTTGAACAACTTGTAATAGTGTAGCTTCGAGTTAATGCAAATAGTGCCGAGTATTTGATACTTTGTTGTTACTATATTTCTGCAAATCAAGCTTTTACATTATACACAAGAACTTAATATTGCTTAAGTAAAGTGAAATATAACTTTAATTCTACAGGGTTATATTTGCAAGTAAAGGGCTTTGTTTAATTTTAACTCTAACTTATAACGATCCTACAGTTTCCAAATGCAAATTGTTGATCTAGGTCATGGATAAATGAAGGGGCACTTGAGTTCCCTATATTGATGCAACTTTTTGCAAAACTCTCATGTTCAAATCCTTAATTGTGGTCATATGATTCATTCTTGGCTACAACTTAAGGTTATCTTTGTGGTTCTTATAATCATAAACATGCTTGATTGGAAATACTAATACATGTGTTTTTGCTTAAGTTTGGAAAGCCTTTTGTGCAAGATTTATGACCTTGATGGACATAGACCAAATAAATACATGTTTTACTTTGTTTATGTCAAAATAAGCATGTTTAAGTATAAATCGCTATTAGGACAAGAATTTCACAAGGATTGTTGCATTATTGGTTAAAATGAACGAAAAACGCAAAGAAAAGATAACAAAGAAACAACATCTGGATTTCTGAAGCGTAGCACGCCCCGTGCCCCACAAGGCACGGCCCATGCCCAAGACTAGCGAAGTTCCACCCCGTGCCTCTGTATCAGTCTGTAACACACGCCCTATGTCTCTGACATGGCACGACCCGTGCCCTCTCAAGCACGCCCCGTGCCGCTGACACCGTTGGTAGAAAGCTCTGACTTGACACGCCCCGTACCTGACGAAACACACCCCGTGCCACTGAAAAGCTTCCTGGAAGACTGACGACTCTGACATGGCAGTCCCATGCTCCAAGCCACACGACCCATGCTGCTTGACACACACACCCCGCCTAGCCAGGCACGGGCCGTGCTCCACTTCGGCTGGCCTATAAATAGGAGGACCCGATTTCATTTCTCCTTGATCACTTTCTCCCCCTCTCTTCCATTAGTTTCCATATTTTCTGTTGTGAGCCATTTGTTTTAGTGTTCTTGATCTACTCGTCAAATATTGTAAGAACTTTAACTTATGGTGATAATGAATTGTTGTTTGTGTATGAATCTTTCATTATCTATTAAGCACATCTTTAGGCTAACACTTGTCAACCTTAATCTTTCAAGTGTTAGTCAAATTCTTACACTCGTTTGGGCATAACGGATCTTTGGTGGGTTGGTAAATTGTTTGTATAAACTTTCTTCAAGGTGTGTCAAATGACTTTATAAAAACCCTTTTTAATGAAAGTGTATTACTAATTTTCTGAACCAAGCGTGCTTCATGTATCATAGACAATTTAGGAGTCGAAATCCCAAAGTCCGGACTTGTGACACCCGGTCAGGGGACAATGCATGATCCAAAAGGTGACTCGCGCCCCATGCTACATGATACGTTCGAGGTCCTTATCTCTATGTAAGCAAACTCGGCTGACCACGCAAGTGCGGGCAGAAAGTATTTGGTTAGGAATGAGGGTTGGTAATATTTTCTCACTTCACGGAAGTCAAAAGGTACGTGTTTGTGAACTTGGCTCTGGTCACGCCGGACGTACATACGCGAAAGCGGTGTATGGAAGAAACGGGCCTTAGTCCCTTAAAAAGGTCATTTTTATAATAATATAATCCAACACGTAGGGTTGCTCCCCTGCTGGTTCATGATGGCGTGTCAAGCGTAACGGTTTCCTAACCAAGGTGCCCTACGACTAAGTGGCATTAGACCACTTCATTTGATTACTAGCAGCACCTTCCCTCATCATTCGTACTCCTCGCAGACGATTAGCAATTGGATGGTGGTTGACTAGGTGGGCCGAAAGGCGGTCGACTTTCTGCTAGTAATCAATCTTAAGGAAAAGGTATAAAACCAGGGTACCAACTTCACCACTGATAAGTCTCCCAAATGATATTATCTGCGACTGAGTTGATCAAGACACGCCTTTTTAGAGTAGATATTTTATTTTACTATTTTTACATACTTTACTAACTTCTTCACTTGAAGAATGCTCAGGTTAGATGTCAACGACGATGAAGTATCAAAAGCCCTCCTTTTCCTTTGTGTCTTTGATCGACCCCGATTCAACTTACCACTACTATACTGCCATGATGGGTGCACTTGCCCGTGAATGTGGTGAAATAGTAGTTGCTAGTAAATCAGGTTTCATAAATTTAAAAGCTTCAAATGCTAAAAATGGTGTCATAAAATAATGCTATACTTTATATATACACCATAGCACACCAATCATAAACATGATTAAGCTTTGAACCTGTTGCTTTCTTGAAATATTTCTCAATTAGATCTTAACAAATTTTAGATCTTCTTTGAGGTATGTGTTCTCATCACTAATAAATTATTGGAAGTTTGAATTTTGTCCATACAAGTGGATTGTTTTACTTAATATTCTTGAAATAATTCAATAAGTTTCATGAAATATGACTTAACATGCTAATTTATGCAATTCTGAGTCAAGATTGATATCTACTTGCTTTAGTGAAATGATGGGCATGTTTGTTATCAGTTTATGAAACTCTTATCTTTTATTCTGCATGTTTAGTCAGGATTGGGACTATTTAAGCTTATATCACAATCATATGAGAATTAATGAAGCTAGGTCAATTTCTAGTACTATTTGTACCTAGATGTCTCTGACCTTGATGATCAATGATCATATCTGATATTGTATGCTTCATATTCCCTTACTTGACTATGTTTGACTTTGGTTATAGGTCTTGAGCATGTTAGAACTTCATATATGTCTTCTGATTCATCATTTAATTTCCTGTATGTGATTAAGTGAAAACCTTTCATGCTATTCCCTTACAAGTGATTAAAAAGAAGATATATTCTGTAAGTGTCTCAAATTGCTCAACTTATGCTGAACTAAGGAGTCCTTGTATCTGGAATCATGTTTGACTACAAAATCAATGATTTCAAATTGTGAAAAGCTCAAGCTTAGGGGGAATCACTTCTTGATTCCTTCTTGAGCCCATTGAGTCATTTGGGTCAAAATGTCGACTTTTTGACGAAAGTCCGCTCATTTGAGTAATACTTACCCAAATTTCTCAAACTTTGTTACAAGTTGCCATCACTTAAGTTTTTTTTTTCAAATAAACCTCAGACAGTATTCTTGTTTCAAAATTCACTTAGCTCTTCACCAAAGCCAGCATTTATAATTAAATTAGAATTTTAAGGGAAGATACAGGAATTTCAGTCATGTGTGCTGACATATTATGTTAAATTGAATTGATTATTTTGGAGAAATTTGAATCTATGTCTTAAGCAAATTTCCTTTATATCTTTGAAAGTTAATTTGAACAGCTCTGTCACCATCACGAATCTAGTGTGCCATGGCATTCATCTAACTTGTCAAATTTGATGTAATCATGTTGTTTCTTATGTGCAGATGGCTCCCAGACAGGAAAGAGTAGCCAATGCCCCTCTAGATTTCTCCATGGCTCATAATCAATTATGTGAAATTAACAGAAGCTGGACAAATACTGGTCTATATGAACAGGCTTTCAGAATACTTGAATACTCAAGTTGGATCACTAGCATCCTTATGGAGCCTGTCATCAACTCGAGAATAATAGTTGCATTTTGGAACAATGCCAACACATTTGTTGCTGACAATGGTTCCAAATCCATCAGATCAAGGGTTCAAGGTACGTATGTTGAAATAAATTAGGAAAGGGTCCGAGAAGTGCTACAGTTGAACGATGCACTATGACCTGATTCCTTCCCAAAGGCTCAATGGCAAGACATAATCCTCATGATGGGATATGAAGGCATCTTACTGTAGATTCAAACAAGAAGATTAAGAAGAAGTTTTTCCCAGATAACTAGAAGTGTATTATTAATTTCTTCATTTCTACTTTCTCTCCAAGAAAGTCTGGGACTGACGATTTCATGGAAGAAACAGCCGGGGAACTACATGGTTTGGCTTCCAGTGCTGGTTTCAACCTCTCTAGACAAATAATCGGCTGGATGGACTACAACTTACATCCCACTAGAATATCAGAGAAGTTCTTGATGTATCCTAAGTTCGTACAAGCAATCCTTAATCACTACTATCCGAACGTACAGAAGACGGAGCCATACTTGATTCCTAGAAGGAAAATGCCCGGTTCCTACACTCGATATAGGTTGGGTCAGTATAATGGACCCGAAATTCCTTTCTTCCCAAACATGATTGAGGGAATTGATGTCGATGAAGACATGGATAAAGATCAAGGAAATGACGATGTTGATGCTGATATGGCAGATGTCAATGCTGCTGATCCTGAGAATAACGCAAAAAATCTCCAAGATGATCATCCAATCAACTCTCCCATTCATGATGACCCTATGCATTCAGAACACGGAGATAAAGGTTCAACCAATGATGTCACCGAGTCAAACGAATCAGGAGATGAAGCTGAAGAGTCTGATAATGAAGATGATGCATCATGGCAATGATGCTGACAATAATTCAGATGCATCTAGATCAAAACCCGAATATGGTTCAAGATTCCAACCTGGGTCGGAATCTGGTTCTGACTCTACCAGTTCTAGTGCTAGGGGTCCTAATAGAAAGAAACAGAAAATAAGAGAAAAAGCCAAAGTTAGTGAACAACCTGAAGCCTCAAGTCAAAAGAGACAAAAGAAAATAAAGTCAAAGCAAGCACAAGATGACTACTCATCCAATTCCTCAAAAGCTGATTTGCCTGAGCCCGAATCAGCCTGATTTATGCTTGAGTGAGATGTTGTGCCTGGCTACAACAGGGAATCAAGATTAAAGTATGCTCAAGAACGAAAGAAACTTGAAATAAGAAGAGTCCTAACCTCTAGATCTGGAACTGCTGATGCCTTACAATCATCTGTTCAACCTGAGCTAGACAATATTGTACAGCAAAGTGTTCAATCTGCTCCCATTACCGTAGTTGAAGCAACCATTCAAGACATAGATGCAACTCCTGACATTAACATCACAAGTCTAGATTCGGCCAATTAATCAGAGTCTCAATCTATGCCTACTGCTCCTACTCAAGCAATTGTACCTGGGGCAGATACCTCTATGATTCATCAAGATTTGACTATGGAGCGAAATCTTGAAATCTCCAATACGCTTGCTGATGATAAGCTTAAAGAAGCTAATCATAGGATCAAAGAACAAGATCAAGAGCTTCTCAAAGCTAATGAGAAAATAAGAGAGCAAGCTGAAGAAATTGAAAGATTAAAGAGGTTATTGGCTGAAGCTCTGCAAAATAATCAAGCTGCCAGAGCTAATAATGATGATATGGGTGGTAGTAGAAATGCAAGTCAGATGATAGATCAGCCTCCCTCTGTTGAAAATGTTCAACCAAATAAAGAGCCAAGTCCAAGCCAGACTGGAAAAGAAATCTGGAGCTAAATCTTCTATCATTGTCACTGAACAAGATGTGGATGACACTCATCTTGCTGATTTCCCATCAGGTGATGATGAATCTTCCGAGTCTGAAGTAGAAATTACTTATCATGACTCCTTTCTAAATGATGAACCAAATGCTGAGGAGGAAGATGAAATATACCAATCTGTCATAAGCTTGGTGCCACCTCCCGAGAACCTCAAACTTCTGAGATTCTCAAGAGCCGCACTTGAAGCAAATCAATCATCTTCAGGAGAGACCCTTGCTATAACATTGGGTGAAGCAGATGTACCTCATGTCATTCTTGAACTTTCATTGCAACTTCAATTGGCTCCTCCAGTACAACAACCAATAAGCATTGAAATGCCTGCAAGTGCTATCTCTGATATTTCAGAACAACTAAAGCACATGCATGTTGATCCTGAATTTCAAGATATTGGGAGAAATGCGTTTTGCGAGTTTTATGCAAACACCCTCCATACTGACCCCAACAGCCGAAGCAGTGTAGTTGTTACTGAAGAAAATATAGAAGCCATAGAAGCATTGCAAAATCAACCTCTTAGCTTGATTCCAGATGAGATATACAATGATCTCTTGTTGGCTGATCGTCTAAACAATCTGATTTATGAGTCAAGCGCAACAAACTTCATAAATATGGAATTCACTATTGATGATGAATATGAAGAGGAAATCATCTATGAGATCAAGGAAGAGTATCTTAGCTCCAACTCCTCTGAGATCTGAGCCTGTGTTTAATGAGCCTCAAATGCAAGATGATGCCAATATGTCACCAATCTCTTCACCAGTTCATCATACTGAAGAAAGTGAAATTATTCAAGAAGGAGACGTTCATGCTTCTGAGTCTGTCTCAACTACCACTGGTGCTGCTGCTGAATCCATTCCAGTTAATCCTGTCCAAAGTACAGGCGGTGGTCCAGCTACAGATGTTTCAGGTACTACACAAGAAGCCGGGCCTTCTAGCAAACCTGACAAAGGCAAGAAGAAGTTGACTCCCGAAGAAGCTTATGAACAAGAAATGGAAATACAGAGGAAGAAAGATGAAGATCTCAGGATTGCTAAAGAAGAAATAATGCTTGAAAGGACAATAGATGAAATTGCCAAAGAAGAGGCTATCAAACAGGTGGTTGAACTATATACTGACGAGCAAGATATGGAGAACCACCTCTATAACTACAAGCTTGTGGAAAAGCTAACCGATCCCAGAGTGACTCCTTTTGCTGACACAGACAAAAAGTTTGAGTACGTGCAATTCAATGACAACCTAAGGGAAAAGATCTGTGAGATGCATGCAGAGTATATTCCTCCTTCCCCAGAGATCTTTAATCATATTTTACCTCCTCCTAGTCCCACTACAGCTACGCTTGGAGTCAACCGTATGACCAATAAATAAATGCAATACTTTCCAAACAGGAGGGGTTATGCCCGTAAAAGCTACAACAGAAACAACTTCCTGGTCTTCGTATAATGGTTAAAAATCACATAACTGAAGAAACTAAGAAGGTCAAGCGACATTTGGATGAACGGGAAGCAATAAGGGTTGAGGAACATCGAAAGAAAGAAGCCCCTGCTTTGGTTTATGATTGGAAGGAAATGGCACCTTATCAAAAGGCTTTGGTGAAATTCACTGCCAATAAGCTTAAAGATATGCCTCCCAACGTTGAAGCAGATGATGGATGAAAATCCTCGGCTGGAAGTATGATCATGAGTTCAAGTCATTTATTGTTAAACGAAGAAACAGATTCGTGCAGATCTTTGCCAAAATAAGAGATCTTCTGAACTTGTTCTCTAGGGAGCTAAAACAACTCAGATGGAGAAAGTTGATCAACCACACAAATGATCATGTGGGAAGGAATGCTGAAGAACAAATAAAGTCCATATATTATATGTCAGTTTTACTCGCCCCCTTGAGACAGAGAAGAAGAAATATAAAACTTTCAGAAAACAAAGAGTGTTGGTCCCTCATAGGATCATGTGCAAAAGCATCAACAAGGAACTAAACACAAAGAAAATAACCGGTGATCAGATTAGCAATCCTATAAGGTGTTGGTAATACATTAGAGACACACATGGGCTGGTTATTGAAAGGGAAGATGGCAACACAATAAGACTCTTCGCAACAATTGAATTAAGGCTGCTGCATAGGAGTTATCTTAAGTGGTTATTCTATAGTCTTTTGGACACCATTCATCGAAGGCTCATGCCATACGAGATAGTAGATGCAAACTATTTCGGTTTGTTTCTAGGCTCATGCTGTTGGACAATTCCACACGCTTTAAGATAATCCTTAAACTCTTGGCTTAAGTATTCTCCACCACGATCCGATCGAAGGATCTTGATGGTCTTTCCGAGTTGATTTTCTACTTCGTTCTTGAACTCTTTGAATGTTTCAAACACTTCATGTTTATGTTTAAGCAAGTAAACATAACCATAACGGCTGAAATCATCAGTGAAAGTCACGAAGTAGCTAGCACCTTTTCTTGACACATGTCTAAATGGGCCACAAACATCAGTATGAATGAGTCCAAGTAGTTCTTTAGCCCTTTGCAGCTTGTTCAGAAAGGGTTTTCTTGTCATCTTTCCTGAGATACAGGAAACGCATTTATCAAATGATTCATCATTTGATTATAAGATCCCTTCACGTTGAAGTCTTTCAATGCGGTTTTTGCCAACATGGGCAAGACGACAGTGCCAAAGATAGGTAGAGTCCAAACTTGTTTTGGCTCGTTTGCTAATATTATATATTGAATTATTTGAAACACAACCACGCATATCAATTTCATAAATGCCATCACAAGGAATAGCATCAAAATAATGAACATTATTTTTAGAAACTAAAATACCGATATTATTAAATGCATTAATAAATCCTTGGTTTTTCAACAAAGAAACTAAAATAACACCTCTAGTGATAGAAGGTGCATAATGACAATTGTCTAATACAATGAATAACCCAGAAGGCAGAATTAAATGATATTCTCCTATAGCTTCTACAGCTGCTGGCAAACCATTTCCCACGTACAACTGCAAAGCTCCAGGCTTCAGTTTCCTCCTCTTTCTAAGACCCTGTAACGAATTACAGATGTGAGTTCCACAGCCAGTGTCATACACCCATGAATCACACTTAGAAAAGGAAAATAATTCAATTGTGAAGATACCTGAAGTACTAGTCCTACTAGTATTCTTTCTCTTCTTCATCAACTCAGCTAGATAGGTAGGACAGTTCCTCTTCCAGTGTCCAACTTCACCACAATGGTGACAGATCTGGTCTTTAGCCGGATGCTCTTTTGCGGCCGGAGGGGTTTGCTTGGTTTTAGGAACAAGCGCAACTGCCTTGCCTTTTCCCTTACCATCATTCTTGCCCTTCGCCTTTTGCGGTCGTTTAGCCTTTTGGATCTTTCCCCCCTTGATCATAAGAACTTGGGGTGTTTCAATGGCCTTCTTAGGAATCGTTTTTTCATACTCGACAAGCATAGCATGAAGCTCAGGTATAGTCTTAGTCATACTATGCATGTTGTAGTTGCGCACAAAACCCTCAAAATCCTTCGTAAGAGATTTGAGGATCATGCCAACTGCCACAGCCTGATTATACCCATAATTGAGCGATTCCAATTTGTCAAAGTAGCTCTTCATCTTGAGCACATGACTACTGACCGATTTACTAGTTTCAAGCTTCAAGTTGTGGAGTTCCACAACTAGGTCGAACAATTCAACACCAGCTTGTTTTTCATACATCTTCTTTAGCTCTTTGATCATATCACAAGGTGTATGAAATTCGTATTGCTTCTGAAGATCGGGAGTCATACTCGAGATCATCATGCAAGCAACCTCATCGTATCTGCTATACTCTGCATTGTAGAACGCTTTCTCTTGATCAGAAGCATTAGCAGCTGGCTCGGTCGGCCAATGATATTTAAGGACATCGGTCCTCCGTTCAACTCTAAGGACAATCCTCAGTTGATGGTACCAGTCATTGAAGTTAGATCCATTCAGCTTTTCTCTTTCAAACATTTGACGAAAAGCATGACCAACATTGTTTTGAGGAGGGTTTGTTGCCATCTACAAAACAGATTAAGTTCAAAAATCAGTATTTTCGATAATCTTTTCCTTAATAAATTTAATTACCCAATGTTTAAACACTTTAAACAATTAAGTTTATTATGGCTAGGATCTAATTGACATGCCATCATTTCATCAGTTGATCTGCTAGAAATGATGCATTCAAAAGGTAAGTGACGATCAATAATTGTACTCCAAGTACAATTCCTAGATTTTATGGGACCTACAAATAATACTTGTGAATCTTGCACCAAGTAATTTGTAGTCATGTTTCATCCCATCTTTTGCCACGGGCCAAGGGTCTCACCGCCTAGCTCGCTTTAAGTTGTCCAACTAAGAACGCACAAATTGTCCACCATTGTTTACCAATGAGTGGGAATTTGCCATGTAAATGCCATTTTACCATTGTGTACCAATGAGTAAGATGACATCCACAAGTGTCCTTTTCAAGGTGGATGGCAAAGACTTAAGTTTGGTTTGGGTCAAACACAATTTTGATGTGTGATCAAAATGTTATGTGTGAAGATTCATGCACATCTTCATCACATAATGTGTTTATAAAATTCTTAGTTTGTCTTCAAAGTCAAAAGAGCTCGGTAGCTCCATTTGCAACACACAAAGAAGCGTAGGGGTGAGGTTTGCACTTTTGCAATTAAAAACCTACCCACTTTAAGGAAGCAAGGCGACCCGACTTATACCTCTCTTAGAGTGTGTTCAAATGGGTGAGCCGATTTTTCTTTTGAGTTTTAGGACACAAATTTTATAATATAAACAAAATCACATTTCAATAGATATTTAAGCAAATTTTGATTTTCATAAAACAAATTTGCAATAAAACCTTTTATTATGACACAATTATCACAAATAATCACATAATCTTAGGGTTTCTAATTATCTAACATAATTTTAATTTTAATCCTCTTTGATATAAGTAATAACCATGAACGATTTGCATGAAACATCATGGTTTTTACTTCCTTTTAACATTTAAAATAAAGGTACAACATGTTGATTATCAAATAACAAAACTTGGATTTATAATTTTAGATCACAAAATCAAATTTTAGAGCTAAAATTTAGGGTTTTCGATTCGGCAAGAGGTTTTCGATCACGGTGACTTCGAGTTTACGATGAACAAGTCGAAAAATATAAGGATTTTCAATCGGGTGTGAGGGTTTACGATCTGAACATGAGTTTCCGATCGAAACTTAGGTTTCCGATCGAAAACAGGTTTACGATCGGAACCTTGGGTTTTCGATCGGAATGTGGTTTTCGATCAGGTTACGTTAAGCGGGCCGAGAACCATTTTTTCGGTCGAGAAGTGTTCTCCAATCGGGAACCAAGCCACGATCGAGAACCTTTTTCCGGGTCGAGAAGTGTTCTGCGATCAGGAACCAAGCCACGATCGAGAACCTTTTTCCGGGTCGAGAACCGGTTTTCCGATTGGGAACCAAGCCACTATCGAGAACCGGTTTTCGATTTGCGATTTAGGGTTTTCGTTTTTACCAATTTGCGAAACTAATTTCCAATTGTAAAACACGATTTGAGTGGATCGAAAAGCTAGAATCTTGATTTGTTTACCCCCCTTCCAAGTTTTTATCCCCAGTAATTAATTAAAATCATATGTGGCTCGTGATACCACTGTTGGGTTATATAACAATTTATCGATTTAAATACGAGTACGCAACGGATATTTTCCTATGAATTAATCTAACTAACCGGATAGACAACGTGTACCTTTTGAGCTCGGCAAGAGAAGATCTTCTAGGATTTGAAGTAAATCCCTCTACGATCGCACACACGACACACCGATGTACGTATGCTAGTACTTGATCATGAACTCCTCTTGTTGTAGGCTTGGTCGAACCACACAAGAAATCGAACCCCCCTTGGGTTCTTTTCTTATTGCCGGAAATCAGAGAGAGAAAAGAGAGAGATTAGGGTTTTGCACTTTTCCAGATAAAAGCAACACTAAACCATAAACCCATAAGGTTTATTTATAGGGTTTAGGAACTTGATGAACAAGTTAGGGATTTGGATAGGGCTTCACGAAATTTCGGCCCTAAGGCCTATCCCAAGCCTTTTCCTAATTGCAATCAAATTACAACTCTCTCTAATTTATAACTAACACCCCTGTTAACAATTAACTGTTAGTTTTTGACGACCCCTCATTAAATATTCGTGATAAATATTAATTAACTAATTAATTAATACAATTACATTAGTGTCGAGACGTGTAACCCCGTAGGCTTAAATACTTTCCGGACATACGCTTATTAATACGTGATCATATCCCTACAGTTACACCCCCCCTCTTAATGAATTCCGTCCTGAAATTCCATTTAAGGTTCAAACAAATGAGGGTATTTCCTCCGCATATCAGTTTCTGATTCCCAAGTAATATTTGGACCTCGACAAGCGTCCCATTTTACCTTCACCATAGGAATCCGCTTCCTCCTTAATTTCTTCACTGTTCGCTCCAAAATTTCAACTGGTTGCTCTGAAAAGTGAAGCTTTTCATCGACACGAATATCCTTTAATGGAGTTACTAGTGTTTCATCTGTTATACACTTCCGTATATTTGAGACATGAAACACATCGTGAATTCCACTGAGTCTCTCTGGTAACTCCAATCGTTAGGAAACAGTACTAATTTCTTCAGTAACCTTAAATGGACTAATGTAGCAAGGATTCAACTTCCCACGCTTACCAAATCGGATCAATAACTTCCAAGGTGATACCTTTAGCATAACCATATCACCTTTTTCAAATTTTAAAGGCTTTTGTCGCTTATCAGCGTAACTCGTTTGTCTATCCTGAGCAGCCTTAAGCCTTTCTCAAATTTTCTTTCTCTTCTCGGTTGTTTCAACAACAACTTCTGGTCCGTTTAATTTCCCTTCACCAACATCTGACCAACAGACTGGTGTACGACACTTCCGACCATACAATGCCTCAAATGATGCTGCCTTTATACTCGAGTGGTAGCTATTGTTGTATGAAAGTTCCATTAGAGGCAAATGCTTATCCCAGTTACCACTGAATTCAATAACACATGCCTGAAGCATATCCTCCAACGTTTGGATAGTTCTTTCACTTTGTCCATCCGTCTGAGGATGATAAGCTGTACTCAAATTCAACTTTGTCCCCATTGCTTGCTGAAAACTTAAACTTTGTCCCCATTGCTTGCTGAAAACTTTTTCAAAAATGGGATGTGAACTGTCTATCCCGATCTGACACGACCGACAGTGTTACGCCGTGCAATTTAACAATTTCTTTAACAAACAACTTAGCCAATTCTTCCGTTGAGTACGTTTTTTAATGGGTAAAAAGTGAGCTGACTTGGTGAGGCGATCCACTATGACCCATATGGTATCTTTATCACTGCTCTTTCTAGGAAACTTAGTCATAAAATCCATTGTGACTAATTCCCATTTCCATACTGGTAGTTGCAACTTCTGCAGATATCCGGATGGTTTCTAGTGTTCTGCTTTCACCTGTAAACACGTGGAACACCTTTCAATAAATTCTGCTATATTCTTCTTCATACCTGGCTACCAATAATTTGCCTTCAAATTATGGTACATTTTGTCACCACCAAGATGCATCATATATTTTGACTTGTGTGCTTCTTTGAGAATTGTCTCTCGTAGTCCTCCTTCCTTGGGTATCCATATTTGATTTCCTAATCAAAATATACCATCTGGCCCTTTGGTTAAGTTCTTCTCAACCATATTCCTTTCTTCTTTGTTCAATTCTTGACTTTCTAATTGCTCCTTTTAAACCCTTAGAATATCATCAATCAAACTTATACGCACGTCTAATCTCGTTGCCCGCACACAAAGTGGCTTTATTCTTTCCTTTCTACTTAAAGCATCGGCCACCATATTGGCCTTTCCTGGATGGTATCTGATCTCACAATCATAATCGCTTAACGTCTCCATCCAAGGTCTTTGCCTCATGTTCAGCTCTATCTGACTGAACGGATGTTGAAAGACTTTTATGATCAGAGTATACTAGAAACTTAGTGCCATATAAGTAATGACGCGAAATTTTCAAAGAAAAAATCACTGCACCCAATTCTAAATCATGGGTGGTATAATTATTTTCATGCGTCTTTAATTGTCTGGATCCGTAAGAAAAAATCACCGCACCAATTTCTGCAGATATCCGGATGGTAAAAGGGTGTTCTGTCCTCACCTGTAAACACGTGGAATACCTTTCAACAAATTCTGCTATATTCTTCTTCATACCTGGGCACAAATAATTTGCCTTCACGTTATTATTAATTTGTTAATAATAAAAGAAAAAAATATAATTATTAATTAGTAATAATTATTAGTCGGTGAAATACAAATAATAATTGTTATTATTAGTATTACTAAAGTAAATAAAAGATAACTAAATAAAGTTAGTTTATTTAATTAGTTTTATTTAATTTGTGGTTGGATAATAAAGATTAAATAAATTGTTATTTAATAGATAATTATCTAATAAACCTGGATGGATAAATAAGAGATTTAAATTAGTTGTAGTTTATCTAAAACTGTTTAAATAGATAAAAGGATAGAGATAACCAGTTGTGGTATATCCACAACTGGTTGGTAATTATATATAGGGATCTAGAATAGTGATTTTAGGTTACAGATTTTGATCTCCTAAATCAGCAGCCTATGCTGCCGTCGTATTTAATGTCTTAACTTATGTTGATTAATATTGAGATGATTGCCCTTGTTCTTTACTATTATGATGTGAAAGTATGGGTCCATACTTAGTGTTATTTCATGCTAATTCACTTGGTTTATGCTAATAATTCATTGTGTTTTCATAATAACAACACTTAGCGATTCCATAATGAATCTTGGCGTTTTAGGAGTCTACTTAGTGATTTCTAAGTGGTTTTGGCTATCTCATGATTGCCCTTGGCAATCTGAGATTAGGCTTGGCGACTTGGTAATCTTCTTGGCGATTTGGACTTGACCTTGGCGATTGGTGTTGTCCTTGGCGACCTCACCAAGCCTTGGGGACCTCACCAAGCCTCGACGACCTCACTAAGGTCTGTAGTATGAATCTTGTTCTTGGCGACTTCAAAAATGGTCTTGGCGATCTCATCATTGTTCTTGGCGATTTCGCAGGTATGATGTCATTAATTTCACTAACTCACTCTAATAATTTCTCTTGTAATCTGTGCAATGATGACATGTGCTCTCTCTAGTATAAATAGCCACATCAGAATACCCTAATTAACAATTCTGGACGGCTGTGGAAGAGAGAGAGCACTTGTGTGTGTGAAAACTCTCGTGTTCTTGAGTTTCAAACATAAAAATCTAAGGATTTCAACAAACAAACAACATGATTTGATCATGGATTCATGATTTCTGCACTTGAATCTGTGCGTTGAATAAGTAAAGGCTCAGATTTGATCCTGACACACACAAACTAAGTTTTCATGATAATTCAAATTTCAAAAGGCCAAATCAGTTTTTAAGAAATCTCATTATCATAATGATGGATTCTATGATGACTTTGGCTACGGGCCATATCCTCAAGGTTATGGGAGGGGTCCTCATTGGTATGGTACTGGTCCAATGGGACATGGTGGTCGATGGGGGTGGTTATCCAACTGATGGATACTTTCATGATGAATATTAATTAGAATGTGGAAATGGCTATGAATAAGGTTTTTATGATGATTTTAGTGATCATCATGTATCTCAAACTCAAAAGAAAATTTCAAAATCTAAGAAATTAAAACCTGTCATAGATACCATTGTTGATGATGACACGGTTGAAGAGATTCTTATCGACCGACGTCGATGATTCAAATGTAAATACCGTAGTCAGATAAACCAGCATCTGCTAGTTCACAGAAACATGTGAAATTTGTTGATCCTAAAGGATTCATTCACAATGATTTGAAACCGTCAATGTTAAGTTTTAAAACTGAAAACATGATAAGACATTTAATGGTAAACTAGTAAAATCGATATTGAAAACTTCTGATGGATCGACAAATCAGCAGAATGAAAAGTGGAAACCTAAGGGTACATCCACTGCTGGAAAAGATTTTGTTAAATTGACGGTCGACCGAAAGCTTCGAGCTTGGTTTCTTCCTGATCTAATTAATTGGCTTAATGTGTGCAGGGAGTTACACGACAATCCGTGAGTAACCTATGGGTTATTGATTGCGGAGCATCAAGCACATGACTAGTGACATTTCCCTTTTGCAAGACGTTCAACCATTTAATGGAGGGAATGTTACATTTTCTGGTGATAAAGGAGGTAAAATTACGGGTATTGGCCCGACTAAGCAATGGTGCAAGTACGTTTGAGTGAGTGAGTATGTTCAAGAACTAGAATATAACCTGCTGAGTGTGTCCCAAATATGTGACAAGCATTACACAACAACTTTCACTGGGACAAAATGCTTGATTTTGAAGCCGGGTTATTAGATTCCTGAAGATTGCATCATAGTGCGAGTACCTCGTTTATCAAATCTGTGTGTCCTTGACATTAATTCAACAAAAACAAACGTGGTTGGTCAGTGTTTTCTGTACAAAGCTTCCGAGAGAGAATCTATTCTATGGCACCGACGCATGGGTCACATACACTATTGTAAGATAAAGTAATTGGTGCGTAAGGATCTTGTCGAACGGGTTCCGAAGCATCAGTTTGTTTAATGATGTGTGCGTCAGTTGTAAGAAAGGGAAGTAACAAAGAAAATCTCATCCGTTGAAGAAGTACCATTCGATTGAAGTCCCGTTGGAATTGCTTCACATAGATTTATTTGGTCCTATGAAATGAAAAAGCATTTCTGGGCATTCGTACTGTTTAGTCGTAACTGACGAATATTCTGGATTTTCGTGGGTAGATTTTCTTGTTACAAAGGAGAAACACCGAGAGTCCTTATCAACTTGATCAACACACTTGAGCCATTTATAAGTTGAAAGTTAGAAGGATTCGAAGTGATAATGGCACAGAGTCCAAAAACACTGCTTTGAGGTTATTTTGTCTTGAAAAGGTGATTGTACATGAATTCAGTACACCTTACACTCCTCAGAAAAACGGTGTTGCGGAAAGGAAAAATAGAACAATAATTGAGACGGCTAGAATGATGTTAGCTGATTCGCATTTTCAGTGAACTTCTGGACTGAAGCGGTCAATACATCGTGCTATGTGCTAAATTGAGTACTAACAGTGAAACGACTCGGTAAAACTTGTTACGAGTTGTTGAAAAAGCACAAGCCGAATCTCAAACATCTGGTACCATTTGGGTGTCCCTGCATAGTTTTACGGTCAGCTGGGAAGTTCAATGACAAAGTATTCGAAGGATTCTTTGTTGGCTATTCGAACCAGAAAAAGCATGTTTACAAAAAACAGAACGGTGTAGTGGAAGAGTGCGTAAATGTAGATTTTCAATCATATACTTTGCCACCCAAAGGAGTTGGTCTAGACTGGATGTTTGACTACAAGCATATCTTTGATTCACTTGAGTCAAGAAGTGATACATGTGATGATCATCTTACAAATGTTTATATCAATCTACAAGATGAAGTTCCAGTGATGCATATTCCGTCTACTCCAGATCTGTCTGATCCTGAAGATTGTAGTGGATGTTGTTCCAACTGATTCACAACCTGAAACCAGTACAAGTAAGAATGTTGTGGTGGAGGAAGATCATATTCCTGATTTGGGAGAAACTATAATTGTTCCTGCTCATCAGACACTCTAGATAAACACCTATCATCCACAAGGCAACATCATTGGTGATTTAGTTGATGGAGTGCGTACGAGAAGACATATTGAGAGTAGTGCTTTGCTTGCAATCAGAGAATCTGGCATTCAAGATGAAGTTTTCCATTCGTGCTTCTTGTCCAAGATCGAGCCAACAGACGTACGTAAAGATTTAAAAGATGGCTCGTGGGTGGAAGCGATGCAGGAAGAATTACAACAATACCATAAGCTCAGTGTATGGCATCTTGTTGATTTACCTGCTGGTAGTAAAGAGCCATGCGGTACCCATTGGGTATTTAAGTGTAAACGCGACAACCGAGGGGTTATTGTCAGGAACAAGGCTCGTTTGGTTGTTCAAGGTTTTTCTCAGCAAGAAGGGATAGACTTTAATGAAGTGTATGCACCGGTTGCCCGAAATGAAGCTATTCGTATTTTCTTGGCATATGCTGCACATCGTGGGTTTATAGTTTCTCAGATAGACGTCAAGAGTGCGTTCTTGTACGAAAAAGTCAAAGAGGAAGTCTATGTCAAACAACCTCCGGGATTCTACGATCATGATTATCCAGAGAAGGTTTATAAGTTGGACAAAGCGCCGTATGGTCTGCATCAAGCTCCTTGAGCTTGGTATGATACATTGTCCACTTATTTACTTGAAAACGGGTTTAAGCGTGGGTTGGTGGACTGCACTCTTTTCTAGAAGAAAATGGGAGGAGACCTGTTATTGGTACAAATGTATGTCGATGACATTATATTTGGTAGCTTAAACGAACAACTCTCGAAAGATTTCGAGAAGTTAATGCAAACAAGGTTTGAGATGAGTTCCATGGGCGAGATGTCGTTCTTTTTGGGTCTGCAAGTAAATCAGTCTGAGAAGGGTATTTTTATTCACCAGACGAAATACGTGCACGACGTGCTTAATTGATTCAAGATAACCGACGTTCGTGTTCCGGGTACTCCAATTCAGCTGTCTCATGGTCTGTGTCCTGATGAAGATGGTGAAGAAATCGATGCCACTCTTTATCGTGCCATGATAGGATCATTAATGTATTTAACAGCTAGCAAACCTGATATAATGTTTGCTGTTTGTTTATGTGCCAGGTACCAAGCATCTCCAAGGATTCCACATTTGAATGCGGTGAGAAGAATTCTAGCTTATCTGAAAGGTAACACAGATCTCGGGATCTGGTATCCTCATGATGATAAGTTTGACTTATCTGCCTATTCGGATTCTGATTACGGCGGCTGCAAGATTAATTTCAAATCCACAATGGCTGGTTGTCAGTTTCTAGGTGAGAGGCTTGTGTCATGGAAGTGTAAGAAGCAAACATCGGTAGCCACATCCACTGATGAAGCTGAGTATGTTGCGGCTGCAAGCTGCTGCTCGTAGGTTTTGTAGATATAACAACAAATGAGAGACTACGATTTGCAATTTCTTACTACTCCCATACACATAGATAATTCAGCTGCTATCAGCATAACTAAAAATCATGTGCACCACTCGAAGACAAAGCATATTAAATCAGATATCATTTTATTCGTGATTGCTATGAGAAAAATCTGATTAATTTGCAAAAGATACACACTGATTTCTAACGAGCGGATCTTTTTACTAAGGCTTTTGTTAAAACCGCTTCAAATTCCTTTTGCAAATCAATGGCATACAACAATATCCCACTAAGTAATTTTCGGTTGAATAATTTTTGTTTTTCTTTACATTTTTCTTGTTATTTTTCTTTTTCTTCATTTGAAAAATCCAAAAATTGTTTTTTTTTTTTGTATTTTGGGGGAGATAAATCAGAAAAGCATAAAGAAGGAAAAAATGCCACTAATTAAAAAACTGAAAAATCAAAATGAGAAATTGATCCGACCTAGCGAGAAATGATATTACATCAGCAAATACGTTATCAACCATGGATAAAGTAGGAATAAGGCTGTAAGTGCTTGTTAGGTTTGACGAATGTGTTAAGGAAAATCTGATATATGCTAGTATGATATAAACCTAAATACCTGCTTGATAATCATGATGTTACATCATGAATGGTACTGTGTAATCTTGGCAATAAAATGAAAACAACAAAAACAAAATAAGAGATGTTCTGGTGTATGCTTGCTTTCATTTTGCAAAGATTTAAACTTGTTTGATTTTTTTTATTTTGTCAAACGATCGGACTTTCTTTGCGTATCTAAAGATCGACCTGATTGTTGTTCGTTTGACGTTCTGCTTTATTTTTCTTGGTGTTTGAAAACCGATTTGTCCCGATCTAGTGATTTGTACATCGAAAATTGGATCGAAAGTACCGCGAACTCAATAACACAAAACGTAAATTAAACTCAGTTTATAGCTCGAATTTGATCAATGATTACATGAATAGACTCAATTTTAGTAACTAATCACGATCCTAAACTCAGTTCTCTTAGAAAAACAAGATAAAAAAACTCCCCTCTACAAATTGAATCGAAAAAAAACGTTTATCTAGGAGCTACTTCATCCGAACCCAAACATGATATATATATATATATATGAAATCTCTGTTCGGATGCACTTCGGCTCAAGTTCGGCTATAACCGAACCTCCAGTTCGTTTATCTTCCATTCGTGATTTCTGGTCTTCAATTCTCTGGACTTTAATTGATTATATACTCATATACACATATATCATTCTAGATCCCTCAAGTATTAGTAAAAAACACATACTACCCTATGACAAAGATTTAACTATCCTAACTATATCAACTACAGACACTAACTGAATACACACTTGTCATACATATTTTGCACTAACAAACTCCCCCTTGACGTGTGCTGTATCAGATCTTCAAACTCTTTGAATCTGTTGTTAGTTGATGTAGGTTAGGCATGGCAGGAACATGACCGAGTTAGCTGAACCATTTCAGAAAGTAATAAACTCTTTGATAACTTTGCAACCATGCATGAAATCCATTCTTAAATCTGCATCTGGGAGACTTTGATTTTTTCAACCTGCAAACTTCAAAAGACAAAAGTGCGGTTTTTTCCTTTTTCTAATTGCCTTCATAATTTAATCTTGGGCAAAAATCTCCTTTGGAGAACCAAGATATTCTGTTTTGAATTGTTTTGCATCATATGTCAATCGATCGAATATAAATCAGAAACAAAATCTTTTTTACTTTTCAAAAATTAGAATCAAAACACACCTAAACTCTTTTTGTATTTTCACAACTTTATGCTAAAACACACCAAAAATCTTTTTGTATTTTCACAACTTTATGCTAAAAGTGTCACACCCCGGTCAACGGGTCTGGGTGTGAACGAGATGGAATCATAGTCGCGGATACATAGAACGACTTCTACTAATTTCAAACTTCATAAAAACATTACATCATTTCATTGCAGCGGAAAGAGTAGTAGAAATGACAATGTCTTACATTTGAAAAACATAAAGTCTTAATTTAATATTAATGGCATAAAACGGTTATTTGGGATAGTTAGGACTATGACTCCAGAAGTAGGTCCGAAAGCATGATGAAGCCCCATTTGCATGTCTTCCATAGTTTGCTCAATTACCTAAGAAATCATGAGTTTAAAAAGGGTCAACATAAAGTTGGTGAGGTTCACAGGTTTAAGACTCTTACATTTAAAGTTGGTAAAACAGTTTTTGGTATACTTAAATATTACATTGGTTTACCGTCGTGGTTAAATGAACTCACCTGAACCTTGATTTCAAATACTAACGGTTTACCCACCCATAGTATCTCGCCCGAGAGATACTTGAAATTGCTTGAGCATGTGGATCTTCTACTTAGTCGTAATGAAATCAATGTAAACGAGTAAACACGAAAAGTAAATACAAATGACATGTATTAACCACAGAGATGACCACAAAGTACACAGACAAGATATGACTCATAAGCTTATGAATTCTATACAAGACGACGTATTTATACTAGCTAAATCACGACCAGCTGATCTTGAGGTTCGGCCACATGTTCGGACTTGTCCGAACTCCAGGTTCACTGAGAGTTCGGGCCACAGCTCATAAGCACACCTTCGTCTTGTATTCGATACTTCACATGACGATCAGGACCATGTATCAACAAACTCCCCTTCGGCATGTGCAGTATCATCTCCTCCATTAACACTTGTATCATGTATCTTCAATCAAACTCTTCCTCGATCTTAATGATGAGCTCAATCTTCAATACTTGATATTGCATCGTGTGCAATCTCTTTATCAACAAACTTCAGAAGACTTGAAGTGATGATGTTCTCTTTCCCCAAAGAAACCTGCTAACATAAATAATCTTGGCGCAAAACGTCTCTTAAAGACTCCAAGATATTTTGATTTTGAAAGTTGATTTTGTATTTCGTGTTAATCAATCGAAAACAAACAAGAAACAAAATATTTTTGGCTTTTAGAAACTTTATATCAAAACACACTAAAAATCTTTTTGGTATTTTCTGATAAGAAAAGAAAACGCATTACAGAATCAGATACTATTTTTGTCTTTTGCGAGAAAGATCACAACTTGGGATCATATTGGTCATAACATGCTGAACTACACTTCAATTTCGATTATTGAAGCACACAAACCATGCCGATTGCAGATATAATTTGTCCAACTTTAAAATCTGGCACAATCATACTCATAACATATGGATATGTTAAGATATTGATTAGTTTTGCATTGACCAGTGTACCCAACACTATCAGACATACTCAGATATGATTTTGCTTATCACATTTTGTGATTTCATTTGTGATTTTAATCACATAATGATTGTAACCATGATATAGTCAACTGTGTTCCATGCAAAAAGAAATAAGAACGTTAAATCGTCTACCTTAAGGTCGATCTTTCGATACGCAGATAAGGCCTCGGATTTAACAAAATAAGAAAATAAAACAAGTTGAAGTTGTATAACTCAACAACAATCAGGTTGGTACTCCCGTACACGCAGAGAAAGTCCGATGAGTTATATGAAACACCAAAGAAAATAAAGTAGAACGTCAAACCAACAACAATCAGGCCGATCTTTCGATACGCAGAGAAAGTCTGATCGTTTGACAAAATAAAGAAAATAAAACAAGTTTAAATCTTTGCAAAATGAACACATGTATACACAGTGACTTCTCATTTTATTTTTCACATATCTTTTTGTTGATATATCATGAGATATGCATCAAGATGTTGTCACTAAGTCAAGCATCAGATTTAGTGTATATCACATTTGTATACTTTCTGATTTGTCGAGCCTACCTTACACATCGATCAAATGGTCTTATGGCTTTTTCACTTACTTTATCCATGAGCCAGACGATGTCAGCCAATGTACCATCATTTCCCAAACATGTCGGATACAATTTCTCATTTTTCAAGTTTTTGTCTTTTTTCAAATTTCTCTACCTAAAAATGACAACTCTATTTATAGATTCTCATTTTTACGATTTGAAAAACAATACACTATTTTTGTATTTTTGCAAAAACAAACTCCCCTTCAGAATGAGACGGAGTGAAAAACCAAGAAAAATTGATCAACCAACACAAATACTCTCAGTTTAGCATTTTGAAAACAAAAGTTGATTTTGAAATTCAGGTTAAATTAGCACATATATTCCACAATCAGCATTTTTTTAAATCACCGAAAGGTCTTCGTGAAATACCTGCTTGACACCAAATAAACATTAGTCGATGTGGGATCGACCCGATTCAATAGCGTCGGGTCGCCCGGTGTCTTTCATAAAGTCATCGTTGGCCTTGGAAACAATTTTCGATTTCCAAATTTGTAAAATTTTGAATTTTTGATCAAAACCAGAATCAGATTCAACTGACGTACTCAGTTTAGACCAAGACGAGTTACGAGTTGATTTAACCTTTGAAGACCAAGGTTCATCAAAAATTTGACCTTTGGTATCCACATATTTGGCAGTGTTGTGGATTTATGCAGTCGTCGGACAATCAACAGCAAAATGTACTGGTTGACGACATACATAAAAAAGTCTTTCTCTAAAATTGTTTTGATTTTTAAAAACCAGATGAATGATCAGAACTAAAATTACTAAAGAAACCATCAGAAGAATCATACCTAGGAGATGGACTCCTTGAAGATGACGATCTTCCAGAAGAATACGAAAATTCTTTCTGAGATGGTGATGTCTTTGCTACCTTTACTTTAGCAACCTTCTCAGCTTTCACTGGTTTCTTAGCATGAACAGGTTCTTCCATCACTTTGTAACGCAAACCTGTGTGTTTAGATCCTTGATTCTTTGAAGAATTTGAAGAAGGACTTGAAGCTTCTCGTGACTTAGCTTCACTAGTGAATTTAGCTTTGATATCTTTTAACTTGTTCTTCTCAATTAACCCTTTTTCTTCTTCGGTTGCAGATGAAGAACTTGACACAACCTTATCAAAAACTTTTTCATTCTCCAACAAAACCGACTTTGAAACAAGTTTTGGAGCTTCACCCAAAGACTTCTCCTTCTTCTTAGATTTGGACTTGTTCTTCTTGGGTGGAGTAGCAAATTTTGAATAATCATTTAATTCAGCTTTTGGATCAATTTTAGCAGAAGTAACTTCAATCAAATCCACTGGTTGAGGAACTGAGTGAACATCCTCCTTATGAGAACTTTCTGAACTCTGATCCTGTTCGTATAAGAAATTTAGCAATGTCGAAGACAAATTACAATTCTTCACTTGTCTTTTTAGCTCTAAAATTTCCAATTTCAAATCATTGATCTTTTGTTGAGCCTCAAACACCTCTTTCTGTGACTTGATAAACTTTTCATTGAGATCATCATATTCATAAGTTTGTAACTTTCGAATCTCACATTCGGCATATAATTCTTCAAGAACATTATCTCTTTTTTGCTTATAAATCTCAACATCCTTAGATAAGACTTCATTCTTGTCTCTATAAAGAACATTCTCATCTTGAAGCATAGAAATCTTATTTTGAAGCTTCTCAACAGTAACAGCAGTTTTAGCAATAAGAGCAGTAGCTTCTTCATACTTTTGTTGAACTGGATAACTTTTCTCAAACAAATTCTCAAAATCTTGAGCTGCATCTAAAGCTTCAGCTTTAGCTTTTTCACATTCTTCAGCCAATTGAGACTTTTCCTTCAAAATATCTTCATGAACATGAACCAACTCATAATACTTCTTTTGAAAATCTTCTAACTCTTTCTTGAGCACCACAATCTCTTCAGTTGATAGTTGACAACGTTGTTTAAAACTAGCAACCATCTGGAGCAATTTCTTACATTTAAGACATTCAAACTCGTCCACTTTTGAACTATTAGAAACTTTGGTCAAATCATCTTGAACCAAAGATGCACTCGAATACGAATCAGAATCAGTCAGAAAACTATCATCATCAGCATGACGAGCAGTCAAAGCAACAATAATTGGAACACGATTTTTTGTAACTTCTGAATCTGCATTCCATGCAAATTCATTTGAATGCAAAAATGTATTGGTCCAATCATGAGCAAAAGTAACAGATTTCTTCTCAACCTTTTCAGCTTCATTTGATGAATGAAAAACTAAATGTGCATGTTGACCAGTCTTCAATTTACTTTCTGCAGAACTTGGACATTCTCGAGCAAAATGACCATAAACAGAACACTTATAACATTTCACCTTTGACTTGTCCCAACCAATCTTCCCTTCCTGATTCAGTCTCTTCTTACCAGTTCTATTGAAAATTTTCTTTGTCCTTCGAACCAACATAGCATACTGCCAATTTAGATCCATTTCCTCTAAATGATCATAATCAATCTGATCGTAATCTTCATTTGCTAACTCAGCATTACTCACAGAACCAGTGATAACACCAAAATATGAAGATACTAATGCAGACATTAAAGCATTATAATCATCGATAGTTTGAACAGACAATGCACTTTGAGTTGAAGAACTATGACTTGAAACAGTAGAACCAGCAGAAGAATAACTTGGAATTTCAGATTTACCTGCAATAAATGCTGTAGGAGGTGCATAACTAAGAATATTCGATTTCCCAACATTCAAAGTTGAATCATTATTACCATAATACACTGCAGGAGTTTGAACTTGCTCAGGAAGTGACTTGTTCACCGTTAACTCCATATCCCTTGCTTGGATTTGTTGAATCAGATCATTAAAAGACATTTTTGAATAATCTTTATCATGAGAAACCATCATCACATAATTCTCCCATTTCTCTGGTAGGGCTTCCATGATCTTGTCTTTCTTATCAGCTTCATATTTTGTAAGATTCACCAATTTCATTTCACTCATTAAATGAGCAAACCGTGCAAAACATTTGGAATCGATTCATTGTGATAATGTTTGAAACTATCAAATTCCTTCTTCAGCACCTTTTGTCGACTTTTCTTGTATTGGTCATTACCTTCACATCTCTTTTCTAAAGCATCCCACAAACTCTTTGATGTAATAATTTTGTCGGCAATGCCATCGTTAAAGTACCATATGCTTTCTTTTCAGCTTGATATGCTTTCTTTTATTCACCGGAAAGCTTCCTTTGAAGAATTGGTTTCCCATCTCCACCCTTAGGATAGACATATTGATCAGAATATGATAACCGCATATCAATATCTTTGTCGAGACATACGCTTCAAACCGTGTAACCCAACTATGATAATCTTCCAATTTGAGCAATTTAGGAACTTTCTGACTTGTTCCGATTTCATTATCATAATTGATCATCGATTGCATCGTAGCTTGAACCGAATTTTGAATAGCCGTGAACGCTTGAAAATCGGACATTTTGAAAAATCTGGTTACTGTTCACTCCGAACTACCTCCAAACTCTCGCCGAACTTCCTCCGAACTTCAGCTTCGCCGAACTCTCGCCGAACTTGACCTTCGGACGAAAGAATAAAATCAACACCGAACTAGCTCCGAATGAAGACCGAAATCTCACCTAACTTGCACCGAATTCTCACTGAACAAAGAAAGTGACCGAACGCCGTCCGAACCTCAAGTTCGGAGTGGTTACACCGAACGTGTCCGAACCTCAGACGAGCTCGACCTCACTCGACACCATTTTCTCGATTTTTAGTGTTTTTCGATTTAAATTTCGACAGAAATCCAAGTAAACTCGAAATGAACGATCTAGAAATGAATTTTTGACAAGAAGCACACTTAAGATGATCAAACGAACTCAAAAATAATACTCATTTTCATAAAAACGTGAATTTGAACTCAAAACTCCGAAAAACAATGATTTCCGACTAGTAGAGCAAACCAAAAGCTCTGATACCACTTGAAATTGCTTGAGCGTGTGGATCTTCTACTTAGTCATAATGAAATCAATGTAAACGAGTAAACACGAAAAGTAAATGCAAATGACTTGTATTAACCACAGAGATGACCACAAAGTACACAGAGAAGATAAGACTCCTAAGCTTATGAATTCTATACAAGACGACGTACTTATACTAGCTAAATCACGACCGACCGATACTGAGGTTTGGCCACATGTTCGCACCTGTCCGAACTCCAGGTTCGCTGAGAGTTCGGACCACAGCTCATAAGTACACCTTCGTCTTGCATTCGATACTTATCATGACGATCAGGACCATGTATCAACAATATTGAATAGAGCAGAATAACTGACGTGTACCCCAAGACAATCTGGAGTCAGAATTGGAGCTACCAATTAGGGCAGGGTTGTCAACCCAAATAGATCTATTCACTAGCTATCGTTTCGTATAGAACTAATTGAAATCAATTAATGGTGGGATACAGTTGTACATTCGTTTATAACGATAATTTACCATAGTTGGGCAATCAGTAAGAGAACAAGCAGTCATACGGCTAACAGATAAACCATAATATTAAGTAAAAAGCATTTATCAGATTTCATGATTTCTCCCCCAAAGGTATAAAACAGTTAAAAGAAAAGGGGTTGTGAAACTCACTGAATCAACAGGTAGGATGAATAAACCGTGGAGTAGCGGTACCAAGTAACGTCCTAATTTAAATAATAGACATTTGCATAAGGTCTACAATCAGTTGAGTAACATAAGTTACCCAAGTGGTGCCGGTCAAGTCTTGTCGTTTTAATCCCGTTTGTATTCGTTTGAAAACCCGTTAGTTAGCATTTATTAAATATACACTTTCGTGATGATTTATATTTATGTTCAATAAATATAATAAAAAGAATAATCATTTAATAATTCAATCAAGTATTGAACATCGTGTTAAAAATAATAATGTTTATTATTATTTTCATAAACTTGTAAGTTATAGTTATTTTTAATTAAATTATTATGATTAACAATTCTTGGTGAATAAAACATAGTTTAAAACTTTTGTAAATAATTATTAGCCAAGGAATAATTATTTAAAGTTTATTTTATTTTAAAACATGGATCATTTGAAATATACGTTTTAAGTCACAACATTTAATAATTCTGAAATCATTTAATATTTCATTCATATGAAATATTCATTTCCTTTAAAACATTGTTTCAAAATATTAAATGACGGCACTTAGATTTATAAAAGTTTATTTATTATAAACTTTTACACTGTCTTAAAAAAACATGATAAGTAATTTGGTTTAAAATTTCAAACATTTGCGTTCTCGCGTATATCGCCGTATGGGTCCCGGTTTTATTACTACGCAACGTATTTCCATTATGATTACTTTGATTTATCAAAGTAATAATAAAAGCTTATAAATATATTTAAGGTCAATTGCTTGGCTTTTGATTATTTTTATGAAAATCTTTTATAAACATATTTATTCTACAAATGTCTTTTTTATAGAAAATTCTCCATTTTTATAACATTTCTTTAATTGGTCAAAGGTTTGTAATAAATCCAAGAATTTTTGTCAAATTAATCATTTGACATAAATTTTATTCTTACTATTTTTAGGAAGAATTTTGTAACATTCTTTTTGCTTTGAAAGACCTTTATAACACTTTAATGTGTTAGGTTTTTACCAAAAACAAGTAAGTTCCATATGTTTCTTTTACTTGCTACATAATTTTAGCCAATTCTTGTCATAAATTTCACATGTAACCATTTTAACCATTTAATCTTGTTAAGAGATCCATTTATTTAATTAACATAAAATATAACATGTGACATGTCCAATTAGTATTCTAACATAATCCATGATTAAATCCACTAACACATGTAGTGTTAGGACCAATTAGTAACAATCTACTAACAATTTGTGTTAGGACAATATAAATAAATAACAATCACTAACACTTTGTGTTAGGACAATTTAAGTAAATAAGAATCTACTAACACTTTGTTTTAGGACAATTTAAATAAATATAAACACCCATTTTATCCATTAATATGATAATCCAAGAACACTTAACTCATCTAGTGAGTTTTATGGCTAAATCCATTTAGGGTTTGTTCTTTAATCATAACAATGATCAAAAGCATTTTATGAACATAATATGAGATCATGGTGCACATCATTACTTTCAAATGGTTTCATGATGTGTTTCACCCATATTGTGGCTAACTTTAAGCATTAAATGCACCTTAATGTGTTTAGATCCAAGAGTTTAGTAATCTAGCTTCATTAGTTGTTTTCTTTTGTTGAAAGAAAAGTGTAAGAAAAGATGGATTATTATCAAGACTTGGGGGTTTCATGATGGGTGATCAAGTGTGTAAAGAAAGCATAAAACATAGAGAAAAGAGGTGAAGAATGGCTCACAATGGGATGGAGATGTGAACCGAGAAGGGAGAGGGAGAGTGGCGGTGGTCTGGCGGTGGCTTGGTGGCTTGGTGGCGTCCGGCGATGGCAGTGGGCTGAGCAGTGGCGGAAGGGGAGGTGCGCCGGTGGTGGCTGCCGGTGACAACGGTGGTTGCTGGGTGGGTGCCGGCCGAGAACAAAGGGAGAGGGAGGAGTGGGTATTGTGGTGTGGTGATCAAGTGAGGTGGTGGGTTCTCTTATAAGTCAAAAATTGGTTATTAACACTTGGTCAACTTTCTTAACCCCCTATGCATTAGTACAATGCCAACTAATAAGAAAGTAGGCTAGCCTTGTTGTCCATCTCTAGTTCACCCAACATTCCAACTAAGTGTAGGTAATTGTTTTATAAATTGTCCATGTTTAGTAATCAAGTGGGAGCTTTTATAAAATATAGGATGGTTAGTGATGATTAAAAATCACAACTTTTTAAAATATAACCCAAGCATATTTAAACTACAAAGTTGGTGAATTTTATAAAGTTGATGGGCTAAAAAAGTTTATAAAAATTATTATGGACTTTATTTATAAAATCATGGGCCAAAACATTTTAAATGATTTGGGTTTGGAGGTGGGCCGAAGCCCAAGGAGAAAAAGGGAGTGTGGGCCGGTTTTTCGATGGGCCAAGGGGCGGGCAGGCTGGATTCGGCCCAGGCTTATCGGGCCACGGGTCGGGCCTCCGAGTTGGGTCGCACACTTGTCGGGTCGGGCCGGGTTACCGGGTCAAGTTTCGGGCTTGGTCGGGTTGTTTTGGGCTTATTGGGCTTAACTGGGCCCGAATGGGTTTGTCGGTTCTCGTTTGGTTAAGTCTTGACAACGGGAGGGTTTTTATCTCATAAAAAATGTTTGGCGAATTGATTATATCAATTTTTTGATAAAATATAAAAAGTCTATTTTTTATATTTATAGTTTTATTATTGAAGTTCCATATTTAAAATATGAAAACTTTCATATTTCACAGGTATATGTTTCCAGTACAAACGCGGGATTTATTACGTCATTAGTTATTGGTTATTAATAATTTAACAGCTTAATCTAGTATTTAAACAGTTTAATCATCACATAAATATTTGATTAATAGTCAAAAGAGAGAGAGAGAGTTTACCTGGTTTTGGACGAGGTGTCACAATCTCCCCCAGTTAGAAGAATGTCGTCCCGAAATTCAGTTCTTGTTACTGGTAGATGCGACGTTTCCAAACAGACGAGGATACTTTCGACGCATTTGGTCCTCACGTTCCCATGTGTACTCTGGTCCTCGTCAAGAGTTCCATCGCACCTTGACTATGGGAATGCGGCTATGCTTCAGCTTCTTGATTTCTCAGTCAAGTATCTGGACAGGTTCCTCAATAAAGTGCAGTGTTTCGTCAACTTGAATTTCATCAAGGGGAACCATGAGCGTTTCATCGGATGGACATTTATTAAGATTACTAACGTGAAAGACATCATGTACGCTGCTTAGTTCGGCAGGCAGGCGTAGTCAGTAAGCTATTGGTCTAATGGTCTCAGTAATCTCAAAAGGACCAATGTATCGAGGGCTGAGCTTACCTCGTTTTCCGAATCTAATGATACCTTTCCAGTGTGACACTTTTAGCATGACACGATCACCCTTTTCAAAGGACAAGGGTTTACGATGATTGTCGGCGTAGCTCTTTTGCCTGCCTCTGGTAGCTTTCAGACGATTACCGATCTGGAAGACTTTCTCAGTCGTTTCAAAGATTAATTCAGGACCAGTCAACTGACTGTCACCAATCTCGATCCAGCAGAGGTGGGGATCTACACTTTCTCCCATAAAGTGCTTCAAAAGGTGCGGCTTGAATGCTGGTGTGATAGCTATTGTTATAAGAGAATTCGGAAAGAGGGAGATGCTCGTCCCAATTGGGTCTGAAATCTATCACACATGCTCTTAGCAAATCTTCGAGTGTTTGGATCATTCTCTCACTTTGGCCATCTGTCTGTGGATGGTAGGCAGTACTCATATCGAGTCGAGTACCCAAAGATTTCTATAGAGATTTCCAGAAGTTAGCGGTGAAACGGCTATCACGATCGGATATGATAGATATAGGCACACCATGTCGCGAGACGATGTGACAACTGAGAAAAATTGTCTTTCTTTTGTGACCAACTTGTTAACCACATTATTCAATTTTCGGGACGAAAATTCTTCAACAATGGAATACTGTGACAATCCGACTTTTCAGGTCTTCTTTTTCCTAGCATTAACTAGACGTAAATATATTAAATGTTATTTGAACATTAATTTGTTGACTTTAATAATTAGGGTTTTGTGTAGTCATCACGTTACGAGCATGCATGTAAGTTGAACGTTTGATATTCTACGATTTCACTATTTATGATTTTATGTGATATATATGTATATGTATTCATGTAATATATTCTATGATTTTATGTGACAACATGTCACGTAAATATACGCATAGTTTACTACTTCATGTGGGTTAATCATATAAAGATAAATTTACAATCTACGATTTTATGTGAACACAAATAAATAATGGAGGAATATTATTTATGATTTTGTGTGACGATCTACGATTTATATTTTTTTATGAAAACGTCACGTGAAAACATGTGTGGATATATATGTTCGTCTAAATCATACTTAGAGCATTCATGATAGTCTCGCTAACTCCGTTAGAAGTCGTTATCATTTTATAAACCTTGAGGGACCCGTTCTGCCTTTCTTAATCATCATTTTTGTTAACAAAGCTGTGAGGACCATTTATGTAAAACCTGAAACTTCGTATCCACCTTGTAACTTTGAGAGGGACCATTTATGTCAATATCGGATAGTTGAATTAATACCCAAGTCAGTTACATCGCATATAAGTTGACATAAACCGAATCAATACATCGGTTACGACCATTGTTCTAGTTGTCGGTTTTATCCACAATCATTAGGAGGTTTCAATCTCATTTGCTAACCTCAGATCGCCTTCTTCCTCTCTCTCGTTTCCCTCTATCGTTTTCTTGATCGGTGCAAATAAAACCCCCGCTAGAGTTAGGATTCCGGCCACTACATCCCTGCTACACCACCATTCGACCACCAAGGATCACATCATTGTGATCATGAAACCCCGACGAACAACCGGGAGTCATCAGAAGTTCAAATCGTGACCATGCTCGGTGTTCAAATTAGTGTTTCAAGTTCGTTTTTGACATCAAAAATGCGTCACACTCCATCCCCTACTCAAGGTAACAATTCTTTTATGTTAACCGCACCTTTTCTGTGATTCGTATTCATATTTTGCGTTTTTCCGGTGATCGGAATGAAACTTCGGCCACCGGAGTTCTTGAGGAGGAAGATGACGTGAAACAGTTAGTGGTTATATAGTTTATCTCTCCGGGTTATAACGCGTAAGGGTCGGGTAGCCCAGTGGCTTTGTTGCCTGCGCTGTGAACTTGAGGTCGCTAGTTCGAATCCCAGCTGCCCCTATTCTTTTTCTGGATTTTTAATACAAACTCGATTTCTACCTAGTTTTGTAGATAAATTATTTCCGGTCAGAGTTTAAATCCAAACTGAATGTTGTACTAGTGGTTATAGCGATGTAGTGAGAACTAGAGGTCACAGGCACAAACCTGGTGACCTCCAGTTTTGCTGTTTTGTTTTATTTTGTGTGTTTTGACCCTTTTCTCGTCTTAAAACATATCACCGATCGTTTCCTATGTCTTTTTGGATCCGTAGAATTTCTCGTGGGCTCGTTATCTTAAATCGTTATATCATGGGTTTATATAAATTGGTTTTGTTACATAAAATGTTTGGCAATTTAAATGTGATTTATAAAAGAATACGTAATCGAGAAAAAATATACATATAAATACACGTATTTGAGAATATGGAATGAACGTTTGGGTAACCCTTATATTTAAATAAACTATACGTATACGAATCATATATTTTGGTCGTATTTCGTAGTATAAACATTTTATACATTCGGATATATATATACATATATATATATATATATATATATATATATATATATATTCAAAAATATATATATACATAAATGTATTTTAACTACTTGGTTTTGAAAAACCGTTTACGGATCGATTCTATGGATGAGACGGAAGTTTTGTCATTGAATCATGTCGAATGATTACATAACGAAGGAGTATACAAACGTTAAGCTCTGGGGGAGGTCGGACAGAACCTCCCCTCTCAACACACAGACACAAGACAGAAACTTACAAAGAAATACAAAGACGAAACTATTTATACTTCTTCATTCTGTCCGAACTGGGCACCTCCGAACTCTGTCCGAACTCCCTCCGAACCTGGAGTTCGGCCACCAAGGTTCGGCCAACATCGAACCTGGAGTTCGGCTGAGTTTCGGACCTCAGTTCATGTCAACTCTCAAATCTGTTTGTTCGTCAATTCGAACAGTAACGACCACACAAGGTTCATGCACTAACAAATTCCCCCTTGGACGTTACCGTTGAATCCAGACAATGATCTTCTAGCAATCTTCAGTCAGCTTGCTGCAGACAACTCTATCTTTAGCAAACTCCCCTTGACCAAATCATCAGGTATGCAGGAAACAATTCGAATCTTGTACAATCTCCACAACCAATAAAATTCCCCCTAGCTTCAAGAACAACCATCCAATTGGAACCGGCATGTATGATAATGGTTCACTTCATAAGTTGTATCCGGAAATTGTAAAGACACACGAACATCACTGCATCTTGATAATAATCTTCAATCTTCACCGAATTGTAACACATTCTGATCTTTATGAAAACAGACACGATCAGTATCTTCAATCACGGAAATTCCCCCTCAGCATCAAATCCATCCCAATATATTACTCCGGTAAACGTCTATCTCGTTGCAGACTGGAATCTGACCAAGTCTTTCGACAACTCAAGAAAGTATCGGGCATATGACAGAAAGTTCCAAACCATAATTGAAAACTTTGACATATCGGTTCGCACGAACATCAGAATATACCACATTTCCCTGAAGATCAAAAACCACCATCATCCCTGAACTGATTGCTTTTGAATATTCACTTTTTCAATAATGAAACTTTAAAAGTTTTAGGGTCCCCAATTTCCCCCTAAATAAGTGACATATTCAAATCTTCAATATTCTTCTGATTCCAACCTCGCATTTTTGTAGTGGAATGATAAACTCAAGTGGCCCGCAACGGAATCTTTAATCTCATGTAATCTTCAGTTTGTGTAGAATGATAATCTCCGACAAACGTTCCCAAGTAATCATAACCATGTCTCCGAATCTCTGTCCATCATCAGAAACACGTATTCTTGAATCTCTGTCCATCATCAAGAACAATGACTACCCACAAACACATTTCTTGAAATTCGATCACTAACTCGTAACAAGTATCGGAATCTGGATTTTCTTCAAACATAACACCCCACAGCTACCGAATCAAGGGTAAACTCGATACCTGATCCGCTTCTGTAAAATTCCCATCTAACGGGGGTTCGGGGGCAGCGCCCCTGAGAAGCGAGGTCCAAGGGGCGGCAGCCCCTGGCGGGGTCCAAGGGGCAGAGCCCCTGGCTCGTCCGAACCTTGTCCGATCTACCTCCGAACCCTCTCCGAAACTGACCTTCGGACCTAGTCCGAACCTGATCTTCGGAACCTCCTCCGAACTTGACCATCGGACGTCCGAACCTGGAGTTCGGAGCGGTTATTTTTCAGATCTGTTCTTCGGCCGAACGTTGTCCGAACTCGAACTGGAAATTTTTGAACTCGAACCAGATCCTGAATTTGATCGAATTTAGACATCTAGAGGCTTCTGTTAGGTAAAAACATGACTCGGAAAGACTCGATTGATCAAAAACCAATCAGAAACACTTTCAATCATCCCTAACCGAAGGTTTAACGTCTCGAAATGAAGAAAAACGATAGATTTCGACCATAGAAAGAGCCAACAGCTCTGATACCAACTAAAAAACCGTTTACGGATCGATTCTATGGATGAGACGGAAGTTTTGTCATTGAATCATGTCGAATGATTACATAACGAAGGAGTATACAAACGGTAAGCTCTGGGGGAGGTCGGACAGAACCTCCCCTCTCAACACACAGACACAAGACAGAAACTTACAAAGAAATACAAAGACGAAACTATTTATACTTCTTCATTCTGTCCGAACTGGGCACCTCCGAACTCTGTCCGAACTCCCTCCGTACCTGGAGTTCGGCCATCAAGGTTCGGCCAACATCGAACATGGAGTTCGGCTGAGTTTCGGACCTCAGTTCATGTCAACTCCCAAATCTATCTGTTCGTCAATTCGAACAGTAACGACCACACAAGGTTCATGCACTAACAGGTTTTATAAAGATATAATAAATATCTTTTGATTCACATTTTGATGAGCCTTATGATTTTGGTTAAGCGCCATTGTCAACATGATTTGGTTAAACGATTTTGTCACGTGTTGGGTTGGAAATTCTCCCACACATCACGCTGGGATTTATTTGTCATGTAACGGTTGTCTAGGCTATGTCATTCATGTTGGACACACACTTATGCATATATGCTCGTTAGGTGCTTGGTAGATTACACAAGACCCGTTACTTGCTGTTATTACTTATCTGGAAATTGCTGTACACCCAAAGGTGAGTTTCACGGCCCCATTTTACTGTTTTAAATCTTGTTGGGGGAGATTAACATGCATGAACTATACAACTGAGGTAATTAGACTTTTATATATCACTTGAAGTACTTGAAGCACATATACAACAAAGTCCTTCTTATGGTACCGTTAGTATTAATGACGATAGCGGGAAATATATTGTAGTACTACTGGGTCTGACAAACCCCACTCGGGTCAGTCGCGCTGACACGATTGGATATCAAACGGGTGTTATATTCGTCCTAAACGCAACAAGGCAAACTATAAACAACTGTCAGCTTCGGTGACCATCAACGTGCGAAGTTTCATGTATATAGCCTAGCTAGCTATTTGATATATATTAGTGATTATGCTATTACAACTTGATTATTGTTGAACAGTGAATCTGAAACTTAACTTGACTGTTGTTAAACAGTCAATCGTAAGCTTAACTTGAACTGTTGTTGAACAGTGAATCTTAAACTGGACTTGAACTGTTTTTGAACGTTGGAATACTTTTAACTTCAAATGTTTTTGAACTGATAAACCTGTGAACTCACCAACCTTTGTGTTGACACTTTTTAGCATGTTATTTCTCAGGTTGCGGATGTTCGAGTATCACGAGTAATACGCATGCATGAGTATTTGAAACACTTTTAGTGTCTTTGGACAAGTCACATCACCTTGGGTGACAATGTTTTTATTCAAATACTTTTATTGTATTTACGCTTCCGCATTTGTAAAACTCTGAATTTATATTTTAATGAAATATGAAACGTTTTAATTTATTACTGGTCGTTTGGTGTAACTAATGGACGACGATCCTGGTTTGTCACGCTCCCTGCGGCGCGTTATCGCGCGTGGGATTTTTGGGGGTGTGACAGATTGGTATCAGAGCCATTGGTTGAAGCGAATTAAGATTCGTCTTAGACTGTAACTGTTTTGCATTAGTTGCACTTAAACATTTCTCTCATGCATCGTGATACTCACTTCTACGCGCACCTGGTTTACGATTTGTTGTTCATATTATCCAATCCCCTTATACTCACGGCGAGGAGCCGGTTAGTCTTGAGTCATTTATCATAACTTCTCTAAGTTGTGTACCTCTTAGTTAACATTCATGTACAACGAGACGTCGGATCAGATCGTAAGATCACGTTTATACTTTTGACGAGCTTATTGCTACTAAGGATTATTCCTGATTGAACAACCGGGCGTAGTACCCATACTATGGATGTAAGCTGCATAGAGAAGGTGGTGCAATACCCCTTCTTGTCCATAAACCACAATCTTAGCTTAGGAGTTTCTTGTTATACCTGCCTTACGTATGCCT
This sequence comes from Deinandra increscens subsp. villosa, assembly GCA_039602395.1. Taxonomy (NCBI): domain Eukaryota; kingdom Viridiplantae; phylum Streptophyta; class Magnoliopsida; order Asterales; family Asteraceae; genus Deinandra; species Deinandra increscens. The sequence continues at coordinate 68,404,402 of JBCNJP010000007.1, forward strand.
CTAAACTCACTCGTTCAGGAAATGTTATCTCGATGTGCTAGTAGCGCGATTATTTAGCTTCACTAGAGTTAGCAGGGTATGAGTTCAAGTAGTTGGCTATGGGGCACTTATATCAACTTACGTTATCCTGATCTTCTTCACATTTGTTGTGATCTCTTAAGATATTTCCCTTCTCGATTTTATCGCGTTGTGCGTTGAAATAATACAACTTGAGTACAATTCTTATAACACCAATGAAACCTGATGCGGGTCCACTGAAGTTCCCTCTTTGTGTATCGGATTGCGATCACGCCAGTATGTGTGATAATTATTCTCTAACTTCGAGCTAAGCTAGGGTCATTGTGATGAACCCTACTCAGATCCTATTGAGCTAAATTTCTGGCTGACTCGCTTCGGGTGGCCCATTCCAATCTGAGTGAACACTCTATTCTCGAAAACTTGTCTCATTAACAAATTCTGGTCAAGATAACCATGGGTTAGTGACCACACCATACTTGGTAGCTGAAGTAAGAGGAACTAGGGTGATCATATAAAGTAAATCACAGTTACGGGTGCACACGTAAATGTAATTTGCAGTATATGGAAATCCTGGAGAATCCTACTAGGCAAGCCAATGGTCGTATTGCGACCAAATTCCTGTAAAAAAAATTTCCCTTGTGGTATTGAATGTTGAACATGTTGAGCTCAACCAAATGATCGAAGTCATCTATCTTTAAAAACGCTATCGCACCTGACTTTGCCCCTTTATTATTGGATTCTAATCCATACGTGAACCCTTTTGAAGCGTATTATGAAATTTTGGTACCGGTAGGACACTGTCACACTCGTGTATTTCAAATACCAGTATGCCTTAGCTACAAACACTCTCGACGAAACCCTTGACTGTTTTGAACTCATCCTGAATCATATTTCTATCTTTTATAATCTTACCGACCATATCAATCCCTGGAACTTTACGATCGTGAGATAACTTGGACATACATTCACCGGACGGATACCTAGACAACGTTAGATGAACAAATTGGATAAATCATATATCGTGAGCACAGGGTTGTAATTATTGGCTGAAAGCTCTTGTGAAGTTACCCTCTGAAGATTCATACTCCCTCATTTTCTTGTGCGAACCAATACTTGTTGCCAGCAACATCGACACGATTATACAAACTGCCTACCACACAGCAAGCATATTTATCTCTAATGGGGCTAATGTTAGTGAGAATCCTTCCTAACTTTCAAACTAATGACTCCCAGTTTTAACGTAAGCACCATTCCGATTGATCTCCTGAGCCTGAACTATCTACTTTGTTTGCATAATTCAACCTTTCATGATTTAGCAGCCGACAATTTCTGATTCTCGTGCTTTGTACTCTTTTATGTCCTGGATAAGCTTCTAAGCTTTGAACCGAAAGGTGTTACACTTTTGGTTAGTTTTTCTTCTAATTAACAACATCATGAGAAGACGATCTCGTGCTTCAATCGCAGTAATAATACCAAGCTTTATATAAAAACTCTATTTGCACCAATCGAGCGTGAACTTCTTGTTATCGATAACTAACTATGCGATCAAACTATATTTACCCTTCTTGCACATTGAGTACACCAAGTTATCCATACATTTTGTATATTTATTTATGCTCCTCTCATAGCAACTATCGATGAATTTCTGGTACGCGGATCCTCATCATCATTTTCATAAAACTTTCATTGATGAACCTCTAGCTTGAACTCAAACCTTGTGGCCTAATTACATTTTGATCGTCTTGAAATTTGAAGCTTTATGATATCCTTATTGCGCGTGCCAAATTCTCGACGATCTTCGCTAGAATGGCAAACCGTACGCATCTTACAGATATTGTGAATGGAAATACCTACACCTTTTGTTTGTACAACGTATTGAAGTTTTAATCTCTTGCCCCTTTTACATCCAAGCGTATGGGAGAAACTTGAAGTCCTCTATTTCTGATTAAATAGCCAATGTGGTTTGACTGATAGCTAGTAATGGTAGGTAGTTGGTACGCCTTCAAGGTGCTGGTCGTGTGGTGGGTTAGCTTCGGCACACCCTATATATAAACATTAGTGGCACGTTGAATGTGGGACCAGTACCGGACCAAGGGTTGACTTTAGAATCATACACAAGTGCCTCATCTTGAGAAACTCTACCTGATAGGACTATGTCCTCGACAAAACTGCTTAATGCTACTTTCTCCGAGATTACAGATACCCCTTATGTATTTCTACCAAAAGAGATATGCCCGAAATAATCAAACTCCATGCTTTTAGAAACTTTCTTACGTAAGTTCCGACTCAGATGAACACCAACGTTTTAAAAACCTGAGATTTTTCCTCTTATGAATAAAAAACCACATGAACGAATGAACAACTCCAACTTTTAGTGGCATGTGTTCAGAAGTAGACCGACTTTCATTTGAGGGACACTACCTTTGGGTCGACTACCTGCTTTTATAAATTCTCTGGCATTCACTGAGGTGATAGCCTCGATTTTTTTCTGTGGAACACCCGATTAGATCTTTTGACCTGCGGTAAACCTGCACTGAGCCCTAGCAAAAACGAATATATACAGGCACCCCAAGCTAAGCCACTTTGAACATCCTGATTTTTTTGTGTTTCGCAGACACCCTTTCTAAACCTTTTGTACCTTATCATACTTTTGAAGACCATCTGAACCGATGTTTTGACAAGAAAGGAAGCATGACTCATGAAGCGCAAGAACACCAAGGAGATTGGGCACACTGGTGAGCTTAAACAATGAAGATTTCTCTAACGAGATGTTTATTCTATTGGATTGTATAACCCTTGACACATTCATTTCGATATCTATTTACGCGAATTCTTTGCCAAATCCTGTCAAGCACACTATATGTTTCTCTCTGAATTTTATACTATCCACTACGTTAGTTGCCTCATCCCTGTTGGTATCTTCACTAGTGCCATATTAAACTCACATGTCATCCTTGGAATGTGTAGCTGCGACTATCATAAGCTTGCTATCTCATCGCTTACTAGAATTCACGAACTAAGTGTTGGCGCTCTTCATCTTAAATTTGCTAATCTCATGCTTGATGAGCACCTTTCGATATTCGGTACCTCATAGTTTACACTTTTGTTTTGCCCATATTTTTGGATTCTTTAGCGAGTTAATGTGCATGATGATATGTTGTATGATACTGAACTCCAACTTGAATTTGAACCTAATTGTCTATGTTATTTCTTGAATAATTCTTAATAGAATTCAGTATGTGAGCAACTGTTGAACCATTTTAACCATGATAAATTTAGGAATCTTCTGACCCTCTCATGAGAAATGTTTACAAAACATATGTGTTTATGCATGCTAAATTTAAGAATCTAATCCTATGTTTAGGGTATAGAAACTGGTTAATTTCTAAAGTGTTGGTTTAGACATAAGTTACATAGAATTGCATGTTTAGTTACATGTATAAAACGTGTTAGGAACCAAAAAATGACATGTTGTGATTGTATTAACTTGATTGAGTGTGATTGTATTAACTTGATTGAGTGTGAAAACCATACACCATACAAGGTCCTAAGTCTCCTGCCTCGGTGGGAATGACAAGACTGTGTGAAGTTGCCCCCCGTCAACTTTGCACCGTATGGGTTGTGTTGGTTAGTTTATGAACTTATATGCTAGAGATATGTCATGATAAGATCGTATGCTAGTACATAAGGTGTTAGGAAAATTGTATGCGTTGTATGGTAAAACCTTCATGATTAAATTACATGCGATTACGCTTGGACCGCATCAACCTTTAAAAGAAGTCTTCGTGGAAACTTGTATGCTATCTGAACCGTTATTGCATGAAATGTGATTTTGAATGTTATTATGAATCATGTGAACTTAACTGGTCATAACTCTATAAAGTACTAAATTAATCAATGAGTCCTCATGTTAACTTGATCAGTTTTGGGTAATTCTATGCTATTTACTAATTGATAGGTAAAAATTTAGACGTTTACATTTTTTTTAGACAATGAGTCTATTAAACAAACACTGACTGACTTGATGCACGCATATTTTTCTCATACTCGAATTTCTTTCTCATCAATTCACTAGGTTATTGGTAATGCGAACGCCTTAACTAAAAACCAGTCATGAAATGGAAATCTCACTACCCGCATTGAGTACAATAGCTGGAGACTATTCAGATGTATTATGATTCTTCTACGTATTGAAATTTTGATTTCAGATACTTATGTTATCGCGTCACTCTGTTCGGCCTGGTCACGCAACACGATTTCCTATATTACATTTGTTTAACACTTCTCGTAGGAGAACGCTGGATAAGAAAATCGTTTTCTATACCTTCGATTTGAATTCTTTTCAAAATCCTTAAACATTTGACATCTTCTCAACATTGGGCACACATTCTTGATCATAACATCCATCACTCCATTTGGAGTAGGAAACCTGAACTCTTATGATACGTTACTACCAATTCGACTCATCAAATGATTGTCCCTGATTTAGATTTCGGGACGAAATTCTTTCAACAAGGGGATGATGTGACAACTGAGAAAAATTGTCTTTCTTTTGTGACCAACTTGTTAACCACGTTATTCAATTTTTGGGACGAAAATTCTTCAACATTGGGATACTATGACAATCCGACTTTTCAGGTCTTCTTTTTCCTAACATTAACTACACGTAAATATATTAAATGTTATTTGAACATTAATTTGTTGACTTTATTAATTAGGGTTTTGTGTAGTCATCACGTTACGAGCATGCATGTAAGTTGAACGTTTGATATTCTACGATTTCACTATTTATGATTTTATGTGATATATATGTATATGTATTCATGTAATATATTCTATGATTTTATGTGACAACATGTCACGTAAATATACGCATAGTTTACTATTTCATGTGGGTTAATCATATAAAGATAAATTTACAATCTACGATTTTATGTGAACGCAAATAAATAATTGAAGAATATTATTTATGATTTTGTGTGACGATCTACGATTTATATTTTTTTATAAAAACGTCATGTGAGAACATGTGTGGATATATATATGTTCGTCTAAATCATACTTAGAGCATTCATGATAGTCTCGCTAACTCCGTTAGAAGTCATTATCATTTTATAAACCTTGAGGGACCCTTTCTGCCATTTCTTAATCATCATTTTTTGTTAACAAAGCTGTGAGGACCATTTATGTAAAACCTGAAACTTCGTATCCACCTTGTAACTTTGAAAGGGACCATTTATGTCAATATCGGATAGTTGAACTAATACCCAAGTCAGTTACATCGCATTTCAGTCGACACAAACCGAATCAATACATCGGTTACGACCATTGTTCTAGTTGATCGGTTTTATCCACAATCATTGGGAGGTTTCAATCTCATTTGCTCACCTCAGATCGCCTTCTTCCTCTATCTCGTTTCCCTCTCTCGTTTTCTTGATCGGTGCAAAGAAAACCCCCGCCGGAGTTAGGATGTTATCCACTACATCTCTGCTACACCACCATTCGACCACCAAAGATCACATCACTGTGATCATGAAACCCCGACGAACAACCGGGAGTCATCAGAAGTTCAAATCGCGACCATGCTCGGTGTTCGCATTAGTGTTTCGGGTTCGTTTTCGACATCAAAAACGCGTCACACTCCATTCCCGACTCAAGGTAACAATTCTTTTATGTTAACCACACATTTTATATGATTCGTATACATATTTCGTGTTTTTTCGGTGACCGGAATGAAACTCCGGCTACCGGAGTTCTTGAGGAGAAAGATAACGCGAAACAGTTAGTGGTTATATAGTTTATCTCTCCGGGTTATAACGCGTAAGGGTTGGGTAGCCTAGTGGCTTGGTTGCCTGCGCTGTGAACTTGAGGTCGTTGGTTCGAATCCCAGCTATCCCAATTCTTTTTCTGGATTTTTAATATAAACTCGATTTCTGCCCAGTTTTGTAGATAAATTATTCCGGTCAGAGTTTAAATCCAAACTGGATGCTGTACTAGTGGTTATAACGATGTAGTGAGAACTAGAGGTCACAGGTTCAAACCTGGTGACCTCCAGTTTTGCTGTTTTGTTTTATTTTGCGTGTTTTGACCCTTTTCTTGTCTTGAAACCTATCAGTGATCGTTTCCTATGTCTTTTTAGATCCGTAGAATTACTCATGGGCTCGTTATCTTAATCGTTATCTCATGGGTTTATATAAATTGGTTTTGTTACATAAAATGTTTGGCTAGTTAAATGTGATTTATAAAAGAATACGTAATCAAGAAAAAATATATATATAAATACACGTATTTGAGAATATAGAATGAACGTTTTGGTAACCTTTATATTTAAATAAACTATACGTATATGTTGGTACCACTAGAAATAACCCCTTCCCTCTGACGCGCGAACAATGACACTCAGAATTTTATGACGCGCAAAAAAAAGCGTCATAAAACAAACTGTCGTATTTAATGAAATTTTACAAAATTCTATGGTTAGATGACGCGCATTTTTGCGCGTCATAAATATTGTGTCATTTGAAAAAAAAAATGAAAACACGGAGGACGGAACCTTTCCGCGCGTCAAGCCTAAAAATAAATCCGTCCTCTTTTAATTTTCCCGCCAAAGTGAAAATTTCTGGATATTATAGCCCGCCTCTTTCTATTAGGGTTTTTTCATCATTCTTTTCCCCCAAAACACCTCCCGCTCCCGCTCCCGTTTCCACACCTCCGCTCCCGTTTCTTTGCCCTAAATTGATCCCGCCGACCGCCGACCGCCGACCGCCGGCCGCCGACCGGCTACCGCATACCGCCGACTAACAAGTGTTGCGCTGTCCCGCTGCTGTGCTGTCCCGCGTACTCGTATTTTTTCACTGGTAAATCCCTTCTTCTGCAAATCTCAACCCCTCTGTATTTTTTCGATTAGCTAAATTTTAGGGCTTATTATGTAGGCCTCATGTTCTAAAGTTGAAATAGACATAACCGTATGCTTTTGGTTAATTTGATTGTCCTGTTGACAATTTCTTGTTGCTGTGGGACTGCCTGACCTCATGATCCCCAATTTTTTCCTTTTTAGTATCAGTCCTGAATGTGTAACTTGAAATGTTTGATTTGGTAAATGTTGTGTTTCTTGCACATAAGGTGTTTGATGTAATGCTTCAATGAGTTTCTTAGCCTATGACATCATTCTGAAGTAAAAACAACTCCAATGACTGATGCCCAACATGTTTCGTTTTGGATTTGGTCATCTGGTTCATTTGTTCATCGATAATTTCAACTCTCGTCTCCCTGATAATGAGTTTGAAGCCGGGCTTAAAAATAGTTTTTTAATGAAATGTGATTCTAATACAGTAAGATAGATACTGTGTGTTTGGTACAAAATTCTGCTTGTGGTTATTATTCTCGATTTCTCGTATATTCCTGACTGGAAAGATAGCAATTTCAACTTTTGTTTTAATGCATCTGAAATTTGAAATTTGATCAGTGGTTATTTCCAGTTTGTTTCCTAATTGTTAGTTGCTTGTTTGTTAGGATAATTTTCCATGATCAACCATGTTAGTAGTAGTAGTTTTATTGGTTAGTAGTCGTTGAAATGCAGGTTATATATGTATCCAAAATGTATGTGTTGAGGGCGTGAAAAGAAATAAGAATTAATCTTCTTAATCCTCCCAAATATCTTCTGGTTAATTTGATTTGGACTTTAGTTTGTCAATGAATATAGTTTTCATTATTAAACCCATGCATGTTTTCCTTTCCATTATTGAAAACATTATTGTTAAAGGCTAATTGTTGCTAACAGTCAGATGTTTGATATGGCCATCTCAAGCTTCTAATTTTGAAAATTGTTTGCTTCCTATTCTTCATTCCTATTTTTTTATTAGTTTTATCAAGACTTGACAAATTCAACAAAAGCTTTGGATTACCTTACATACGCTTTGTTTGAATAAGTGTTCAAATATATCGATGAAAAGTTGGAACTGCCTGCCACAACAGTATTGAAAGTTCATGATCTTTCAGATTATTTTGATATGATTTTTTAATTGCTGATCATGTGAATATGTATTTGAAAATGTCTTTTAGCATGTTTTAAGAGGTCTATCCGTGCATAATATCTTTTTAATTGCTGTTCCAAATTCCAATCTGCTGTGGTACAGTTTTATATATATTGCTTCTGTTCATGATTTTGCCACTGATTTTAGTTGATCATGGCTGAAAATTTTCAATAGGTTTATTGTTATTAATTAGAAAACAGTTTGATATCTGTTTGAATTCAATAGGTTTATTGTTCTTATTGTTAAAGTAATATTTTAATTTTTTTGCAGGAAGGAGTACCCCATTGAAATGCTTAAGCTGTTGTGGATTCATAGGATAATTTGAGGTTGGTGCTTTATGTTGTATGGTCACCAAGTGTACACACAAGTTTACTTACTGTTGCTACCTGCTGTTATTAACTGTTATTAAGCTGCTGATATTAACTTGATGATGGTTCTAGTTACTTATGATATATGAATCTGATTTGCTCATATATATTGTTCCTAGTGATTATATATCTTTTGAACTGTTGATTATTTAATTATAACTTTCAAGATTTTCCTTCTAACTTGAGATGCTTTTACAAACTATTAAGGTTTAAATATAGTTTTACTTTTCTTGTAAGATATTTGACATCATCTAAGATGTCAACTAGTTGGTGTAGTTGACCCTATATGTGGTAACTAAGATGTCAACTAATATATATTGTTTTGTTTAAGTATAAAGTAGTAACCCTTTATAGTATAACCTAATGTATTATA
>JBCNJP010000007.1:68413693-68648912 GCA_039602395.1 Deinandra increscens subsp. villosa
TAAGGTTTTTGGCATTTTCATGACAACTAAGGTTTAGTCACTTTCGTGTCTCTCAAATTTATGGGCTTGACCCCACTTGGCTTAGTCCGAAGTATTTTTTGAGCTTGACCTCCGTTTAACAAAGGTTTTTAATGTTTCCACATTAACTAAGGTTTAGGCACTTTCGTGTCTCTCAAGTTTATGGGCTTGACCCCAGTTGGCTTAGACCCAAGACTTATGAGGCATTTCGTGCCACAAAGGATTAAGATGGGCCTGACCCCTGTTTGGCTCATTCCTAAGTTTATTCTCAGTTTCATCGGAATTTCACCAAGTCTATTTTAAGGATTTCTATGGATCCTCAAAGATCTTGACTATCTCAACAGTTGGAATATTCTTGAACAGGTGACATCGGTACTGCATATATTACATCATGGTTTGTTAATTTTGGCAGGTTTTATCAACTTTTAAGTTTTTAAACTAAACTGTGTCATTGAGCATCCTACAGGATCCTCATTCAAATATTTTTCAGAATCTACTACAAGACCAAAATACGCACGACACACCATGATGATCAAAATACTGCTAGATTATATATATGCAGGTAATTAAAGAAGTTGACCCCCGGCTTCGTCTTGGAACCCAAGATCCCTCCACCTGAGGCCAGCCATATTGTCTAAGGAGCTTGGACTTCGCCTTGAAACTCAAGGTCCCTCCATCCAAGCCCCCAAAAGTTAAAGTATCATTGTTTTGTTCCACAACCATTGTTTTAAAATCAACCACAAAACAAACAACCTAAAAAAGCGGGCTCCGACCTAGTCAAGAATGCCTTCATCGCCCGGCTTATCACCAGCAGCCTCCGCCTGCTTCGGCTCCTTACCCTTGCCCTTGTCCTTCTCACCAGCTTCCTTATCCACCTTCATGACCTTCGGCTCAACCTCCTTAGCAACCTTCTCAGCAAATTCATCCCTCTCAGCCATTAGCTTTTTAAGGCCCACCTCCCAATCCTTAACTGGACAGCTCTTTGGAGTGAAGCCTTCAGCCTGCGCAGCGGTAGCCATCTCAATCATGCATTCGAGCACGCTGATGGCAACTGAGGATTGAGCGTTCTGATAAGCCAGCTTTAGGGCTTCAGCAGCAGCAGCCTCTTGTTCCTTGAGCTTCTTCTCATTGTAGCGATTCTTGCTGGCAGCTATTTTACCCATCTGCTCGATGCAGAGCAAGGCTTCGTCCAGTTTAAGCTCAGAGGACTCAAGTTTCTACTCAGCTGCTTACAGTTTTCCTTCAAGTTCGATGACTTCATAACTCAGCTTGACAATGCCTTGCATCAGATCAGAATCAACAAGGAAAGTATTCTAATTCTAACATACTTCTCTATCATTAAACTATACTTACAATGTTCACCATAGCTTACAGTGAGAGAAGCTTGTTGGCTGCTGCGACAGGAGGAAGACCTTCGAAGCTGTCCACGTTGATGGTGGTGTCTAAAGCCTTGCACTTCTTGGCAGAGGAAGTCTTGGACCGAGTGCTGGGGACCGAAATTTGGGAGCTGAAACATCTATGGGAGCTTTGCTGCTGGTCTCCTCAGTCTTTCCTTCTTGGCAATAGGGAGCTTGAGGTCCTGGAAAGAGAAGTTATAAGCTGAACCTGGAGCTTCATCATAAACAATAAGAGATCAGTTTTCAGAAACAACAAGATATAGCTTGAGACAGAAAGAAACAAGTTCCTACAAGTACCTACAGACATGGTTCTCGAGGGGCTGAGAGATTGCTGGGAGATGGTTCGAGCACTTGAAACGTCTTTGGGTAGGCAGCTTCTTTCCGCAACTGGGATGCTGTAAAGATCCTTGAGCTTCTTGGAGGAATCACGAGCAGGCTTGATTAAAACTTCAAACTTGGGAGCTGCAAAGACAAAAAATAAACATATTAGACAGAGAAATTAAAGAGTTTGTGAAATTAGAATATCACTAAACTCTTCCTACCCTTGACAACCCATTGGGTAGGAAGGTTCTTGCAACCAACAAGACTACTCCTTTTGACAATGAAGAATTGGCGTCTCCAATCATGGTCGTTATGAGAAACCCTCGGGATCATCAGGGCTTCTCCAGATCTGGTTTTCAAAACAAATCTGCTGTGGCCATGAGTACCCAGTCGGTACACCTTGCAAATCTCAGCAACCCCAATGTTCAAATTGTGGGTTTGATTCAAGTTATGAAGAGAGAAGAGGATTCGCCATACCATTGGCATGACTTGAGAATTGGCGAGGTGGGTGACTGAGAAAAATTCGCTGACTAGTGCTGGGAAGGGGAATGTCATACCAAGAAGAAAGGGGTACTAGAGAAAGCAAACCCACTCGTCGGAAATGTGATCGGCCTTCAAAGATGGGTCGTACGGACGAAACTCGGCTTCAGCAGGGAAGCTCGAAGATCGCTGCAACATCGCGATATTTCGATCGTCGAAGTTACATGTCTCCTCCTCCGTCGCCGGAAGGAGTCCCTGGTAAGTGAAATCCTCGGCCATATTGCCGGAGACAGTGGCCGAAGAGCGAAGCATTTTCTATACCATGCTTGACAAAGACGAAGAAGAAAGAAGATGAAAACTGACCTGAGGAATTCGCAGAAGCTCTAGGGTTTCGCCGAAAGAGAAGATGTGTGAGATACTGGAGAGAAGGTGGGGGTTATAAAAGATAATGGCAACGGAAAACTCGCTTGGAAGTTACGCCGATTAATGTTCTGCTTTATCATCATTTGTACTGCGGATAAGCCTGCAAGTATTTCAAATTTTTGACAGCTGTACTGCATGCGATACCCGTCAACTATATTTCTAGACTAACTATTTCTTTTCCCCTTTTGTTTGTTATTCGCAGGTTAATTCCAACATAGATCACGTGTCCTAAATACTCGGTCAGCTAACAGAAACGTGGACTAAATGGACTTCAAACGGCTAAGTGGGAGACGTGGAGTTAGTTGCTAGTTTTTAGGATATATTGTTACGATGTAATCTCTTTATATTGAGCTTTAGGCTTGCACACAACACACGATACTCGCTATCACAACTCTCTGTAACACGTAGAATACAAGCTCATTTCATTTGTACTTGAACACTATTCGATTATATAAAAGTTTCAGGCAGCAGGCACTTTAAGCCGGCTCCCGAGGTTTTTTGCTAGGTTCCTTGAGGATACTCAAGGATTCCTGGATTTTTCCCTCGTTACATCCTCGTGTCAATCTCCGAATTTACATTTTCATCTCTATTTACATCAAACACTCTACCTCACTTACAAAGTTTGATCAACTAATTGCTTAGGCAGTTTTTGACCAAAACAGTATACGAATCATATATTTTGGTCGTATTTCGTAGTATAAACATTTTATGCATTCGGATATATATATATATACATAAGGAAAAGTTCATTGTAGACACCCTCATAAGTGTAGACAGGTAGACACTTTTTTTCACCATTAGATCTCTTGATCTAATGGTTATGATTAATTTCTTTTTTCTCATTGTTCAGAAAAAATCACATGTGAAATAAAGTAATTTCATATGTGAAATAAAGTAATTTCATATGTGAAATAGGGTGTCTATCTGTCTACACTTATGGGGATATATATTCAAAAATATATATATACATAAATGTATTTTAACTACTTGGTTTTATAAAGATATAATAAATATCTTTGGATGAGCCTTATGATTTTGGTTAAGCGTCATTGTCAACTTGATTTGGTTAAACGATTTTGTCACGTGTCGGGTTGGATATTCTCCCACACATCACGCTGGGATTTATTTGTCATGTAACGGTTGTCTAGGATATGTCATTCATGTTGGACACACACTTATGCATATATGCTCGTTAGGTGCTTGGTAGATTACACAAGACCCGTTACGTACTGTTATTACTTATCTGGAAATTGTTGTGCACCCAAAGGTGAGTATCTGAAATTGCCTGAGCGTGTGGATCTTCTACTTAGTCGTAATGAAATCAATGTAAACGAGTAAACACGAAGAGTAAATACACAAGATTTGTATTAACCACAGAGATGACCACAAAGTACACAGAGAAGATATGACCCAGAAGCTCATGAAATCTATACAAGACATCCTATTTATACAAGCTGAAGCACGCTTGTCCGAACCTCAGGTTCGGCCCAACGTTCGGTCATGTCCGATCTCCAGGTTCGGCCTGAGTTCGGACCTCAGCAATCTTGTGTGATTCGTCTTGTATTCGATACTTCACATGACGATCAGGACCATGTATCAACAAACTCCCGCTCGGCATGTGCAGTATCATCTCCTCCATTAAACTTGTATCTTGTATCTTCAATCAAACTCTTCCTCGATCTTGACGATGAGTTCAATCTTGAATACTTGATATTGCATCGTGTATAATCTCTTGATCAACAATCTTCAGAAGACTTGAAGTTGTGATGTTCTCTTCCCATTTAGAAACCTGCCAACATAAATAATCTTGGTGCAAAATAATCTTGGTGCAAATCTTTGGAGACCATGGCTCATCAAAAATTGACCTTGATTATCCACATATTTGGCAGTTTTGTGGATATATGAAGTCGTCGAACAATCAACAGCAAGATGTCCCCGTTGACGACATACATAACAAAGTCTTTCTCTAAAATTGTTTGAAAATTGTTTTGATTTTGAAAAACCAGAGAAATGTTCAGAACTAAAATTTTCAAAGAAACCATCAGAAGAATCATACCTAGGAGATGGACTCCTTGAAGATGACGATCTTCCAGAAGAATAAGAAAATGCCTTCTGAGATACATAACAAAGTCTTTCTCTAAAATTGATTGAAAATTGTTTTGATTTTGAAAAAACAGAGAAATGTTCAGAACTAAAATTATCAAAGAAACCATCAGAAGAATCATACCTAGGAGATGGACTCCTTGAAGATGACGATCTTCCATAAGAATAAGAAAATGCCTTCTAAGATGGTGATTTCTTTGCAACCTTTGCGTTAGGAACCATCTCAGCCTTCACTGGTTTCTTAGCTTGAACAGGTTCTTCCTTCACTTTGTAACCCAAACCTTTGTGTTTAGATCCTTGATTCTTTGAACAATTGGAAGAAGAACTTGAATCTTCTCGTGACTTAGCGTCACTAGTGAATTTAGCTTTTATATCTTTAAGCTTGTTCTTCTCAATTAACCCTTTTTCGTCGGTTGCAGATGAAGAACTTGACACAACCTTATCAAAAACTTTTTCATCTTCCAACAAAACAGACTTTGAAACAAATTTTGGAGCGACACCCAAAGGCTTTTCCTTCTTCTTAGACTTGGACTTGTTCTTCTTGGGTGGAATGACAAATTTTGAATAATCATGCACTCCAGCTTTAGGATCAAGTGGAGCAGAAGTAACTTCAATTAAATCCAGTGGTTGAGGAACCAAGTGAACATCATCCTTCTGAGAACTTTCCGAACTCTGATCCTGCTTGTATAAGAAGTTCAGTAATGTCGGAGACAAATTGCAATTCTTCACTTGCCTTTTTAACTCCAAAATCTCCAATTTCAAACCATTAATCTTCTGTTGTCCCTCAAACACCTCCTGTTGTGACTTGATGAATTTTGCATTGAGATCATCATATTCATAAGTTTGTAACTTTCGAATCTCACATTCAGCATATAATTCCTCAAGCACATTTTCCCTCTTTTGCTTGTAAATCTCAACATCCTTAGTTAATACCTCATTCTTGTCTCTGTAAAGAACATTCTCATCTTGAAGCATCGAAATTTTATTTTGAAGCTTTTCAACAGTAACAGCAGTTGTAGCAATAAGAGCAATAGCTTCCTCATACTTCTGCTGAACTGGATAACTCTTCTCAAACAAGTTTTTAAAATCTTGAGCTGCGTCTAAAGCTTCAGCTTTTGCCTTTGCACACTCTTCAGTCAATTGAGTTTTTTCCTTTAAAACATCGTCATGAACATGAACCAACTCATAATACTTCTTTTGAAAATCTTCTAACTCCTTCTTAAGCACAACAATTTCCTCAGTTGATGTTTTAGAACTCTGTTCAAATCAGTCAATCTTATTGTGTAATTTTACACATGTAAGACATTTAGATTCTTCAACCTTTGAACTATGATAAACTTTTGGTAAATCATCTTGAACCAAAGATGTACTTGAATAAGAATCAGAATCAGTCAGAAAGCTGTCATCATCAACATGACGAGCAGTCAAAGCAACAGTAATGGGAACATGATTCTTTGTAACTTCTGAATCTGCATTCCATGCAAATTCATTTGAATGCAAAAATGTATTGGTCCAATCATGAGCAAAAGTAACAGATTTCTTCTCAACCTTTTCAGCTTAATTTTATGGATGAAAAACTAAATGTGTATGTTGACCAGTCTTCAATTTACTTTCTGCAGAACTTGGACATTCTCGAGCAAAATGACCATAAACTGAACACTTATAACATTTCACCTTTGACTTGTCCAAACCAATCTTCCCTTCCTGATTCAGTCTCTTCTTACCAGTTCTATTGAAAAATTTCTTTGTTCTCCGAACCAACATAGCATACTGTCAATTTAGATCCATTTCCTCTAAATGATCATAATCAATCTGATCGTAATCTTCATTTGCTAACTCAGCATTACTCACAGAACCAGTGATAACACCAAAGCATGAAGATACCAATGCAGACATCAACGCATTATAATCATCAACAGTTTGGACAGACAATGCACTTTGAGTCGAAGAACTTGGAATTTAATATTTACCTGCCAGAAATGCTGTAGGGGGTGCAGAATTAAGAATATTAGACCTTCCAGCATTCAATGTAGAATCATTGTCACCATGATATACAGCGGGATTCTGAATTTGCGTAGGAAGAGATTTGTTCACCATTAACTCCATATCTCTAGCCTGAATTCTTTGAACCAAATCATTGAAAGACAATCCTGAAAATTCCTTGTCGTGAGTAATCATCATCACATAATTCTCTCATTTTTCAGGCAAAGCTTCCAAGATCTTTTCTTTCATATCGGTCTTTAGTAAGATTCACCAAACGCATCTCACTCATCAGATGAGCGAATCTTGCAATCAGATTGGGAATCGTTTCATTTTGATAATGATTAAAACTATCAAACTCTTTCTTCAAAACCTTTTGTCGACATTTCTTATATTGGTCATTGCCTTCACATCGTTTTTCGAAAAAGCATCCCATAGACTTTTTGATGTGTAGTTACCAGCAAATTGATGAAGTAACTCTTTAGGCAATGCCATCATTAAAGTACCATACGCCTTTTTCTCAGCTTGGTAAGCTTTCTTTTGTTCAGATGATATTTTTCTTTGAAGAATAGGTTCACCAGTTTCATCTTTAGGGTAAACATATTGCTCAGTGAAAGATAACCACATATCAATGTCATTTGTATCGACATACGCTTCAAACCGTTTAACCCAACTATGATAATCTTCCAATTTTAGCAATTTGGGAACTTTCTGACTTGTTCCGATTTCATTATCATAGTTCATCATCGTTTGCATCGTAGCTTGAATCGAATTTTGAATAGCCGCGAACGCTTGAAAATCATACATTTTGAAAAATCTGGTTACTGTTCACTCCGAACTACATCCGAACTCTCGCCGAACTGTCTCCCGAACTTGAGTTTCGCCGAACTCTCACCGAACCTGACCTTCGGACACTTAAACAACACCTAGACCGAACGAGCGCCGAACAATCACCGAACTCTGTCCGAATGTGGACCGATCTCTCATCGAACTCTCACCGAACCGATATACCGACCGATCTCCGTCCAAACCACAAGTTCGGAGCGGTTACACCGAACGTGTCCGAACCTCAGACGAGCTCGACCTCACTCGACACCATTTTCTCGTTTTTCAACAATTTTGACTGGAATTTTCGACAGGAATTCAAACAGACTCGATAGAAACGAATTAGGAATGAATTTTGATGAGAAGCACACCCGAGATGATCAAACGAACTCAAAAACGATACTCATTTTCTCAAAAACATGAATCTGAACTCAAAACTCCGAAAAACAATGATTTCCGACTAGTAGAGCAAACCAAAAGCTCTGATACCACTTGCAATTGCCCGAGCGTGTGGATCTTCTACTTAGTCGTAATGAAATCAATGTAAACGAGTAAACACGAAGAGTAAATACAAAAGATTTGTATTAACCACAGAGATAACCACAAAGTACACAGAGAAGATATGACCATAAGCTCATGAAATCTATACAAGACATCCTATTTATACAAGCGGAACCACGCTGGTCCGAACCTCAGGTTCGACCCAACGTTTGGTCATGTCCGATCTCCAGGTTCGGCCTGAGTTCGGACCTCAGCAATCTTGTGTGATTCGTCTTGTATTCGATACTTCACATGATGATCAGGACCATGTATCAACAGTTTCACGGCCCCATTTTACTGTTATAAATCCTGTTGGGGGAGATTAGCATGCATGAACTATACAACTGAGGTAATTAGACTTTTATATATCACTTGAAGTACTTGAAGCACATATATAACAAAGTCCTTCTTATGGCACCGTTAGTATTAATGACGATAGAGGGAAATATATTATAGTACTACTGGGTCTGACAAACCCCACCCGGGTTAGTCGCGCTGACATGATTGGATATCAAACGGGTGTTATATTCGTTCTAAACGCAACAAGGCAAACTATAAACAACTGTTAGCTTCGGTAACCATCAACGTGCGAAGTTTCATGTATATAGCCTAGCTAGCTATTTGATATATATTAGTGATTATGCTCTTACAACTTGATTATTGTTAAACAGTCAATCTTAAACTTAACTTGACTGTTGTTAAACAGTCAATCGTAAGCTCAACTTGAACTGTTGTTGAACAGTCAATCTTAAACTGGACTTAAACAGTTTTTGAACAGTTGGAATACTTTTAACTTGAACTGTTTTTGAACTGATAAACCTGTGAACTCACCAACCTTTGTGTTGACACCTTTTAGCATGTTATTTCTCAGGTTGCGGATGTTCGAGTATCACGAGTAGTACGCATGCATGAGTATTTGAAACACTTTTAGTGTCTTTGGAAAAGTCACGTCACCTTGGGTGACAATGTTTTTATTCAAATACCTTTATTGTATTTACGCTTTCACATTTGTAAAACTCTGAATTTATATTTTAATGAAATATGAAACGTTTTAATTTATTACTGGTCTTTTGGTGTAACTAATGGACGGCGATCCTGGTTTGTCACGCTCCCTGTGGCGCGTTATCGCGCGTGGGATTTTTGGGGATGTGACAGAGACGATTTCCTTTATGTAAAGTTTGGCTCGCCTATCCATGTTATCCTTCTCTTTGATTGGTAAGAAGTGCGTAGATTTCGTCAATCGATCTACTATCTCCCAGATAGCGTCATATCCAAATCTAGACTTAGGCAATTTGGTGATTAAGTCCATGGATATTTCTTCCCATTTCCACTCCAGAATTACAGGCTGAGTTAACAATCCAGAGGGCTTCTGGTACTCGTCTTTGACCTTTGAACATGTTAAGCACTTGCCGACATGGGTGGCTACCTCGGCTTTCATGTTAGGCCACCAAAATTATTTCTTCAGACCGTGGTACATCTTATCTGATCCGGGGTGAATGGACTATCTTGACTTGTGAGCTTCATCGAACACCAGTTTCCTTAAACCTGCATGGACAGGTACCCATAGTTTATCCATGAAATTCTTGGATCCATCAGGTTTCTCGATCAATTGCTTCTCCATTCCACGTAGACCTTCTTTCGCTAGGTTTTCCGGTTTGAGGGCTTCAAACTGAGCGTCGCGCACTTGTGAAGTGAGATTCAAGTGTATGGTCATACTTAATGCTTGAACACGAAGCAGTTTGATACATTCTTTTCTGCTCAAGGCATCAGCTACAACGTTAGCCTTGCCCAGGTGATAACGAATCTCGCATTCGTAATCATTTAGCAGTTCCACCCATTGACGTTTTCTCATATTCAATTCTTTCTGATTGAAAATGTGCTGGAGGCTTTTGTGATCAGTGAATATGGTGCATTGAGTACCATAGAGATAGTGCCTCCAGATCTTGAGAGCAAAGACAACGACTCCAAGCTCCAAATCATGGGTAGTAAAATTCTTCTCGTGAATCTTCAGTTGTCATGAAGTATAGGCGATGAATTTCTCTCGTTGCATTAGAACGCAAACAAAGCCTTGATACGAAGCATCGCAGTATACAATGAAGTCTTCGATTCCGTCAGGAAGTGATAAGATTGGGGCATCACATAGCTTTTGCTTTAACAACTGGAAAGCTGCTTCAGTCTTAGCATCCCATATGAACTTCTTACCCTTTTGGGTCAGGGCGGTAAGTGGCTGGGCTATCTTTGAGAAGTTCTCAATGAATCGGCAGTAATAGCCAGCGAGGCCTAAGAATTGACGAATCTTAGTTGGAGTTGTAGGCATACTCCAGTCCTTGATTGCTTCAATTTTGTGGGATCTACGTGAATACCTTGATCGTTGATCACATGACCCAAAAAGTGTACTTCGCAAATCTAAAAGTCGCATTTGGAGAATTTCGCGTAAAGTTCTTCCTTCTTTAACAATTCCAGGATAAGTCTCAGGTGTTTCTCGTGTTCTTCCTTGCTGCGGGAGTAGATGACGATGTCGTCGATGAACACGATAAAAATTTATCCAGATATGGTTTGCATACGTGGTTCATTAAGTCCATGAGCACTGCTGGTGCGTTAGTCAAACCAAATGGCATCACGAGGAACTCCTAATGACCATAGCGTGTTCTGGATGTTGTCTTTGAAACATCTTCATCTCTAACTCTGAGTTGATGGTATCCTGATCTCAGATCGATCTTGGAGTAGAAGCTTGATCCCTGGAGTTAATCAAATAGATCGTCGATCCTTGGGAGCGGGTAGCGGTTTTTCACGGTTAACTTGTTCAATTCTCTGTAGTCGATACACATCCGGAAAGTTCCATCTTTCTTCTGAACAAATAATACGGGTGCTCCCCATGGAGAGTGGCTTGGACGGATAAAGCCTTTATCTAGTAATTCTTGTAATTGACTAGACAACTCTTGCATCTCGGATGGTGCCAGACAGTACGGAGACCTGGCAACGGGGGCGGCACCGGTTGTCAAGTCAATGTGAAACTCTACTTGTCGCGTTGGGGGTAAACCTGCCAAGTCTTCGGGAAAGACTTCCGGGTATTCACGGACAATAGGGACATCTTCCACACGTCTTTCCTTTGGTTTCTTCTCAGTTACGTGTGCTAGGATAGCGTGGCATCCTTTACGGAGGAATTTCTGTGCCTTCATACTAGTTATGAGATTTAGCTTGGCTCCACTCTTTTCGCCTTGCACGTTTAGAGTGTTGCCATCTGTAAGGGGCACTTTCACTATCTTCTCATGACACACGATTTATGCATGGTTCTTTGATAACCAATCCATACCAATGATTATATCAAAACTTCCTAATTCAATAGGCATGAAATCGATGCTGAAAGAATGATCGGAGAGTTCTAGCGAGTAATTTTGATAATTTATTTCAGTTTCTACTAATTCTCCGTTTGCTAATTCTACTATGAACTTAGTGTCTAGGCAACATGGGTAATGTTAAGTAATTGGCCAAATTCAGTAGACACGAAGCTTCTATCAGCACCAGTATCGAATAAAACGGAAGCATAATAATTATTTAATAGAAATGTACCCGTCACCATGTTGGGATCACGACGAGCGTCTCCGGCATTGATCACGAAGGCTCTTCCTCTAGCCTGGTTAGCATCTTGATTCTTCGCCTTTGGGCAGTCCTTCTTATAGTGTCCGGTGGCTCTGCAACCGTAGCAGGTGCGCGTCGGGAAATCGCGTGCAACATGTCCTTTAGTCTTGTAGATATTGCATTAGACATTTCCACAATCGAGGGTGTGGTGGAGGTTGCATTTGTTACATAGGGGTGCTCCACCAGTATAACCGGTTTTTCGGACAGCGTGAGTAGGGGTTGTAGCAGCATAGACCTTCACTGGTCCGGCTTCCTTAACAGGGGTGTTCTCTTCACGAGTCTTCCAGAATCCTCGTTTCTGCTTGTTGTCAGGCTTCTTATTTGCAGGGGGAGTGGTACTAGCATCAGGGGATTTGTTCTTAGACTGTTTCTTGCCAAGGTTAAACCTTGACGATTAGCTTGGTAAACAAGGTTGTGTGCCAGACGGACAACATCCTGAAAAGTCTGAGGGTTCGAGGAAAGGACATACCCCTGGATATGCGATGCAAGTGCCCAGATGTACCATTCAATCTTCTTGTACGGTGGTGTGACCATAGTCGGACAGAGATGAGCGAGTTCACGAAACCTCTTAGTATAGCCAGCAACATCGGCTCCATTCATAGATAGGTTCCAGAACTCAGCTTTAAGTTTTTGCAGTTCTTCTCGAGGGCAAGACTCATTGCGCATCAGTTGTTTGAGTTCGTCCCTTGTCATGGCATAGGCCAAATCAGTTCCCATAGCATCAGCATGGGAGTTCCACCAGGTTAGTGCATTGTCAGTAAGTGCGCACGTGGAATATTTAACCATGTACTGCTTAGGACAGTTTCTTATGCGGAAGACGGACTGCATTTTCTCAAACCAGCGAATTAAACCAACAGCGCCTTCAGAACCCTTGAAATTCGAGGGTTTGCAATTCATAAAGTCTTTATATGAACATTCACGGGGGCCTGCATTTGTTAGGTTGAAACGTTGAATACAATTTTTGAAATTGTAGTCTAAGGTTTTCTAACATTGGTTAATTCGTTCTTACCGCGTGCCCCATCGTCGTTCTAACGTTGGGCTTTAGCAGCGGCTACAGTTTTGGCGACGCGATGAGCAATCATCTCCTCGATTTCAACTGTGGTCATAGCAGGAGGAGGCGAAGTGTTTCCGGGGGTTTGGCGTCTTGGTGACATGATTTTGCTTTAAGTTACCAATGTCAATATAAAGAAAAATTTTAGATAATATGTAAATGGAGTTATTACATGCTCGAGAATAACTACCACGACATACATCATTTGCCATAACATGATACGCGCAAACGCAACCAAGAAACATAAGATAGAAAGGAGGAGATAGGGTATGTGTAAATACAACGTGTCAGAATGATAATAATGATAGAAATAACACAACCATAACATGATAATAGCAAATTCATATAATACTACAAAGAGATAACATTGATCATAACATGCTTCAGCAATTGTTTCCACCATATTACAGATAAAACATACAAAAGATAATAAGTTTTCATCCTGGGCTCGCAGTCCCGGTAATACATCATAACCAAAATTCAATTACATGTTTCATCTATAAAATGGCGGTCCAAAAGTCTATGTCTAAGCTACCTAGAAGGGTGGAGGTGGTGGGGGACCTGGGGGCATGATCAGGGTGGTCGTGACCTAGGACATGGCACAAAGGAAGGAGAGGAGACGTCCCAATATGAACTCCAGTGTGGCGACCCTCCTCTGCAGGTTCTCATGAGAGAGAAGCAGATCGGTAGTGGCCATACTAACCCCGGTCATATAAGCATGGAGGGCTCCCATGGCGTCATCAGTAGCACCCATGCGTCCCTCCAATCCGGCTATCTGGTCCCTAAGGGCCCTAACCTCATCAGTAGTCGGGAGTGGGGAAACCTCCGTATCAAGCTCTCCAAGATCTGTCTCGATACGCCTCAGACGGGCCACCAGAAGTGGTACAGTGTCGGGTATGGGCTCCCATTTGCATGTCTTCCATAGTTTGCTCAATTACCTAAGAAATCATGAGTTTAAAAAGGGTCAACATAAAGTTGGTGAGGTTCACAGGTTTAAGATTCTTACATTTAAAGTTGGTAAAACAGTTTTTGGTATACTTAAATATTACATTGGTTTACCGTCGTGGTTGTATGAACTCACCTGAACCTTGATTTCAAATACTAACGGTTTACCCACCCATAGTATCTCGCCCGAGAGATACTGAACAAAGCAGAATAACTGACGTGTACCCCAAGACAATCCGGAGTCAGAATTGGAGCTACCAATTAGGGAAGGGTTGTCAAGCTAAATAGATCTATTCACTAGCTATCGTTTCGTACAGAACCAATTGAAATCAATTAATGGTGGGATACAGTTGTATATTTGTTTATAACGATAATGTACCATGGTTGGGCAATCAGTAAGAGAACAAGCAGTCATACGACTAACAGATAAACCATAATATTAAGTAAAAAGCATTTATCAGATTTCATGATTTCTTCCTAAAGGTAAAAGACAGTTAAAAGAAAATGGGTCGTGAAACTCACTGAATCAGCAGGTGAGATGAATAAACTGTGGAGTAGCGGTAGCAAGTAACGTCCTAATTTAAATAATAGACATTTACATAAGGTCTACAATCAATTGAGTAACATAAGTTACCCAAGTGATGTCGGTCAAGTCTTGACGTTTTAATCCCGTTTGTATTCATTTGAAAACCCGTTAGTTAGTATTTATTAAATAAATACTTTCGTGATGATTTATATTTATGTTCAATATATATAATAAAAAGAATAGTCATTTAATAATTCAATCAAGTATTGAACATCGTGTTAAAAATAATAATGTTTATTATTATTTTCATAAACTTGTAAGTTATAATTATTTTTGATTAAATTATTATGATTAACAATTCTTGGTGAATAAAACATAGTTTAAAACTTTTGTAAATAATTATTAGCCAAGGAATAATTATTTAAAGTTTATTTTATTTTAAAACATGGATCATTTGAAATATACGTTTTAAGTCACAACATTTAATAATTCAGAAATCATTTAATATTTCATTCATATGAAATATTCATTTCCTTTAAAACGTTGTTTCAAAATATTACATGACGACACTTGGATTTATAAAAGTTTATTTATTATAAACTATTACGCCGTATGGGTCCCGGTTTTATTACTACGCAACGTATTTCCATTATGATTACTTAAATTTATCAAACTAATAATAAAAGCTTATAAATATATTTAAGGTCAATTGCTTGGCTTTTGATTATTTTTATAAAAATCTTTTATAAACATATTTATTTTACAAATGTCTTTTTATAGAAAATTCTCCATTTTTATAACATTTCTTTAATTGGTCAAAGGTTTGTAATAAATCCAAGAATTTATGTCAAATTAATCATTTGATATAAATTTTATTCTTACTATTTTTAGGAAGAATTTTGTAACATTCTTTTTGTTTTGAAAGACCTTTATAACACTTTAATGTGTTAGGTTTTTACCAAAAACAAGTAATTTCCATATGTTTCTTTTACTTGCTACATAATGTTAGCCAATTCTTGTCATAAATTTCACATGTAACCATTTTAACCATTTAATCTTGTTAAGAGATCCATTTATTTAATTAACATAAAATTTAACATGTGACATATCCAATTAGTATTCTAACATAATCCATGATTAAATCCACTAACACATATAGTGTTAGGACCAATTAGCAATAATCATTAACAATCTACTAACACTTTGTGTTAGGACAATATAAATAAATAACAATCACTAACACTTTGTGTTAGGACAATTTAAGTAAATAAAAATCTACTAACACTTTGTGTTAGGACAATTTAAATAAATATAAACACCCATTTTATCCATTAATATGATACTCCAAGAAAACTTAACTCATCTAGTGATTTTTATGGATAAATCCATTTAGGGTTTGTTCTTGATTCATAACAATGATTTAAAACATTTTATGAACATAATATGAGATCATGGTGCACATCATTACTTTCAAATGGTTTCATGATGTGTTTCACCCACATTGTGGCTAACTTTAAGCATCAAATGCACCTCAATGTGTTTAGATCCAAGAGTTTAGTAATCTAGCTTCATTAGTTGTTTTCTTTTGTTGAAAGAAAAGTGTAAGAGAAGATGGATTGTTGTCAAGACTTGGGGGTTTCATGATGGGTGATCAAGTGTGTAAAGAAAGCATAAAACATTGAGAAAAGAGGTGAAGAATGGCTCACAATGGGATGGAGATGTGAACCGAGAAGGGAGAAGGAGAGCGGCGGTGGTCCGGGGGTGGCTTGGTGGCGTCCGGCGGTGGCAGTGGGTTGACTAGCGGCGGCAGGGGAGGTGCGCCGGTGGTGGCTGCCGACGGCAGTGGTGGTTGCTGGGTGGGGGGTGGGGGTGCCAGCCGAGAACAAAGGGAGATATAGGAGTGGGTGTTGTGGTGTGGTGATCAAGTGACGTGGTGGGTTCTCTTATACGTCAAAAATTGGTTATTAACCATTGGTCAACTTTCTTAACCCCCTATGCATTAGTACAATGCCAACTAATGAGAAAGTAGGCTAGCCTTGTTGTACATCTCTAATTCACCCAACATTCCAACTAAGTGTAGGTAATTCTTTTATAAAAATTGTCCATGTTTAGTAATCAAGTGGGAGCTTTTATAAAATATGGGATGGTTAGTGATGATTAAAAATCACAACTTTTTAAAATATAACCCAAGCATATTTAAACTACAAAGTTGGTGATT
Organism: Deinandra increscens subsp. villosa; assembly: GCA_039602395.1. Taxonomy (NCBI): domain Eukaryota; kingdom Viridiplantae; phylum Streptophyta; class Magnoliopsida; order Asterales; family Asteraceae; genus Deinandra; species Deinandra increscens. The sequence goes on from JBCNJP010000007.1 coordinate 68,430,160, forward strand.
TTTTTTAAAGTTGATGGGCTAAAAAGTTTATAAAAATTATTGTGGACTTTATTTATAAAATCATGGGCCAAAACATTTTAAATGATTTGGGTTTGGAGGTGGGCTGAAGCCCAAGGAGAAAAAGGGAGTGTGGGCCGGTTTTCCGGTGGGCCGAGGGGCGGGCAGGCCGGATTTAGCCCAAGCCTATCGGGCCGCGGGTCGGGTCTTCGGGTTGGGTTGAACACTCGTCGGGTCGGGTTACCGGGTTAATTTTCAGGCTTGTTCAGGTTGTTTTGGGCTTAACTGGGCCCGAACGGGTTTGTCGGTTCTCGTTTGGTGAAGTCTTGACAACGGGAGGGTTTTTATCTCATAAAAAATGTTTGGCGAATTGATTATATCAGTTTTTGAGAAAATATAAAAAGTCTAATTTTTATATTTATATTTTTATTATTGAAGTTCCATATTTAAAATATGAAAACTTTCATATTTCACGTGTATATGTTTCCAGTACAAACGCGGGATTTATTACGTCATTAGTTATCGCTTATTAATAATTTAACAGCTTAATCAAGTATTTAACAGTTTAATCATCACATAAATATTTGATTAATAGTCAAAAAGAGAGAGTTGACCTGGTTTTGGACGAGGTGCCACAAAAACACACCGAAAATCTTCTTGATATTTTCTGAAATGAAATGTAAATGCAATACAGAATTAGACACTATTTTTGTCTTTTGCGAGAAAGATCACAACATGAGATCAAATCAGCATCATGCATCTAGCACACTTCAATTTCAATCGTAATCACCATGCAAGCTATATGGATTTCTAATGCAACATTTTCATGTTTATTTCAACTCTGACTATTCAATATCTATGGTTTTTTTTATATGATTTAAGTACTAATTTTTCAAGCATAGATAACATGGCACCCACGCTATCAGGAATAATGGCAACATTATTTATGAAATTTTTGTATTTTTCTTTTATTCAAACCAAGTGACATACAACAGATTTCTCATGCAAATATAGTGAACTTGCTTATCATCAGAATTTCACCACAGAGATATATTGTCCAAAGTGTTTCGTTTAAAAAGAAAGCAGAACGCTAGATCTTCAACTCTAAGGTCGATCTTTCGATACACAGATAGAGTCCAGATTTAGCAAAATAATTTAAACAAAATAAAACAAGTTGAAGTTGTATAATCTAACAACAATCAGGTCGATATTTCCGTATACGCAGAGAAAGTCCGATGGATTATACGAAAAACCAATGAAAATAAAGCAGAACCTCAAACGAACAACAATCAGGTCGATCTTTCGATACGCAGAGAAAGTCAGATCGTTTGAAAAAATAAAGAAAATCAAACAAGTTTAAGTCTTTCAAAATAAAAACAAGCATACACCCTGACATCTCTTATTCTGTTTTTGTATTTTTTATACCAATATCACACAGCATCCGTCAAGATGTTCACCACAGTTATCAAGCAAACGTTATCTTTATATCATACTAACTCATATCAGATTTGCCAAGTGCATCAAGCATTTTAAGCATGAACCTACAACCTTTAGATCTAGTCTATCCATGGTAGATAACATATGCTGATGTACTATCATTTCTCATTTTGCGTGGGATCAATTTCTCATTTTTCATTTTTTTTATATTTCCCAAAATTTCTCCCCCTTAAATTCAACAAACTCAATTTTATTTTTTTAATTTTCAAAATTTCTCCCCTTAAAATTCAACAAAACTCTTTTTTTTTCCAAATTTTTCTCCCCCTAAAAGTATGAAAGAAAGTAAAAGGAAAGAATATAAAATTGATCGATCAACACGGATACCTCGTATTTTTAGATGTTGAAAAATCATTTTTCTAAATAATATTATGAAATATCAACTTTGTGAAGCGCTAACTTAGGCAAAATACTTCACTATCAACAACCTCGCAATTGCTAATAGGCCTTCTTGAAGCGTACTGCACACAAGCTCAACAACTTTTAGTTAAATACGGGAACCCAAACCGGCTTGGGTCGTCATGTATTTTCAACATGATCGTAACTTGCAGAGGTTGCCATTTTCTGTTTCCATGTACGAAATGGTCTAAATGATTTCAACCGATGCAAATCACAAGCATTGAAAAACTTTCACTTGTTGAAAACTATATTCAACAACTCTTCGACCAACATTTTCTCAGGTTTTGAGTGATGTTGTCGATGCCCATAATATGAAAACTCATTTAAATAAGGCATTTCAAAATCATTATTGAAAAATTGATTTCTTTTTGAAAAATGCATTGGTTTTGAAAACTGTGGTGACCAATCATCATAATTTGAGGTTCTACCAATAGCCGGCTTCTGATTAGCTGGCTTTTGTTGGTTTTTCTGTTTTTTTCTAATAAGTACCTCATTGAGAATCATTAAATCAGATGATGACGATCGATATGAACCACGTGAAAATCTCTTTTGAGTAGCACAATCACGAATCACATGTCCTGTCTTGTTGCAGTAAAAGCGAGCTCTCACATCAGCCAACTGAGGAGACGACTTGGATTCTGTTGACATTGTAGAATGTTGAGAAAAATTACTCTCTTGACACTCTAACTTAGAATTTGTTAACAAAAAATCAGCACAGGTTCACACATGATATGATTCTCAATTGGAATCTTCTTTTCTTTGTGAACCTTGATATCCTCCACAAATTCTTCTATCTCAAGCACATCTTGGAAATCATTTCCAACAATCGCGTTCTCGTCTTTGCTTTTATATCCCAGACCACCAATCTTTTTATGTGACATCCGAGAATTTCAAGGTTTACTTCCGTTAGACAATTCCGTTAGTTACGTTATAAGTGTTAACTTAGTAACTAATGCTTAACTAGGCCGAATACGTCCACGACCTTTGGTTGATCATCAAACCCGCCCATATGTGTTATGTGTTCATTTACTTATAGTTATTATGTGCAATGTGATTTAAATACATGATTTAGTATTGTGAATAGCATGACAATCCATGAGCTGTACTTATCTTGCTTAAAATGTAAACTGGTCACTTTTGGGTTTCCAGCGAAACTACCGGGCGAAACTATAGTGTCGCCCGGTTAGCCAACCCTCTGACTAACAGAGCCAGTTTCGCTTGGCCAGCGAAACTGACTAGCGAAACTAGCTCCTGTTATATATTAACATAAAACCCTAGAGATCCCATTTTGCACCATTTACTCAAAACACACACACACACTCTCCTGGAACTTCTGGTCAGCCAAGAATCACCACAAGCCGACGTGATCCCAGCCTCGAGACAACATCCATTCGGATCCTAGATCGAATCGTGAGTCTCCCAAAACCATTTTTATGTGTTCTTTATGTGTTTTCTTAAAAAGCATGCTTAAACCTCTAAGGAATCACCTGATCTCTTGATATGTTGCTTAGGAATGCTAGATCTGTCATAAAGTCAGTAACTTTACGTTTGAAATCAAACCATAATGAAGATTTATGCTATTTAGGTCATTTTAGGTTTAAAATATGTTTTTGGTGATTTGAATGTGAAAACCTATGTTTAAGGTGTTAAAACTTGTTGTTTGATGTTGGTAAATGATTATGCATGCTAGATATGGAAATACATGAAGTATGGAAGCTGTTAGGTTGATTTTTAGGCTGATTTGTGAGTTTTTCGCGACCAGCGACACTGCATGTTCTCTGGGCGAAATTATGTAGCGAAATTATGTATATCTTCATACAGCGACACTATGTAGCGAAACTGTAGTGTCGCCGGGTAAACCAACCAGACCTGTCCGAACGAAACTACCGAGCGAAATTCCCTGAACGAAAGTTCAAACCAGTTTCGGGCGAAACTAGGCTAGCGAAACTGTGCCAACAGTTTCGAGCGAAACTAGCCTAGCGAAACTGTGTCATCGGGTATTGCCTAGCGAAAGTGCTGCCCGTGCACACAGCGAAACTGCCTAGCGAATCTATACTAGCGAAACTGTGACCAGACCTAAACCCAAACTTGTGCAACTTATTTGAATGTAATGCTATGACATACATGATTTTGCTATGATGAGACATGCTATGATTTCTGTAATATGTGAACCCTTGTTTATGATCAACCATCGGTGTCGTGTGTCGTTATGTCGTGTGGTAGTTCCAACGTGCTATGTTATGGGCCATAGTGACGATAAGTTAATGATTAGACACAAAACTAATACTTAAGACCTAAACGTGTTCATAGGTCTTCGTTAAGCAATAATTGGATTAAATAGCAAGTGTAGCTGAGCAACCTAAGGTGAGTTTCACTAACCCTTTAATTGTGAGCCCGATTGGGTCACAACGAATATACTAAACGGAAAACAACGCTGACATTTTGAGGTATTACCAAATGAGATACCTGTTATGGAAGTTGGAGTGTTTTATGGGGAGCATTTGCAACTGTCCATCCTTGGGGTTTCAATTGAAATCCAGAAACGACCATTTTGACACTTAAACTCTTTTTGAGGATTTCAAATGAAATCCAGAATAAACATTTTTAATATGGCTAGTGTAGGTTAAAGTCTAAACCAAATGATATCACATGATTTCTAAGGATGCCTTAAAAACTTAAAAGTCCTAAATTTAGTACTGTTGATCTGAGAAGCGAGGGGATGTTGGGTAGATCTACTGAGGGTTTGACAAACCCTGCTCCGCGGTACACAAATGTGTAACCAACCGGCCGGGGGCCGAACGGAGTTCAATATCAGCCTATTTTAGTTGTGGGCCTCCCGAAAGGGACACAACTGGAGGCACCAACCATCGGCAAATGCCGAACTCTGTTATGTCAGCTTTCAGCCCTAGTACGACTTCCTTAGTGCATGGAAACCGGATTAGCTACCCGCGATATCGGTTGACCGCTTTAACTTTTACTTAACTAGTGCATATTCGATAATTCAACACTTGGCAATGTTTGCAAAACTAATACTTATTACATGATGATGAATACGATTATGAGACCGGGCCAATGCATGTCATGCCCACCGTGAACTCACCAACCGTTAGGTTGACACTTGTGTGGTTTTCACTTTTGCAGATCGTTGAGGAGTATCCGCTGGAGGTTGGCATGGCACATGAAGATGTTCTTCTTTCATTTAAAACTAAACTGGGAATTCTAAACAATGATTTTGTAAAGCACGTGGTTAGTGCTAAGATACTGATGTTTTATTCCGCTGCGTAATTTTTGAAACTGTTTTATGATGAATGTTTGAATTATACTCTGATTCGTTTAGTATTTGTAACTAATGGTTGTGGTCCTGGTTTGCTCGCACCCCTTAACGGTGTAAACTCCGTTAGTGGTTAATTGGGGGGTGTGACAGATTGGTATCAGAGCCATAAGTTGCAGAGAACTGGAATCATTTTGAAAACGATTTGGAAACTGCAACTTGAAACCTTGGTTACAAACGAACAAACAAAATTCCCAAAACAACATTTTACGTGCCAACCTGGGATACTCGCTCTGCTGTGTAAGTAAATACTCCATATGTATATATATATATATATATATAAGTATATATATAGACCGTGTCTAGGTAGTCTAACGGAAAAACCTTAGGAAAATTTTCACACACGAATACGAAACGCGAACGCTAATACGCACACTATTCGGGGGAAAGCGACAACGAAACGATGCTGCACGCTACGTCCTGATTTCTACTACGATGACTACGCCGACGGTGACTTTTATGGGGAAAGCCGACTTTCGACGGTAGCTACTTACGATTTACGACGTTCTTCGACGACGCCTCCATTTTGCACGAAAATTTTTCTGGACTAATAGTGGGATAACGGGAACTGGATAATATACATATTATGGGATATGTATAGACTATAACTGTGACTGAACACTGGCTACTTTAACTGTTCAGCAAGATGTCTGGAAGAGGACACGGGAGGAGCAACATTAACATGACGCCTACACAACTACAAGCTATGATCAATGAGCACGTGCAAGCCGCTGTGGCAGCCGTCCAAGCTGCGTACGCCGCTCAGGGTAATTATTATGCCGGTTAAGGCCCAAAGCAATTGTATTTTGACCTGTTTAAACTTAAAACCCGAACTATATTTGCATCAGGGAACCACCATCACTGCACGTTTAAGTCCTTCATGGATTGTAAGCCAATGACATTTTCCGGCGGGGAAGGAGCGGTGGGACTCCTCAGGTGGATCGAGAAGTCTGAGAAGGTCTTCTCTATGTGTAACTGCCCTACTGAGAGCAAGGTGAAATTTGCGACTGGTACTTTCGAGGGAGCTGCTCTCTCCTGGTGGAACGCTGAAATTCAGATGATTGGGGTAAATGCGGCTAACAACATGGATTGGGAAGCGTTCAAGGAACTGATTATGGAGGAGTACTGCCCTCGGGGTCAAGTCAAGAAACTGGAAGGAGAATTTCTGAACTCCAAGATGTCTGGATCTGAAGTTGAGGAATACACTGCGCGTTACCACGAGTACGCGGTGCTATGTTCGACAATAGTTTATGCTGAATTTAAGCGCATTGAGCGTTATCTGGAGGGTCTCGCACCCCAAATCAAGAGCTTGGTGACAGCCAGCAATCCAACAACCGTGCAACAAGCCATCCGTCTGGCTCATAAGTTAACTGATCAGGAGATTGAGAGGGGTACTCTACCCGCAAAGGCCACTGTGAAGACTGCCTTAAGTGGCAAGCGTAAGGCTGAAGAAGAAGCTCCAGCAACTTCTGTGAACAATCAAACTGTCGGGAATCAATCTGGGAGATCCTCTAACTACCAATATCAGAACAAGCGATCTGACAACACAAGGTCCAATTTCAACAATGGCAGCAACAGTGGGAGTAACAATCGCCAAGGTGGGAATGGAAACTACAAGGGTAAAGCCCCGTATTGTAACAAGTGCGAGAAACATCATAATGGCCTGTGTAGCAAGGGCCTGGAATGTGGAAGGTGTGGTAAACTGGGGCATGAAGCCAACAACTGCTGGACCAACTTGCAAAAGTTGAACAACAACGGTCAGAATCAAGGAGGAAATAACAACAACAGGGGAAACGGAAACAACCGCAACGGGCAAGGAAACAATCAGAACAACAACAATGGTGGAGCCCGTGACTGTTTTGAATGTGGTGCTCAAGGCAACATAAAAAGAGATTGCCCGCAATTGCGCAGACAAGGGAATGGTAACAATGGCAACGGTGGAAACCAGGGCAACGGAAATGGTAATGGCGGAAATGGAAATGGTGGAAACGGGAATGGTGGGAATGGTAGAGGTCGTGCCTTCGTCATGGGTCAAGGGGAAGCTCGCAACGACGCCAACGTGATTAACGGTAAATTCATCCTTAATGGTTTCTTCGCTACTGTATTGTTTAATTCTGGTGCTGAAAGAAGTTTTATTTCCACTAAATTTGCTAAGTTGATTAATGCTAAACCAATTGCCTTAGATGCTAAGTATGTGGTAGAGCTAGCAAATGGTAAACTTCATGATACGACTCAAATAGTTAAGGACTGTAAGTTAGAACTAGCTGGCCATGCATTAGGAATCAACCTTATGCCTTTCCCGATTGGTAGTTTTGATGTTATAGTAGGAATGGATTGGTTATCTGAAAATCGAGCTGAAATCTTATGTAAAGAAAAAGTGGTTCGTATCCCACTCGAAGGAGGTAAAATGTTAACGGTTCAAGGTGAAAAAGGTGGAGCAGTCACCGGTATTATCTCTTTCCTTAAAGCTCAAAAGTGCCTTCGTAAAGGTCACTTCGCGATCCTTGCAAACGTCACCGATACGACACTTTCCGAGCGTAGAATCGACGACTACCCGATAGTCCGCGACTTCCAAGATGTATTTCCTGAAGATCTGCCTGGTTTGCCTCCATTTCGACAAGTCGAGTTTGGAATCGATTTAGCTCCTGGAGCCGCTCCGATTGCACGCGCACCTTACCGTTTGGCAATAAGTGAACTCAACGAACTCTCCTCACAACTTCAAGAGCTACTCGACAAAGGGTTTATTCGTCCAAGTTCGTCTCCATGGGGAGCACCGGTTTTGTTTGTTAAGAAGAAAGATGGAACGTTCTGAATGTGTATTGACTACCGAGAGCTTAACAAGGTTACGATCAAGAATCGGTACCCACTTCCTCGAATCGACGATCTCTTCGACCAACTACAAGGTTCGAGCTACTTCTCAAAGATTGATCTACGGTCTGGATATCACCAACTTCGTGTCCATGATGAGGATGTCCCCAAGACTGCTTTCAGAACTCGGTATGGTCATTACGAGTTTCTAGTTATGCCGTTTGGGCTAACTAATGCACCTGCTGTGTTTATGGATTTGATGAATCGAGTGTGCAAGCCGTACCTCGATCAGTTTGTGATAGTCTTCATTGACGATATTTTGATTTACTCCAAGACAAAGGAAGAACACGAGAGACACCTGCGACTTATCTTGGAATTACTCCGCAAGGAACAGCTTTATGCTAAGTTTTCGAAGTGCGATTTTTGGATTCGCGAAGTCCAGTTTCTTGGACACATTGTTAATCAGGAAGGAATTCACGTCGACCCAGCTAAAGTGGAAGCTATCAAGAATTGGTCTACCCCTAGAGCGCCAACCGAAATCCGACAATTTTTGGGACTTGCCGGATATTACCGAAGATTCATTAAGGGTTTCTCGCAATTGGCTCAACCCTTAACAACTTTAACGCACAAAGGAGTGCAATATAGATGGGGTGAAAAAGAGGAACACGCGATTCAAACTCTTAAGGATATGTTATGTTCAGCTCCGATTCTCGCGTTACCCGATGGGATTGACGACTTTGTAGTTTACTGTGATGCATCCATCCAAGGACTCGGTTGCGTGTTGATGCAACGGGACAAAGTGATTGCCTACGGGTCAAGGCAACTGAAGGACACTGAGAAGAATTATACAACGCATGATTTGGAATTGGGAGCCGTTGTTCATGCACTCAAGATTTGGAGACATTATCTACGGAACAAAGTGCACAATATTTACCGACCACAAAAGCTTACAACACATCTTTGATCAGAAGGATCTCAACATGCGACAACGACGGTGGGTCGAGCTACTGAATGATTATGACTTGGCAATCAAATATCACCCGGGAAAAGCCAATGTTGTGGCTGATGCATTAAGTCGAAAAGAGTACGAAAAGCCTCGACGAGTACGAGCGCTGCAACTTACCATTCACACGGGATTGCCGGATCGGATCCGCAATGCCCAACACGAAGCTTTAAAAGAAGAAAACTTTGCAGCAGAAACACTGCGAGGGGTGGATGGTAACTCTGAAGTTAGGTCCGACGGACTCAGATACTACAATGATAGAATTTGGGTTCCTTTACTTGGAAATCTTCGTGAGCTCGTGATGGACGAGGCTCACAAATCAAGATATTCAGTGCACCCTGGATCGGATAAAATGTACCAAGATTTGAAAAACTTGTATTGGTGGCCGAACATGAAAGCCGACATTGCTCGATATGTGGCTAAGTGTCTAACATGCTCACGAGTTAAGATCGAGTACCAAAAGCCTTCTGGGCTATTGCAGCAGCCAAAGATCCCAGAATGGAAATGGGAGGATTTCTCCATGGATTTTGTGACGGGACTACCACATCGATCGAATCGACCGGATGCGATTTGGGTTATCATTGATCGACTAACCAAATCTGCACACTTTATCCCAATGAGGGAAAACGACAATATAGATAAGTTGACAAAGCTGTACATTGACCGAATTGTGGCACGTCATGGAGTGCCTAAGACTATTATCTCCGACAGAGATCCTCGATTTACTTCCCGACTATGGCAATCTATGCAAGAAGCATTGGGTACCAGACTGGATATGAATACAGCTTATCACCCGCAGACCGATGGTTAGACGGAACGAACTATTCAGACTTTGGAAGACATGCTCCGAGCTTGCGTTCTCGACTTTGGTAAGGATTGGGAGGCTCACCTTCCGTTGGTGGAGTTCTCCTACAACAACAGTTATCATACAAGTATCGGTGCAACACCTTTTGAAGCGCTTTATGGCAGAAAATGTAGATCGCCCGTGTGTTGGGCCGAAACAGGTGAGAAAGGACTCACTGGACCAGAACTCATTCATGATACAACCGAACGGATCATTCAAATCAGAAAACAGATAGCCGCAGCACGAGACAGACAAAAGAGTTATGCCGACAAACGCCGTAAGCCTTTGAAGTTCGAAGTAGGCGACAAAGTACTGTTGAAGGTATCTCCCTGGAAAGGTGTGATACGCTTCGGAAAGCGTGGAAAGTTGAATCCTCGCTACATCGGTCCTTTTAAAATCATTGGGGAAGTAGGCCCGGTGGCCTACCGATTACAACTCCCTGCTGAACTCGATGGAGTTCACAACATGTTTCACGTCTCTAATCTAAAGAAATGTCTGGCTGAAGACACTGAAATAATTCCTTTGGAAGATTTGGAAATTGATGAACATCTGAGATTTATTGAGCAACCAGTAGAAATCATGGGACGCGAGGAGAAAGCCCTCAAACGTAGCAAGATTCCGATCGTAAAGGTCCGATGGAACTCAAAGCGTGGACCTGAATATACTTGGGAACAAGAGGATCAAATGAAGAAAAAGTATCCTCACTTGTTCGAGCAAACGTCCACAGAAACTCAAGGTATGATTTAATTTTGGGGACCAAAATTTCTTTAACAGGAGGAGGATGTGGCGACCCTAAAGTGTTAACTTAGTAACTAATGCTTAACTACGTTATAAGTGTTAACTTAGTAACTAATGCTTAACTAGGCCGAATACGTCCACGACCTTTGGTTGATCACCAAACCCGCCCATATGTGTTATGTGTTCATTTACTTATAGTTATTATGTGCAATGTGATTTAAATACATGATTTAGTATTGTGAATAGCATGACAATCCATGAGCTGTACTTATCTTGCTTAAAATGTAAACTGGTCACTTTTGGGTTTCCAGCGAAACTACCGGGCGAAACTATAGTGTCGCCCGGTTAGCCAACCCTCTGACTAACAGAGCCAGTTTCGCTTGGCCAGCGAAACTGACCAGCGAAACTAGCTCCTGTTATATATTAACATAAAACCCTAGAGATCCCATTTTGCACCATTTACTCAAAACACACACACACTCTCCTGGAACTTCTGGTCAGCCAAGAATCACCACAAGCCGACGTGATCCCAGCCTCGAGACAACATCCATTCGGATCCTAGATCGAATCGTGAGTCTCCCAAAACCATTTTTATGTGTTCTTTATGTGTTTTCTTAAAAAACATGCTTAAACCTCTAAGGAATCACCTGATCTCTTGATATGTTGCTTAGGAATTCTAGATCTGTCATAAAGTCAGTAACTTTACGTTTGAAATCAAACCATAATGAAGATTTATGCTATTTAGGTCATTTTAGGTTTAAAATGTGTTTTTGGTGATTTGAATGTAAAAACCCATGTTTAAGGTGTTAAAACTTGTTGTTTGATGTTGGTAAATGATTATGCATGCTAGATATGGAAATACATGAAGTATGGAAGCTATTAGGTTGATTTTTAGGCTGATTTGTGAGTTTTTCGCGACCAGCGACACTGCATGTTCTCTGGGCGAAATTATGTAGCGAAATTATGTATATCTTCATACAGCGACACTATGTAGCGAAACTGTAGTGTCGCCGGGTAAACCAACCAGACCTGTCCGAACGAAACTACCGAGCGAAATTCCCTGAACGAAAGTTCAAACCAGTTTCGGGCGAAACTAGGCTAGCGAAACTGTGCCAACAGTTTCGAGCGAAACTAGCCTAGCGAAACTGTGTCATCGGGTATTGCCTAGCGAAAGTGCTGCCCGTGCACACAGCGAAATTGCCTAGCGAATCTATACTAGCGAAACTGTGACCAGACCTAAACCCAAACTTGTGCAACTTATTTGAATGTAATGCTATGACATACATGATTTTGCTATGATGAGACATGCTATGATTTCTGTAATATGTGAACCCTTGTTTATGATCAACCATCGGTGTCGTGTGTCGTTATGTCGTGTCGTAGCTCCAACGTGCTATGTTATGGGCCATAGTGACGATAAGTTAATGATTAGACACAAAACTAATACTTAAGACCTAAACGTGTTCATAGGTCTTCGTTAAGCAATAATTGGATTAAATAGCAAGTGTAGCTGAGCAACCTAAGGTGAGTTTCACTAACCCTTTAATTGTGAGCCCGATTGGGTCACAACGAATATACTAAACGGAAAACAACGCTGACATTTTGAGGTATTACCAAATGAGATACCTGTTATGGAAGTTGGAGTGTTTTATGGGGAGCATTTGCAACTGTCCATCCTTGGGGTTTCAATTGAAATCCGGAAACGACCATTTTGACACTTAAACTCTTTTTGAGGATTTCAAATGAAATCCAGAATAAACATTTTTAATATGGCTAGTGTAGGTTAAAGTCTAAACCAAATGATATCACATGATTTCTAAGGATGCCTTAAAAACTTAAAAGTCCTCAATTTAGTACTGTTGATCTGAGAAGCGAGGGGATGTTGGGTAGATCTACTGAGGGTTTGACAAACCCTGCTCCGCGGTACACAAATGTGTAACCAACCGGCCGGGGGCCGAACGGAGTTCAATATCAGCCTATTTTAGTTGTGGGCCTCCCGAAAGGGACACAACTGGAGGCACCAACCATCGGCAAATGCCGAACTCTGTTACGTCAGCTTTCAGCCTTAGTACGACTTCCTTAGTGCATGGAAACCGGATTAGCTACCCGCGATATCGGTTGACCGCTTTAACTTTTACTTAACTAGTGCATATTCGATAATTCAACACTTGGCAATGTTTGCAAAACTAATACTTATTACATGATGATGAATACGATTATGAGACCGGGCCAATGCATGTCATGCCCACCGTGAACTCACCAACCGTTAGGTTGACACTTGTGTGGTTTTCACTTTTGCAGATCGTTGAGGAGTATCCGCTGGAGGTTGGCATGGCACATGAAGATGTTCTTCTTTCATTTAAAACTAAACTGGGAATTCTAAACAATGATTTTGTAAAGCACGTGGTTAGTGCTAAGATACTGATGTTTTATTCCGCTGCGTAATTTTTGAAACTGTTTTATGATGAATGTTTGAATTATACTCTGATTCGTTTAGTATTTGTAACTAATGGTTGTGGTCCTGGTTTGCTCGCACCCCTTAACGGTGTAAACTCCGTTAGTGGTTAATTGGGGGGGTGTGACATTTTAGATTTATCTGGTACCGACTTAGGTTTCTCATGACCTTGTGAAGCAGGTCGAGAAAACTTATCCTTGAGGGCATTTAAATCATTTTTATTGGAAAGCAAAGATTCATCAATCAGAATCTATGAAAATTTATCGACTTTCACTTTTCCTGGATTGCCGTCAAAAACCTTTTTCCTTATCAAGCAATATGGAACTTGAAACAAATTTAGTTCTCTTGTTAGCATCAAAATTCTCTTCATTTTTCTTCTGCGACTTTGACTTTTGCTTCTTCTCAGAAGAATTATCACCAAACTTTGAATAATCATGAACTTCTTCCGTTGCTTTCAAAGTAATGATAGAATTTTCAGTAACCACAGGAGGTGGAACACTTTTCAGAATAACATCACCGAAAATCTGTTAAAAAGTCTCCTTTTTGCATAAAAAAATTGTGAAAGATGATGAATTATTGAGATTATGCAACTGTCTTTTGAAATCACAAACCTCAATCTTCATGTCTGTAGTTTTCTTTTGCACTTCAGCCAACTCTTTTTGTGTTGTAATAAGTCCTTCTGTTGTTCTATTCAGAGTAAACTTTTCTCTCCTCAACTGATCATGAGCATCATATGTTTCTTGAGCAACCTTTTCCCATCTTTGTTTATAAATCTCAACATTCTGCTTCAAAAGCTTGTTTTTATGAAGCAATCCTGCTTTAGCATCTAACAGCTTCGTGTTGTTCTCTTGATGACTTAACTCTTTAGCAGTAAGATTAACAACTTCCTTTTCTAGACCTTCAAGTTTGATCTTTGATTTTGCAAACAAATCATCAAAAGCTGCTGCCATATCACCTACTTCTTTCTTCCATTTTTTAACATCCTTCATCAAATCATCATTTGTTTCAGTCAGCTTTGAAACTTTTACAATTAACTCTGCATTCTCGTGTTGAAACTTCAATACATTCTCAACATCTTCACATTTTGAAGACCCATCTTTCTGAACTTCTTTCATAACATATACATTTAGTTCAGCATATTTCTGAGCAAGAGCATCCCAAAACATTTTAGAATTCTTGCACATTTTGAAATTGAGACAATAATTCTTTTGACAATGCCATTGTGAGAATATCATAAGCCTTTAATTCTCTTTCATAACATTTTCTTTCCTCAAATGAAAGATCTATTTGAAATTTAGGAACACCATGCTAATCAGTCGGATATAAATACTTTTTAGCAATCGCCTTCCAAAATTCTTCAAAGTTAACGTTGATAAAAACCTCAAAATCCTTTTTCCATTCTTGATAAGCTTCACATTTTAATAACTTGGGAACCACCGAACTCGCTTGAATTTTACTCATTGTGATTACACCAGAAAATATCAATCGTTGAATCTTGTACATTGTGAGAATCCGAAATTTAAATCTCAAAGCCAAGTCCTCAAAAAATATTTTTGTATATTTCTTTAATATTTTTAAGAAAAAGAAACGTTGAAATTCAAAATGTTTATAGTTTTTTTTTTTAGTTTTTTTATTTGATTTATGAAAAGAAACGAAACAAAGAAAAATAACACGATAAAAACATAAACAAAAACAAACGTACTTATGTGAGTTAACCGACTCGACAAACACAAAATGAAATTTTGCGTTGACGAACCAATTCAACAAACACAAAACTTTATGTAAATTTTTTTAAAATAAAATTGTTAGTTAAAAGTAGTTAAAAGTTTTTTTTTTTATTTGTTTTGTTTTATTTTTTTTTTAGAAAACTAGACTTTGTGGAAAAATTTTAAGTATGTAAACTATTTAAAAGACTTTGAAACTAGAGGCGCTAAAAGGAAAATTTGACAAAATGACAAAATAGTCGACCAATTGTTCTCCCGGTTTTCTTTCTTCTTTCACGCGAAGGAATCTGGCCAGTGATCTTGTTTTCCGGCGAGTTCAATCCCAAAAGCTCACAAACTTCAAAACTTCATAACTCGACCAATACTCAATGAAAATCACTTCTGTAAATTGCATTAGATTCGTATGAACGATACAAACAAATCTAGCACCATTGTTGCTAGGTTTTGTTCGACGAATCACAGTGAACGAAAGGAAACAAAATTGAGATTTTTGTTCTTAACCCATTTGATAAACTTTAAACTCAAAATCGAAACAAAAGTAAATGATACATCAATTTTGATTGAATCAATGGATTCAGGAGATCAAACCGAACCTGTAGAAACTAGAATTATGAATTAACATAAAGAATTGAAGAAATCACCATTGATAGAGCTTAGAGGAAAAACACAAGTTATGAAAACTTGATTTTGAGCAATACTTTGTGTTAATTTCACTAGTACAAAACTGATCTTCGGTGACATCAGAAAAGTGTGACCGTAAGTGATTAGTCACACTTTTTTTTCCGTCCCATCCGTGACTAAAAGTCTCGCCATTTTAGGTCACATACTGTGACATTGAATTTTAGTGACCGTATGTTACGAAAAAATGTGACCGTAGATAAAAAGTGTGACTATAGACTAGCGATTTTTCTTGTTGGATCAATGATTTTATCGGATAATGTCATCATAAACCCTTTTTAGTAACACTTATTTATTTTGTAATGACAAAATGTTCCCAAATGGTGACATGATGTTCGTGTTCACCGTGACATTTTGCTAATAATTGGTCACATAACTAATAATTTAGTGTGACTATTGTTTAAGTTTTAGAGACACACAATTTTGTTATTGTGACTATTTCGTAAACGTTGATGTAGAAGAGCTTGAAGGGTGACTAATTCATACTTTTTAGAGACACAAAAATGTCATAGAGTCCCTATTGGTTGGTATATGGTCACAACTAAACACCTAGTTGGTAATATAAAGTGACCATTAGATACTCTTTAGTGACATATTGTTTCCAAACCGTCACATGTTTTTTGTATTCACTGTGACGTTTTGCTAGCAATTGGTCACATAACAAATATTTAGGTTTTAGAGAAACACAATTTTGTTATGTGTGACTATATCATGAAAGTTGATGTAGAAATAGTTTGAAGTGTGACTATTTCATAGTTTTTAGACACACGAAAATGTCTTAAAGTTACTATTGGTTGGAAATGGTCACGTAAACACCTAGTTGTTAATATAAAGTAACCATTATATACCTTTTAGTCACATAAGAGAAATAAAAATGTGACTAGAAACGATTTATAATCACATTAAGTATTTGTAAGTGTCAGTTTTTGCTAACATTTAGTCACATTATTCTTAACATTTTGTTATTACACTTCCCATTTAGTCACATATATTACATAAATAGATCACCCTAACACACTTTTAGTCACAATTTTAGTTTTTATGTGACTGTTTATGTATTTTAGACACGATTAATTACGTTAATTGTGACTATATGTTGTTAATAATAACATAGTTATTAATATAGAGTGATCATTTTATACCTTTTAGTGGCATAAAACAAAAAAAAAAATTGAGACGGAAAACATGTTATAGTCACATTAATTAGTTGTAGGTGTCACCTTTGTTAGAGCTTTAGTCACATTAGTTTTTAATATTAGGTTTCACACTTGGCATATATGTGACATCCATCACTTTAATTTTAGATTAAGAATAATAATTTAAGATTTATTAGGGCTTATTAGGGCTTATTAGGATTAATTGTGATTATGTGACTTAACTGGATATTTTAATATTAGAAAAAGTCTCGTCACTTAGAACCGACTAACGAAACGGATGAAATATTTCATTTTGTTCAAATTATGAGTTAATATGAGTTAGAGCCTTTAGAAAAGGTTTTACATTCGGTTAGTGATGAATTAGATAAAATTACGCAATAATGGAATCGAACCGTGTAAAAGCGTCACTACTTTTGGTCACCGACCGAGTGTGACGAAATTGAAAAATAATTATATGGTTATGAGCGTAATTTAATTTCATGAATTATTATATAATTGTTTGAATTTATTGGATTCGAAAAAATACCCGCGAAACACGACATACACTGTGTGTTAACTAGAATGTTATAAAAATTGGAAGAATGTGTGTGTGCATATATGCATGTCGTGAATATATGTATATATGTATTATGTGTGTGTTACAAGCAACAATAAATGAAAGTGATGATGGTTTATGCATGGGATTTATTTAGTGTAAGTATCATTGTGTGTTTTACCCATATACATACACTACATTAAAAGACAAATTAAAAAAGACAACTCTCTCCTCCCTCTCCCTCTATATACGGCCGAAGTCACTCTCCCCCTCTCTCATTTTATTCTCATTTCACTCTCTCACTAGAAAACACACACACACACACACATCAAACTTCTTCCATACTCTTTCAAGTTCAAGAACACCAAGAGCTCTCTACTCTCTCACTAGTTTAAGGTAATAAAAACTTCATCTAGTCTTCTCTCTATTTTGAAAAACCCACATCCAAATCAAGTGGTTTTCCATGATCAACAACAAGATCTAACTAAGATATGGTGGATTTGGATGATTCAAGCATGAACACTCAAAGATTTGTGTTAAAAACCCACACACACACACACTAAATTTCGTGAGTGTGTGTGAGTGTGTGTTATGCTTAGGGTTAGGGTTTGATCATCAAGAAACCACATGCATGTACTATCTAAGCTTAAAACAAGATTTTTAAGAAACATTACATGGAAGTTGTAAGGTAAAGCACAAAGTTCTTGTTTGAAAATGAAAACTAGTTAACTTGATGACACATGCATGGATAAAAATCATGATTTTATGTGATTTTATGTGGATTCATATGTGTTTCTGATTATGATTTGCTAGTATTTGATCTTAGTATTATATTGATGATGTGTATATACATGATATTAGGGTATGAAACCCTTGGATTATAAATAAAAATCCGAAAATTATAAATAAATATATATATACTTGAACTTGGAATAAAAATGTTAAATGAAACAGGACTTGGTGTTACAATTGTAGTAAACCCGCCTCATGGTCGTCAATGACGCCTACATGGTCGGTAACTATTGTGACTAAGATGAAACCCCGTGATTATTTCTCATAGTAATTTCGCCTAAAAACGGTCGGTCATGAGGAAACACGAGCAGTACACACTAAATATGTAATATTTGATAATTGTTAAGTTAAATGTATAAGTATTATATAAAATAGATAAAAATTATAAAAATTAATTTGAGGTCAGAATATTTATGTCAAAAAGTAGCAAAATCTAGTATTAAAAACTTGGAGTAAATGAACCCCCATGTGTGGGCATGTAATAAATTGAACTTTTAGTATAGTTAATGCATTAAAATGGGATAAAGAGTAAAAATCGGTCAAAAATCCGAAAATTCAAGTTAAATCAGTAGCATAAGGTTAGTAATCAGTATAAAATTGCTAGAAAAAACATTTTAGATTTTTTGGAATTTATTTAATAATTAAAATGGAATTATGTGCGTAAAAATGGCTAAAAAATGCTTAAAATATAATAAATTGCTGAAATAATATGAAATAATTTGAGTACCTATTTTGGACAGTATAAAACTAAAATAAGTAAGAATAATTGAAAACTTAGGTGAAAAAGGCACCCGAACCCTTAAAACGATAAAATTATGCATTAAAACGTGTAAATTAGTAAAAATAAGGTATAAAATATAAAAATAATTGAGATCAGTAGCTAAAAGACTTGGAACAGATTAGTAATGTTTAGGAAACATATAAAAATGATGTGGAATTGGAAACTTAAGTATTGGAGAAAAATTGGATAAAAATTGTCACCGAAAAGTCGTAAAAGCAAGTAATTTGGCAAGAAAATGAGGAAAAATTATAATATGAGTTATGTAAAGTTTGTAATAATATTAAGTTAGTTTAATTGCACTAAATGGGCTTTAGAATAAAATTTCATGGGCAAAGATTAATTTCTTTCGCCTTATTTGACGAGATTAATCGAAAAAGGGGCAAAATCGTCATTTTGCCCGAATATTCTAAAAATTCAGAAATTGCCCAATTGGTTAAGTATAACCTCATAACTAATTTGATATTAATGGAAACTAGGACCAAGGTACCCGAAATCTTTTCAAATAGAAGCACATACGCACTAAAAAGTAAAGGTGAGTTTCACTAACTAATGCCCTAAATTGAATTGATATATTTTGTTAAATGTTTTGGGCTTATTACTTATGAATATGAATTTTGAAATGAATGATTGATTGAGAATATTGTGGGTACGAAATTAAGCGTGAGTGTCGGCGCACGCTCATAGAAAAGATGAGCTAGGCCTATACTGAATGATGAATTTGGAATTTGGATAATTTAGAACAATGCCTTCTACATTATTAATGTAGCGTGAGATGTATTGATAGATCTAATGGGGTTGACCACCCGTACTCACTGATCAGTCGCTCTGATCGAGAAACATGGTGAGAAATACGATCGAATATGGGTCTAGTTTTGATTTAGAGCTTACGATTAGTTTGTGCATCGTAAACCTAGCTAGTTTACGAACCAGAAATATTCTCCATTTAGATTCACTCTCTTGATTCATGAATTGAATAAGTGGGATGAAATGATAAAGTGGAAACCAATCATTTTTGTTAGTGGACTCACCAACCTAGTGTTGACTTTGTGGTTTTAAACTATTTTTCAGGTAACTAATGGGATGCATGGAGATATGGATTTGGTGGTACGAGGATGACTACGTGACGTGCTATCGAGTCTATATTACGTTTTAGTAGTGGTGGAATGTAGAAGGGACCTAAATATGGGATGATAGATTCATCCCAAAATCTTTTGTAAACACTTTAGGGGATAATTAGTATATCCCAATTTTGTAATGAAATGTGTTTTAATATAAAATATGTTTCACTTATTAACAATACTAAAGCGATGGGTTAAATAATAAATTACTGCCACGTAAGCCTTCCGTTATTATAAACAAAAATTGGGGTGTTACAATATAGTCACATGTGATACATGAATACGTGACGGTAAAACAGTTATAGTCACAGTTTTATATTATATGTGACTGCTTCTGTGTTTTAGTTGGCAATTGTATACTTTTTAGTGACATAAAATACAATAATATAAAATGAGACCAAAAATGTTAAATAACAACATTATTTGGCGTAGCCTTTAGTCACACATGCGGAATTATTACCATAAACCGACAATTTGAAACGATAATTAGCATGCACTATTATAATAAATTGAGATTGTTCCACAAATTTTCTCGTGTTTAAAAAAACATAGATGCACCTTAATCTAAATCATCATAGAGCTTAATCTTCTTAGTAACTTTCTTGAGCTTCACGATGTCATCTCTCATCACATACCGTCTTTTCAACTTTTACACTTGGACGTTGTGAATAGTAGTTGCAGACCTCACAACCTGATTGGAAAAAAATATATAAAAAGAAAACCATAAATAAACCAAGATCGATAGTAGTTGCGAATACAAACGTACTTGAAATATCCAATGCACTTTGCCATAATCAGACCCTAACACTATTAAATATCTGTCTAAAGAATTGTGAGCTTATGTTAGTTACTAATTGGGCTAGAAACGTGCGTCGGTTTTTAGTCCAAACTACATGTACATCAATTATTCGTAAACCTATTCTAAAAGAATCCAAATGACAACTATTGAGGTTTTGGTTTATGCATCATAAAAAAACAGAAATTTACATGGTAGCTAATAGGAGCAAACGGAAAATAAAATCAGCCAGGAAAGTTACAAAACTTACATGGCAGCTATTGTGAGCAACGAACAAATATATTATGAAATATACCTACAAAAAAAGGCAACAAATTTAGTATCACTAACTCAGTTTGATCAATTCTAACATAAAACAAATATGAGGTTCCATACTTGTAGTTCTAATTGCAATCACTGAATTACTACACATTTCACAATTCTAGTTTAGTGATTTATAACATATATTGCAACTAAAACTATAATTTAAATACAGGGGCAATAGACATCCATTCGAAGTGTTTGCTATGTTGTTTATATTTAGGCTAAGAGCCTAACAGTGTAACAACTCCACAACCCATTACACTTAAAAAAATAATATAAATATGAATAAGAAACCAAACACCTTTATTCATGCATTCAAATATTTATTCTAAAATGTGAAATGGTCTCAAAAGTGACCCTTAGTTGTGTACCTTTGAAATTACATAGAGCAACACAAATACCTCTATTCATGCATTCAAGTATTTATCCTTAAGAGTTAAATTTCTTGGAGATAAAGTGTTTACATGTCAGCGCTTTCTTAAAACAGACACTAAAATATATGTTATCTAAAACAAAAGCATTTACCCTTGAATGCCAAAAAACCTTAATCATAAAGTACTTCCGATGCACCTGCAGCTACCAAACATGTCTATACAAGGACAACAAAAACATAAACAGCAGCAAAAACATAAACAGCAGCAAAAACATAAACATCAGCATTGTAGGTAATCTCAACCAAGTGAACTACACCATACATGACAAAAGTTGAACATCAATACACTTTTGAATAACATCAGAAAGCCCAAAAGCAATTTTACATCAGAATGAAAAACATTTTTTTAGCCTCATGATAAAAGAACAGAACATACCTTAATGGCTTAATGCCGATTACTCAAGCCACAAATGCAAAATCCCCAGTTTCCAAATCCTATTTCAAGAATCCCAATTTGATTAACGAAAAAGAAACTGCCTGTTAAAGAAATCAAAGAAGAAGCAACATAAATTTAACAAAGGACTTGAAAATAGGGCATGATGAAAGTGTGTGTGGTAAGCAACGAAACATCAACCAAATTGCAGAGAAGAGACGAAGATGATGAGGGAGGAAAAAAGAACTAAATGACATAGAAAATTATGCTTATACCTACAAGATGATGAATCTTGTGCATTAGAAATTGAAACCGAAGGAGAGAACGAAAGAACTCTCTTGAAATCTCCGTTCTCTTTTTAAACTTTGAAGGCTTCACATAGTTAAACCCTCTGCGATTGAAACCAAAGGAATCAATGGATGAATCGGGGGGCAGGTAGCGAGAAATCATTGAGAGAAATCGTGGGGAGCAGGGAAGCGTGAAATTAGCGGAAGGACGTGTCAGGACCAGATTTGAGCAACATGTTCTCATATGATTCATTACACAAGTGCGGAAATCATGTGTGATGGTCGATTCTGGATGAATCTGCATCAATGTTCACCCATTGATGATTACTAAAGCTCAAGAACACACACTAACACCAAGAACGCACACACAAAAGCTCTCTTGTAGGATATTCCAGGAGTGCCGTCCCTTAATAGGGTTTTCTCAACTATATATATACTATAAGAGAGCATAGGACAAAAAGAATGTTTGACACACACAATCATTACCTTGATTTCAGCAAAATATTCCATCAGCACAGTGAAGTTCGCTAAGCATCAGACAAGTTCGCTAAGCATAAACAAGTTTGCTAACAAGTCTGCTAATCATTAACAAGTTCGCTAACAAGTCCGCTAAGAATAGACAAGCTCGCTAACAAGTTTGCTAAGTATAGACAAGTCCGACAAGTTCGCTAAGAGCAAAACAAGTTCGCTAAGATTAGGAACAAGTCTGCTAAGTAAACATGTCCAGTAGGAACAAATTAAGTACGCTAAGACAAACATTGAACAAGTACGCTAAGTGTTAAACAAGTCCGCTAAGATCAATTATCAGAAGTTCGCTAAGAGGAAAAACATGTTTGCTAGATACATAAACAAAATGTTTCTAAGTACACATTCAAAGTCAATTACAACACAAAGTGTCAAATATAGAAAGGACATAAAAAAGGTCTTCACTAGCAATGCTCAACGGTGAATGGTTTGTGTTGCCAACAAAATAGGTTCCAACAATTTTCACCCTTGTTGGCAATGCAAACCTTTGAACTTATTCAACTTGACCGCGCAGCTTTAGCAGGAATCTCCAGTTTTCTCTTGCGGCCTCTTTGTCTTTGTCAGATAGCACTTTAATTCCCATATCGTACAGCCTCCAGAGATTTTGCCAAACAAGCTTTTTCAGGTCATTAAAGTTGTTCAGCTCGACCAATCTTCTTGCCTTGTCAAGAATGACACTTGACCCATGCTCTTCTATCAACTAGCAATTGCATTCCTAAGGAGTTCTGCATCAAGTGTGAGTTTACCCATATCTGCAAGCCTTGTACACCACCAATTTAAGAACATCAAAAAATAGTTGGCGTCATAGCATTCATAGGGTCTTAGTTGAACAGGAATGGTCCGCATCTTCTCATAGTACATCAGCTTCAAATAGGATCTTGAGAGCAGTCTGAGTTCTATAGCTACAAATATTCTGATAGACTCAGCACCAACTCTTTCAATCACTAGTTCATGAGTCATCCCATTGTAGTACCAGCTGTTTATTGGAGCGTGTTTTTGATTCCCTGGGATAGTCTTTGTCTTCACCCCCTTCCCAATATCTTTGAACATTCCTCGATGAGGGGCACGGAGACGTATTTTCTCTTCAGCAATTTGAGCCTTTCTCTCTTCTTCAGGATTCTGGTTGAATTTCTTGTCCTCATAGGCAGATTTGATCAAGACGGCAGCTCGAATACCCTTTTGATGGTTAGAGTGGTTTACCAACTCCAGGTACTTCAGCTGTTTGAGCTCCCAAGAGAACAAGATGAGAAGAGCTTTGAAATCTCCGAAGATTTGCACATATCCATTCCGCCTTTTTACCAGGAAAGCATCAAAGACTTCATCATATTTCCATCCCAAGATTTTCATCCCATGAATGACCTTTGGGTTGCTTGGCATCTTCCTTAAGTTCTTGGCAGCAAATTGTTGCATAGCCTTTAGGTTTGGTGGTCATAGATGGGAGGATTGTCTTTCCTTTTAAGTGCCTCAACCCGTTCTTGCTCTCTGAGTCTGATCTTTTCAAGCTTTGCCAGACGTTCTGTCTTTCGATACTCTTCCACAAACTCTCACAGACCTTTAAGCTTCTTTCTGTTGTAAGCCTTCTTATCAATATTCTTGTATCTGCAATAGTTGCGGAGTGCTTCAAAAGTCATCTTGTTGGTAGTGGCTTTAATATATTCTTCAGAATCAGGAGCTTCATCGGACGAGTTCTCAGGTGGAGGAAGATATGTGTTGCCTATGTCCAGAATAAGATCTGAAAGATGATCTCGGATAGGGAGGAATTCAACTGTTTTGGTTGTGTCAGCAAAGATATCTACCAAAGGATCAGTTTTGGCTTCAACAGTTTGATTTTGTGGAAGGTGTGAATTCAACCTCTCTTCATCAGTGTACAGCTTGGTCAACTCAATGTCCGTAAGTCTCATCAGATATTCTAAGGAGAAGTTGTCTTTCATTAGAGATCTAACCATGTGTGCTACTTCAGAGGTGTCATCCTCATCCACATCGGTGCCCTCTAAGTTTGTGACTATGCGGATCCTAGGTTCATCTGTTCTTGTTGATGCAGAACGATCCGGTAAAGTACTCGAGCCCTTTCCATAGATTACAGTAGGAGGATGGCCTGATTCATATCTTTTGAGTGCTTCGGCCTTTTCCTCACGCAGTCGGTTCTGTTCACTGAGTGTTTCTGCAATAAGAGCTCGACGAGACCTATCTTTCTCAGCTTCCCTTTTCAGATGTTCCTCAGCAATCTCTTCAGGGGTTAATATACCTTTTTCCTTTATTCTTTTCAGAAGGACCGGGCTGCTCTGTGATAGCAGGTTCTGGAGCAGCCGATTCCTTAGGATCATCTTCTTCCTTATCGGAGTCTGAGGAGAAATGTATAAAAGAAGCTTCAAATATCTGATCTCGGAGATTTTGCTCAGCAGACACACTAGGATCAGTTTGACTCTCAGTTTCTTGACCAGCACTTGATTCAAGATTTATGATCTCAACATCAGTTGGAATAACACCAGGAACATGTGGGTTGATGTCCAAAGCAAGAGTTTCAGTTGTAGACATGACAGTAGAAAGAGGCACGCTCACAAACTCATCGTCTACTTCCATCTTTACTTGGAATGGAGTAGGACAAGGAGGTTTCTCTTGATCATCATCTTCATTATCGATCATATCTAAATCTATGTAGTTAAGTGGATTGGCTTCATTCATGAGCACGTTCATTCTCTGACCCAGCTCATTCATGTCATCTTCATCTCCAAAGTCCACAAAGTAAGGATGTTCTTCATAAGTTGCCTCATCACCATCTTCAAGTGTCTCAATGAGAATACCGCAGGAGTTACAGATTCTCGACATAGTATTCCCTGAAATTAGACATCTCAAAATCCAAGAAGGCTGGATCGATGTAGAAATGAGGGACACCTTCGGTCAAAGGAACCATGGCAGAGGAGGTAGAGGTGTCATCATGAGTAGTGGGAATGATCGAAAGTTGAAGAGATAAGTCATGTTCAACTTCAGACTTAGCACTTGTTGAACCCTCAATGTCAAGAATCTTGGCAGCTTGTGCAAACCTTGGAAGTTTTAGGTTTTCAGGCACAAGTGCAAGCTTTTTGATTGAATCCAAGGTTTCATCAACGTGTTCATCATGAAGGAGGCTGTTGACAAAGGAATCTTCATCATCAGAGAAATTAAAGTCATCTCCTTCTATGACAATGTCATCATCGATTTCAAAATCGCTGTCATGCAATGGGCTTGAGGTATCTTGAACACCAGTCGATTCTTTACTAGCAGGAATGGTAGTAGAAGATATGGGGTCTTGTGAATTTTCACCTACACTTCTCAGATCAGATTGAGGTGGGTTCTCTGGCATTTCATTCTCTTCATCACCGGTATCATTATCTGGTTTGTTACTCAATTTTTTGCCTTCACTTGACTTGGCTAACAAGTCCTTGAGTCTCTGAATTTCAGCAACTTGTTCAGCATTGACTTGTGACTGATCATTAATCTTTTGATTTGCCACTTGCAATGAACAGTTAGATGGTCATTCTGACTCTGAAGGTTGACAATTTCAGCCTGAAGTTCCATCACCCTTTTAGATTCTGAAACTGATGGGCTGGTAGCAATAGTTCCAGCAAGATCAGTGGTGATGACAGCAGCTTCAGCTAGCTGCTCCAGTGGTCTCATATCCCTATCTATTCCTTCAAAATGTTCAGCAGGAGATGGAGAGATTGTTGATGCAGCTAAGGCTGTGTCTGATGGGGTGCCAGAAGAACGTACCACATCATAATCATTTGTTGTGCTAGGCTTCCTTCTGACTTTGAGCTTTTCGGTACATGATTTACTTTTCTCAGCTCTGATGAAGAACTCAGCGGATTTGTAACTACTCCCACCAGTTATTGTTAGAGTTTGTAAGGTAGTCTTAGGAGGATACTCGGGAGGACTATCAGTCCCATCTTCAAGGTTTTCCTTAAGATCATCCTCATCGAGAGACACTGATTCTTCCTCATCATCCTGTTCATCCTGTGATGGATTATAACTGTCATCAGAGGATGATTGTGGTGTCGAAGCTGTAGAGGCCCTGGAATAGTCTCCAGTCCTTTGTCTTTTCCGAGGATGAATGTCCTCAGGTTGTGTGGGACTATCATCAGAATCAGAGGATTCAGACCCTTCTTCATTATCATTGTCGTCTCCTTCTCCTTCTTCAGACAAATCAACCAACATAGGACTTGAGGAGCGTTCAACATGTTCAGAAGCTTCAGCACCTGTACCCTGGAGATTCCCAGGGTCTTCAACAGCATCAGAAGCAGCAGTAGTAGGTGCATTTAAATCCAACTCAGCGTGGACTTGATCAGCCTCATTATGTTCTACTTGAGCTTCAACAGTTGCTTCACCCATTTGGATATCTCCTTCGGCACCGGCAGGAGCAATCCGAGCAATCATCTCGAGAAAGAAGGGTACAACATTCCCTTGATATTTACTTTTATGGTACTTGCTGTATGAGCCAAAGTTCATTGAACTTGTAGAGATGGTTTCTCCTTGCTTGATCAAGGTTGGGTAATAATGATCCAAGATAGCCTGGATGAACCGGGGATACATCAGAAACTTCTTTTCCCTTCCAGTGGGATGTAGATTGGCGATCATCCATTTGAGGAGTTGGCGTGAGAGATTGTAACCTTCACCAGTGACAAATCCATGTAGAGCACATGCGGTTTCTTCAACAAAGTCATTTGGAGCTGCCTTTCTATGTCCAAAGGCAGCAATGAAGAAGTTGATTATGAACCTCCAGTTAATTAGGAATAAGGTCTTGAGAATTTTGTTGCTGACATTTGGAAGAAATACACCAGAGTAACCCATCCTTAAGATAGTTGATTGCCACTGGGCCTCTGTAAAAGTCTTGGGCTTGTCAGCATCTTGCAAGTCCAGGACTGTTCTGATCTTTTCTTCAGTGATTTCAACATCAATATTTTGTATCTTTGACCTTATTATGCTTGTTTCATCATCCAGCTCTGCAGATTGAGCATTGCTCCAAAAGGCTTCAATTATACCCTTGTAGATGTCAGGGTTAATCTGCATTGCTGTTACCCAGGTTGATTGCTGCAACAAGTTAATTTCCTGCTCATCAGCACTTTCCCATTTCTTGTTAAATACACATCTTCCGTTGTGTAAACGACCAAACTCTAAAGCTTCAGCAGCTTGTCTGGGAGGCATCTGCACATATAGAATTAAAGGATTATATCCAATTTGACACTAAATGAATGTCATGTCACACTAGACTCATGATAGTGACAAAGCTTTTCATATATAGAAACAATGACATAAACCAACTCACATAGTGCATATACTCCAAAAATGATCACATGCAACCGGAATATTATGATTAACAAAGGCAAATGTCATAGGAAGTAAATAATTTGTGTGTGTATTATTTAAAATCTGGAAAATAAGGAGCCAGATCTAGATCTCCATTCCATTAATGTTGACTTCAATGTAAGAGTTGTATAAAAACTGTAAATGACCCAAAACTTAGATTGAACTAACCAAATTTTGACTTGTTATTGGGTCAGAGAGGAATTATTGAAAATTCTACTACTGAGACTCAACAACAGTCAGAGTCATCAAATATAGGATATTTTGGCAATATGGGATCAAAAACCAATTGACTTTAAGAATATATAGAATCTTGTGAGGTTTTGACATCCCAGTTTGTCAAGTTAGTCCAGGAAAAGTCACATTGCGACTTGGTTCCACCCGAACTTGTGAACTCCTTGATTTGGTATTTTAATATTAGGACAAGGATCAACTAAGTCAAAATCAGCACTTTTAGGTTTAGGACAAGGATGTTAGGATGTAACAGGTCTATCTCATTTAAAAAGCCAATTTGATGCATGTAATGAGTGTCACACTTACTTGTCAAACTATCAGAACAATCCTTGTATATCAGTAATTTTCATTCAGATTCACAACACTTAAAGTTGATTACAAAGTTTAAAAATCTCATATTGACATCAACAAGGATTGTCTAGAAGCAACAAAGTCAAATTAACACCTATAGACATGCAAGAGGTACTAATGGGTCAAGTATTCAAGTTTGATCATTTATAGGACAAAGATGACAGTTTTTGCTTTAACAGATGAAATGGTGTCTTTATAAGTCAAATTTAATCCTAATATACAAATATAAGCACATATGGATTAAACAAAACATAACTAAGTCACCAAATTTTCATTCAAGCAAAGATAGTCACATAAGTCACATAAAAACAATTCATTGCCAAATTTGACTTATTAAAGTCAATATGACCAAATAAGTGTTCAACCAGAGCTTAACTACCTAAGATAGTTCATATAAACCTTAAAGGTATCATATATCACATCCTTTGTAGCTATGCTCTTAATAAATCACAAAGATGGTCAAATTAACTTAGATGGGTCAAGATTGACAAATTAAATCTAACTTTGTGTTAAATGAGTCCAAGATCCTTTCACCTGAGTTATGGACTAATTTCAGACCCATGTGGATCGTAGCCAGTCTAAACCACCAGTGTTAGGCTCAATTGGATGTCTACTTACACAAAGTAAGACTTATATATACATAAGAATGAAACAAGGTGATGCACTACCTGATTAACAAAATGAATGCTTGTATTGAGAAAATACATACCTTTGTAAAAATCTATAGGTAACTAAGATCTAATCTAAGATGTAATGAGTTCTCAATTGTCTCAGTAAGAATAATCTGCTGGGATCAAGTAATTTATGTTAGACTGTTGGGCTAGATTTAGTTAAGGCATGAACATTTGTTAATGGGCTAGTTTGTAATTGTTTTGGGCTTAATCTAGTTTAGTTAATAGGCCATGTGGGCCGATTAGTGTTTATGATTGGGCTAGATTAGTGTTTATGATTGGCCTTGTAATCTCATGAGGTGGTATAAATACCACCTCATGGTTATGTTTATGACTAAGCTTCCTATTTACAATTTACGATTTATTCTTGCTCTCTAGTGTTCACGATCAGTCGTGGTTGCTTCATAGTAGACGGATTTCCATTCAAGATTCGATCTTTCTCTAAGATCTAATCTCTTCATCTACTATTTTCTTGAATCAATCTCTCATGAGGATTCCGCACTCGTGTTAGATCATTATATCGTGTGTTTGGAAATATTTCGGACCTACAATTGGTATCAGAGCCAATAATCTTAGATTCGAGGCTCTCACGATATAGATTCGAGTGTTTTCTGGGTTGGTGTTCGTGTTTCTGTTGAAGATTTGAAGATTCGAGGGTGTTTTTGGTGTTTCCGATCATCGCTGCTGCTGTGTTCTTGGAGATTTGAGTGTTTACGACTGTGTTGTTTGAAGACTTGCATCGGTATCGAGTTCACGATTTCAAGAAACGATTTTTATCGAGTTTATGACCCGGCAAAAAGTGTTTACGAGTGTACTTGCGGATTGTAATCTTGTTTACGATTTAGGTGGATCGGAAACTGTGTTTACGACAATTTCGGATCAGGAACGACGTTTACGATTATCGGGATCGTAATCGTAATCGTAATCGGTATTTACGACTGTTTGAGGCGGTTAAGTGTTTACGGCTGTGACGTGTGATCGGAAACGGTGTTCACAATCGTAATCACCATTTACGATCGTAATCAGGAGATATTTTATCGTAATCGCAAGTATTTGGTCGCTTGGACATTAGTTTTAGGTTTCCCAAGCTATTGAAATGGACTTTGAGCCGAGTATGTACCAGAAATTGGACTTCGAGATCGGATCTATAACTCGTCCGCCAAGACTAACTTCAGCGGATAATTTCTTAGAGTGGAAATACAGATTCGAAAATCATTTGAAGAGTATGGATTTGAGGTTATGGAGGGCTGTTGTGAATGGACCATTTACACCTACTCACGCAACAGGAACAAATGCAGGGAAGGAGAAGAAAGAAGACGAGTATGATGATGATGACTGGGAGAGGTGCAACAAGGCTGAGAGGGCATTTGCGATAATGACTATGGCCCTAACTCCAGATATTGCTCAAGGGTTCAAACACTGCAAAACAGCAAAGCAACTGTGGAATGCTTTGATTGTTGCTTATGAAGGGAATCCTGATATTAAGGCTAGTCGGAAGCAGATGTTGAAGCAGAAGTTTAACTTGTTCAATCATATTCAAGGTGAATCATTTGAAGATCAAGTTCAGAGGTATGTGTCATTGATGGCAGAGATGTCAAGTTATGGAGTGGAGCCGGATACTGAAGACAAGAATTTGAAGTTGCTGAACAGTCTGCCTAAATCTTGGAACACCAATATATCTATCATCAAAGACAACAATAGACTGAGTGAAGTGACTTTGGATGAATTAATCAACAAGCTGAAATCCAAAATGATAGATGATAAGCAGAGAGAGCTGAACCACATAAGTTCTCTAAGTCTGGCTGGAAAGTTGAATCAGGCTTTGCTATCGGAAGAAGTTGAAGGTAAGCATGAAGGAAAGTTTACAGGGAGTGGATCAAGCTCAGCTCCAATGTCTAATGCTTTTGTAGCACAGCCTCAAGGTAGTTCAAGCGGAGGTGTCAACTCTGGAGATATCAATGATCCTAACTTTGCCCTTGGTATGGGTTTCATGAACAGCTATCATGCCCTTGTGGCCGGGAATCTTGTGCCTGCTGATATGGTGGCTGGTGATCTTAATCAGATAAATCCTGAGGACGTGGAGATGCTGGATGTCTCTTGGAAAATGGCCATGGCTGTCTTCAGAGCCAAGAAATTTATGGCCAAGACGGGAAGGAACGTCTGGAAGGATCAGGACAAGATAAGAATGGGGTTTGACAAGTCGAAGCTGAGGTGCTATAATTGTGATGAGTATGGTCACTTTGCCAGGGAATGCACGAAGCCCAAGAAGGAAAGAGCTGAAGAAAAGAAGGTTGCTGAAGTGAAAGGAAAGGGAGATGCCAGGGCACTGGTGGTTCAGGAAGGTGGTGGTTATGACTGGAGTTCGCAGATGAAGGATCTTAGTTTGACACATGCTTTGATTGCTGCTGCGGAGAAGGATAATGAAGAAGATCATGCCTTTGTGGTCACTGATGAAGGAAAGTCTGAAGAGACTCAGATAGAAGACAAGGAAGCATTTGTTGCTGATGCTGAAAACCTAAAGGTATGTTCTGATCCCACTTGTGCTCGTATTATTCCTGGTCTTAGACAAATCTGTAAGAATTATCAAATAGAATTGTTTGAGGTCAAGTGTGAGAGGAGCTCATTTAAGGGTAGATGGGTAAAAAATGAGGAAAAGGTTAAGGCACAAAAGCTAGATATAGTGAAGTACCAACAGATAGCAACTGAGAAATCTATCCTGTATGATAACGCCAAGTTAGAAATAGCTGACCTTAGAAAACAGGTAGA
Source organism: Deinandra increscens subsp. villosa (assembly GCA_039602395.1). Lineage (NCBI taxonomy): Eukaryota > Viridiplantae > Streptophyta > Magnoliopsida > Asterales > Asteraceae > Deinandra > Deinandra increscens. Next base: position 68,462,090 of record JBCNJP010000007.1, read on the forward strand.
TGAATTGACTCATAAGACTAATGAGATGCAAGTTCAGTTAGATATGAATCAATTGAGAAACAAGAGAATGCTTCAGGCAGGTAAAGAACTATCTCAGGCTGTGATTTGTGGACAAGTAGGGAAACACACACCAGGATTTGGGTCAGAAAAGTCTGACAAGTCCTTGGCCGCAAATGTTATAATTCCCCCACCTATCCCTAGAGATATCATAGGAAGGCTCTATGAGGAGGACCAGGTAGATAGAACCAGCTCAGGATATCATGAAGCAGGTCCTCCTATAGATAGCTTGTTGGTTGGTGTGACCCCTATGACAGAAGTAGAGAAAGAACAGGAGAAACTTGGTTTATATGGGACGGGTAGTCAGAACAATGTAGTTGACCTCACAACTGAACCAGGTTCTTCCCAGGAATCTTTAAACAATAATGTTAGTTCTTCTAATGTTTTTGTTACATGTGCAGATGTTGTAGGCATTGAAGTTGTATCTGGGGAGGATGCTGAATGCTTAAGGGTCAATGAGTGTCACGAGTCTAGTTGTTATATTTCTACTTTACCTAAGGATGACATTCTGGCACCTGTGTCAGAACTTGAATCATCCAAGTCCAATCAAATTGTCTTGTTAAAACATGTTTCTAATCCTAATTAAGTTGTTAGTTCCTTTAAAATGCGTGTTCCTAACACAAAGATTGGCCGTAAGTCTAAGCCCAACGACTTCGTTCCGTATCCCCAGGTTGTGTCAACTTATGATAGAACTGACAAATCAAAATCTGAACAATTTTGTTTAATAACACAACCTGAAAAACATTCAAAATGTGTGATACACAAATGGGATGATCAACCAGAATGGAAGTCGTCTTACCCAAGACGCTCATATTTGTGTAGCAACGTCAATGGGCCTAGACAAATGAATTGTTTTCAATGTGGTCAACCAGGTCATTTTGCTGCAAATTGTATGAACAGACCCTATGAGCCATATTATCCGCAGAACAAGCGGACAACTATGCTTGAGAAAATGATGAGGGGTGAGAACAGAACTCAAAAGCAGCAAGCATCGTCACAGGGGAAGAAAAGTTCTGAACCAATGAAGACTCAACAGTCTAAGGTTCTGAACACAAAGGCCCCAGTGACGAAGCCTGTCAATGAAAGGAGAGATGTGGGCCAAACTTCCAAACCTGCTTATGCAGCTAAAGGAGTTTTCAACAAACCTAATAAAATGAAAACAAAACCTTTTGAGAAACAAGTACCAAAAGTCAATCAGGCTGCTAAACCTAAGGGTAAAGCAGTTATAGAACAACCAAAAGTTGTCATTCAACCAAAACAAATGGTTTATACCAAATTAAAACTTGAGTGGACACCGATCGTCAAAACAAAAGGTAAAAAGGCCACATCTCCTCCAAGGAATGTTTCACCCACAAAGAACTCTGCTAGTAGCTCTAACTCCCAAAAACAACCAAATTGGAAACCAAAAGTTCATGCTAAAGTTTTAAATGAATCCGAATCAAAAGCAGGAATGTCTTTCAAGATGGTTAATTACATTGACTCCAAGGGAGTGCCCAGATCTGTTATGACCTGGGTACCTGACTCTAACTGATTTATGATTTATGTAGGGAGAGCCGAGAAGATCTGTCAACAATCTCTGGTATGTTGATAGTGGTTGTACCCGACATATGACCGGAGATCTGTCTCTGTTAGATGAGGTGGAAGACTTCAATGGAGGAAGTGTTTCTTTTGCTGGAGGTACAAAGCATCAGCAAGTTTTCATACTGCCTTGTGATAGTGGACGACTACTCGCGATTTACTTGGGTCTTCTTCTTATCAAACAAGTATGAAACTCCAGCCCTTGTGAAGCAGTTTGTTACTCTTATTGAAAATCAGCTGAGCAAAAGAGTGAAGGCTATCAGATCTGACAATGGGACGGAATTCAAAAATGCTGAGCTAAATATGTTTTGTGGTGAAAAGGGGATTGAAAGGCAGTTCAGTGCTCCTTACACGCCTCAGCAGAATGGAGTTGCCGAAAGAAGAAACAGGACACTCATTGAAGCCGCCAGAACAATGATGTGTGAGGCAAAATTACCAATCTTCTTTTGGGCAGAGGCCGTGAATACAGCTTGTTATGTACAAAACAGAGTTCTTCTGAACAAGCGTCACGAGCAGACTCCATATCAAATCATTTATGGGGAGAAACCGAAGGTGGGTTATTTCAAGACGTTTGGGTGTCCGTGCACGGTGCTGATTCAGTCCGATGTAGGGAAATTCGAAGCGAAGGCCGATGAATGCTATTTTGTGGGTTATTCAGCAAATAGTGCTTATCGTGTGTACAACAAAACCACCAAGGTAATCATTGAGGCATTCAATGTAGATTGGATGGAGGACAATCCTACGGATGCGGGAGCTGGACCTGATTGGATCTTCGACTATGGATCATTGTTTGAGGGATTTAATTTCTCGAATATTTTCCACAATTTGGGCGAAGAAGAAGACATTGTAGCTCCTAGTGCAGATGTAAGACCTCATGTGGATAGAGCATCAGCTGAATCTTCTCGAAATGCAAATGCTGATATTCCAGAATGTTCAGGAACACGTGATGCTCCAGTGGATTCTCAAGGCTCAGGTATGTCTGATAATGTTATTAATGCTAACCTGCCTGTTAATGTTTCAGTGCCTGATGACCAAGTGAGCAGGATCAACAGAGATCATCCACTGAGTAATGTAGTTGGGCCAGTGTCAGCGGGTGTCACCACAAGAAGCCGCACGGGACACATCAACATCTGTATGTATTCCTGCTTCATCTCCCAGATTGAGCCTCCCAATGTGATGGTTGCTCTCAAAGATCCAAGCTGGACGGAGGCCATGCACAATGAACTTAATCAGTTCTCAAAGCTGGGAGTGTGGCGACTTGTGAAACGGCCGGAGGACAAGAAGGTGATCCCCACGAGATGGTTATACAAGAACAAAAAGGATGACTTAGGGATCATTGTCAGAAACAAAGCAAGGTTAATAGTAAAAGGGCACAGGCAAGTCCACGGTATCGACTATGATGAGGTTTATGCTCCAGTGGCAAGATTGGAAGCAATTCGGATCTTTCTGGCTGTGGCTTCGTATCTCAATTTTACCGTACATCAGATGGATGTGAAGACTGCCTTCTTGTATGCAGAGATGAACGAGGAAGTTTATGTAACCCAGCCACCAGGGTTCATAGATGAAGAAAATCCAGATCATGTTTATCTGCTGGATAAGGCCTTGTACGGTTTGCATCAAGCTCCTAGAACCTGGTATGAAACGTTGTCCAATCATCTGGTGGAGAATGGTTATACAAGAGGAGTTGTTGATCAAACATTGTTTAGGAAGAGGGTGGAGGAAGACATAATCATGGTGCAGGTGTATGTAGATGACATTATCTACGGTTCGACAAACGAAGAATTGTGCACCGAGTTTGAGGAGATTATGAAAAAGAAGTTTGAGATGAGTGACCAAGGCGAGATGGGTTTCTTTCTTGCGCTTCAAGTCAAACAGGATGACACTGGAATTCTTATTCATCAGGCAAAGTATGTGAATGAGATTCTGGAGAAGTTCAAAATGGAGGACTGCAAGCCCATTGCCACTCCCATGGCATCCAGGCCTCTCTTGTCAGCAGATCTCAATGGGGAGTCAGTGAGTGAATTCCATTATCGATCGATGATTGGATCACTAATGTATTTGACAGCAAGCAGGCCAGACATCATGCATGCAGTTTGTGTGTGTGCACGCTATCAGGCTAATCCTAAACTTTCTCATCTTTCTGCTGTTAAACGTATCTTCAGGTATCTGAAGGGCAGGCCTAGGCTTGGTCTTTGGTACCCGAAGAACACTGATTTTCAATTATATGCTTTTACTGACAGTGATTATCGAGGTAGTGATCTTGACAGGAAATCTACTACTGGAGGATGTCAGTATCTGGGAGATAGGCTCATCTCGTGGCAGAGCAAGAAGCAGCATACCGTATCAAAATCAACTGCCGAAGCTGAGTACGTGGCCGCATCTGCCGGTACGTCACAGGTAGTATGGATTCAAAACCAGCTCACAGATTACGGTATGGAATTCGTTAACACTCCCATATTTTGTGATAACGCTGCTGCTCTTGAGATTGTGAAAAACCCAGTCCAACATTCCAAAACCAAGCATATTGATATCAAGGTACATTTTATTCGTGATTGCTTTGATCGTGAGCTAATTCAGCTTCAAAAGGTAAGCTCCGATCAGAATGTTTCGGACATCTTTACAAAACCCCTTCCTCGTCCTAATTTTGAATCCTGTGTTGAAGGCCTGAAGATGATTGCCTTCGAGGAATGATCTGATCATCTATGTTTTTTGTACAAAGTTTTTGGTATTTAATCTTTATTTAAAAAAAAAAATTTGGAAAATGACTGAAAAATTGAGTCTTGTTTCAAAAGCCTCACAAAAACAGGGGAAGAAATGGTGCTGGTTAATCTGAAAAGTTTTTATGATGTCTTTTGATAGGACGTGCAAAAAAAAAATTGTTCAATGACGGTCGGAGACTGACACGTGTAAGGCTGATGTGAAAGACTTCTCGAAGATGATATGTCGGTAAGCTCAACCAAAACAATGATCATCTATGTAAGTGCAGTAATCTTAAACTCTATAAATGTTTAGTTTCCCATCCTAGTCTACATGGTTTAAAAAACTGAGTCCCGACAAAAACGGGTTGAGAGTGGTATTTACCTAGTATTCACTCTCTCACACGCCATGCTTATACTGTATAAGACAACACCACAGCAAAAAGGAAAAAGAAAAAGAAAAAGAATTCAAAAAATTGAAAATTCTGATAAAGAAAAAGAAAAGAAAATAAAATTATTCAGTTGGTCTTCTCTGCGTGCTTATGCGGCCGACCTAATCATCAACTGATAATGTATGAAAAATAGAAATAAGTGGTAGTCAAAGCAGTGTTGCATGGTTCCTCAAGTTGGGGGTTTGTGAATCCTCAATAAACTCTGAGGTTGGGTAGGTTTTGCTATGGAAAATTGGGTGTGGGGACGGTTAAACATATCGGTAAATTTGTACTATATTTAAGCACTTAACTGGATGTGAGTTTCTGTGTTCAAACCACCTGACAATTGTCTAGAGTGTCAAGTAGAAGCTGAAAAGGGTTCCTCAGTCAAAGACTTGTCTGAAATTATCTGTGAAAATTACCAGCACCAGGTATGTAAATATTTAAATTTCTGAGGTAAGTACTAAATATTTAATTTTGGTTTTGACTTTATCTGTTTCTTCTAAACTTTTAAATTTTTCATGATCATGATCGGATACTCGGGTATGATTCTGAGGGGAAGTTTTGTAAAATTCTCAAAGTTTTTTAAAAAAAAATATTTCAAATTTTGTGAGAATTATCAAGTTTGGGGTAAACTTGTTTGAGTTTTGAAAGCTAAAGGGGGTTATTTGAAAAATTTAAGTTTACGGTTTATGGGAGGGGGGCAAAGTGTAAATTGGTAATATAAAAACCCTGTTTACGATTTCTCTCTCATATCTCCGTTTACGACCCCATTTCTTGAAACCCTAGCTCAGCCAACCTCCGTCGCACACCTCGCCGTAAACCCTCACACTGCTCGATTTCGACCACCGCCGAGCCATCCAACCACACCACTGTGTTCGTAACCATTTTCCGACCAAAAGCCCTCTGTTAATCGACGTTTCTTGAACCTCGTGTCTCGGTTACTTGATCCAAGCCCTAAAAAACGAGTTTGTTCCAAGTTTTGCTTATACGAGCGAATTTCTCGAAGTTTGTTTGTCGGATTTGTGACTAAAACTGTTATAAGGTAGTTGTTTGTGGGTTTCTTGATTATTTATGTGATTAATCGTGTTTACGAGTTTGTTGCAGGTGCAACAATGGAGTTCTCGGCGTTTACGATTCTTGCAATAAAGAAGATGAACTGTGAACCGTTTACGACTTCTGTTTACGACTCCGTGATTACGATTAGGGTGTTTACGACCGGTGAAAACGACAAAATCCATTTACGATCGTAATTGGGCCGTTTTACCGTTTTTACGATTGGGTCAAGTGTTTACGATTGGGCCCGTTTTTAGATCAATCGTGAACCCAGTTAAGGGATCGTAATCACCGTATTTGGATCGTAATCTCTTTATTTAAGTCGTAAGCTCTTTAAAATGAGAATTAAAGACTTAAACTCTTAATAATTTTGAGATCTCATTAAAATTGAACGGTTTTGAGATAAAATTTGTCGGTGTTTGTGAGCATGTGCTAAACTCAATTATTTTCCTTAAAGGTGTTCAAATTGAAATTTTATGACTGCCTAAAGTAAAATGTGATCTTCAATTGAACAACGTTAAGGGTTAATAATCATAATTGCTCATTAATGAACATGTCTGATGCATTTGTCTCGTTTGTCTCAGATGGCAGAAGAAATGCTAGATGAAGTGATAAAGTTTGAACATGATCATTGCATCCCAGCGTATCTGGAAGACCCACCAGAAAAACATATGGAGTTATTCTACTCTCTGGTGGCTGGGATGAACACTTGCAAAATCAACCACGCCCTGAGGACGAATGTACTTATTGATGAGATGCTGGTCAGAGAGTTCTGGGGTTCTGCAAGAGCAAATGCTGACAAGACAATTATTACTGCAACTGTTCATAACAGACAAGTGGTGATTGAGGAAGATGATATCAGGAAGGGGTTGAACATTACTGATAAAGCCACTGATCCAATCAAGTATCCGAAGGAGGTTGTTCTGGCTGGTGCTCAGTCAATGGGATACGAAGGAAAGTTTCCACCAATCTTTAAGAAGCTTCTGCCGCATTATTGGAGGTGCCTAGCACATTATATGCAGAAGTCATTTCTAGGCAAGAGAACCAGTTTTGATCAACTAAATCAACTTCATGGAACTGCTTTCATCTCTTTGGCCTTAGATTGGGATTTCAACTTCTCAAAAATGATGCTGATGGACTGGGTAGGCAATGCTGATTTGAGTGCCAGAGAGCAATTTTTGATGACACCAAGGTTTGTGCAAATGGTGGTCATGAAGAAATACCCGATGATTGAAGAAAGGATTGAGAAGTTGGACATCAAAGTAATGGATTGTGGGGTCTTTGGTCTTCAAACTCAAGATAGAAAGGGCAAAAACAGCTTTCAAGGAAGACTTGAATGGGTTAAGAGAGGTGCGTTCCTAGAGGTGGCAAGGGAACAAGAATTTGATGAAGATGAACCAGAAGCTGACATGCCGGTTGTGAATGCCATGGTGGCTGAAGACCAAGACTTAACGGCAACTCCGGCTGTTAATGTACAAGATGAAGATGTTATTCCCTCCGATGAGGAAAATGTAATGGATGACATTCTTGTTGGTCAGGACATCTCAGAAGATGATATTTATGGAGACTTGGAGCCTCTAACCCATAAAAGATCGAGGGATGATATGATTGGCTCATCTGGGAGTGACACTACACCTCCAGAGCTGAACTTGTCTGTTGATGATGTTCTGGAAGTAGAACCCGTTCCTGCTCGAGAGCCATCTCCTCGAAAGAAATCTGATCCAAGGAGCGTACGGTTCAAGTTCACCAAGACAAGCTCAAGTTTATTGGTTGTACAACCAGCTGGACCCAGTTCTGAGGGTCCCAGTGCTCAAGTAGAAACAGCTGCTGAAGATGTACAAGATCGACCTGCTCCTGTGCAATCTGAAACTCCAGTTCTGACCGAGCATAGCCCAGTTCGGGAAGAAACTCAATTTCTGGAGGTTGATCACACTTTATTGCTCCAAGCCCTGTAAGAGTGAGTGCAGATCCTGTGGTAACTCAGCCAACAACTATTCCTGGATTTAGGCCTTTTCAAGCTGCTGAGCTACCAATTGATCTGAGGATAAGCACCGATCCTCATATCAACTTTCTGATCTCTCAGAGCAGGATCAGACAGAATGAGATTATAGCACTGCAAGCAGAGAACAGAAGGTTAAGGGAGAAAGAGGTAGCAGATAAGAGAAGGATGGAAGAGAGAGAGGAGGCTGACAAGACAAGAATGAAGGATCTCAATGATGCTCTGATGGACCTGAAGAAAAGGTTCAATGCCTTTAAAAGTGCGGTAGAAGGAAACACTTCAGGTGCCTCGGGTCAAAGCTCTTCAGCTCAAGGTGCAAGTGAAGCAGCTGAGGATGATGGAGATGAAAACATAGAGATGTCCGATTACGCCCGAAGTGGCAGAATCATCTCCAAAGCCCCTGAGGGACACGACAACTGGTTCCGTGAATTCTTTCAAGGTCCAGCCCCCACACTATACACCCTTGATCTTGGTGAGAGCACATTAGACAAGAGGGGGAGTCGTGAAAACATCCTTTGCTGGCACTATGACTCAGAGAAGAATCTGTTTGCCATAATCCGTGAAGGCTACAGTCCAGTGGAATACTACAAAACTCGTGGGCAATTTCATTCCTGGACTGAGCCCGAGATTAGGAGTCTGCTTCGAGCTCCATTTATCAACAGGTGGAACAGCTCCGATGGGGATCTTATTAGAAACAACTTGATGAGCCATCTGGAAAACAATTTCACTGATTTTGAGCTGAAGCAGGTAAGGTGGGTTGAGACTGGTACTGACCCTGCTACTGGTGAGCCCATGGGAGAAGCAAGAAGGCCACCTACCAAGCGCACCAGAGTTATTAACATGTTGGATGAAATTCAAGACGGAACCTTAGTCAAGAATTTTGACTGTTGGTATTATGATCCAACAACTCATGAGGTGGTGGTTCTTTGCAAGGGGATGCGACAGTTCCGTTTTTATGATCCGGTTGATTTGCTCAGATTCGGAGAAAGAGATATCAAGTTGCTCGCCTCACAGCCTATACTTGGTGATGAAAATGATATGGAGAATGCTGTGAGGGTGGGAATCTTTCATGGGACTGCAGAGCGGATTGTAGCAAACAAATGGTGGTCGAACAACGCACTGAATACATTCCGATTCGATCTCCTGCTACCGTAGAAGAAAAAGGTCAAATGATTCATGCCTAGGGGAAGATTGTTGGGCTAGATTTAGTTAAGGCATGAACATTTGTTAATGGGCTAGTTTGTAATTGTTTTGGGCTTAATCTAGTTTAGTTAATAGGCCATGTGGGCCGATTAGTGTTTATGATTGGGCTAGATTAGTGTTTATGATTGGCCTTGTAATCTCATGAGGTGGTATAAATACCACCTCATGGTTATGTTTATGACTAAGCTTCCTATTTACAATTTACGATTTATTCTTGCTCTCTAGTGTTCACGATCAGCCGTGGTTGCTTCATAGTAGACGGATTTCCATTCAAGATTCGATCTTTCTCTAAGATCTAATCTCTTCATCTACTATTTTCTTGAATCAATCTCTCACGAGGATTCCGCACTCGTGTTAGATCATTATATCGTGTGTTTGGAAATATTTCGGACCTACATAGACATCAAGTAGGCTTCAAATAACTAAACTTAAATAAAATTTGCCCCTGTGTAGCCAAGTTTGAGTCTTAACCTAAATTGTCATTTGATAGAACAACATACCTTTTTGATGATCTACAATTTTCTAGGATCAATAGAAAAAGATGCAATTTCTTGATCAATCTCTCAACTGTAAGAAATTCTGTTTTGAGATCAGACAAGCTATGTCAGACTTCAAAAATTAGACATACACAGAAAAATAAAGGCAAATTGAAATTGATGACTTATTGAGAAACTTCAAGCTTAATCTATCAATTTGATTAGTGAATTAGCTAATAAAAAATTATTGGCAGATTCACAAGTTTAAGTCTCATCAATTTAGTCACAGACTATTAAGTGAAATAGATTATGATTAGAGCCTTAGATAAATTCAACACTATGTGGAATTCATTAGGTCAATCCAATCATTGAGTGTAAACAAATTGAAACTTCTAAGTTGTCAGATGTACACCCATAAGCATGTATGCACAATCTGATTTGTGTAACCTAACAGGAATTGGCAGCAACTCCCATTGACTTCTACAAACTAACCAAAGTTTCAATAATTTAACAAAACAAAAAAAATTCCTAAGTATCCTAAATAACTGAGGTCATAGCATTTAAAGTTCATAGTTTATCAATTCAAACAAATTTCATGGTTCAAACTAATCAACTAGAACAAAACAACCAAATGTTATAGAATATTCAAAGAAATTTCATGTACAAACACTTTCATCCATATCCATGTTCACAACTTTCTCGGATTCAAAGAGATAAATGAGATACAAGTTTCACATACCTTAAACTTGAACACACGTTAATTAGGATCAAGTAAAGATGAGGGAAATCTGTAATAACATCAAACGAGATGTTTACCACCCCGCGCGTTGCTGCGGGGTTGCATTTGTATATTGAACGAAAGTTAAAAAGTTAAGTGGTATAAAACGTAAAAGTTTAAAAGTCTCGTGGTGAATGTATAAAACTATAGAAGTATACTAAAAGCGAAAGTAGAAAAGTTAAAAGTTTCGTGACAAAAGTAGAAGACAAAAAAACTTAAAACAAAAATAAAAACTTTAAAAGTTAGAGGGTTAAAAAGTTAAGGAGTATAAAACGTAAAAGTCTAAAAGTCTCGTGGCGATAGTATAAAATTATAAAAAATATACTAAGTTAAAGGGTATAAAACATAAAAGGTTAAAAGTCTCATGGTGAAATTATAAAACTATAAAAGTATACTAAAAACGAAAGTAGAAAAGTTAAAAGTTTAATGGCCAAAGTAGAAGATAACAAAACTTAAAACAAAAAAAAAATAAACTTTAAAAGTTAAAGGGTTAAAAAGTTAAGGAGTATAAAACGTAAAAGTCTAAAAGTCTTGTAGTGAAAGTATAAAACTAAAAAAATATACTAAAAACAAAAGTTGAAAAGTTAAATGTTTCGTGGCCAAAGTAGAAGACAACAAAACTTAAAACAAAAAAAAACTTTAAAAGTTAAAAGGTACAAAACGTAAGAGTATGAAACATATATGACTAAACTATGAAAACCAAAAGTTTACTATTTCGTTAAAAAAAAGTGTTTAAAAGTTTAAGGGGTAGAAACTGTCAAAACCTTAAAGTTTTGTATCCAAATAAAAAAATAAAAAATCTACTATTAACCAACCAAATTTGGTTGTTATATATAATAATTAAACCATTAGAAACCCAAAAAGGTTGAGAATTGGACCTACGGCTCGTCATTATCACCGAATACCAAAATCGACCTAAATAAACGTGAGATCAAACCTGTGTATGCAAGAAGAGTGTGCGAATAGGGAACTAGTGTAATTAAGGTATATTTATTATACTTGTGGGATAAAGGTCACCTAACCGCTCGTATGTTTAAATGTACATGTGTGTATAAGTAGGACAACTTGATTTGGAAACCATGTGATTAGGGTCACCGAAGCCTGGGGACTAAAGGCGTTGATGGGATTAAATATGCCAACTAAATATGAGATGTTTAACTGATACCATACCACCAGAAGTTGCAAAGGATTGCAATTGTCAAACGTGTACTACCTTGTAAATTTAAATGATGGGATAACGGTCACCTAACTATTATTTAAATGTAACAATGGGTTCTAGTTTTTAACTTATTGAATTGTCCATATGACATAAAAGGGTATTAATAAATTAAAGTTAATATTGATATCGAAAATACTAAATTGAACTTTGTTAAATTTTGTAGATGGCTAATAATCAAAACTATGCCCTGCTCCCACCCATCCATAACATATCGTTAAGATCCATTCTAGAAAAGAATCGTCTCAACCAAGACAACTTTGTGGATTGGTACCGCAACTTGAGAATTGTTCTCAAGCAAGAAAAGAAGTCTTATGTTTGGACGATCCCTTTCGCGACGAACCCAATGAGGAAGACGTTGAGGCTTATGCCGATTGGGTGAAATACACGAGGACTCTGTGCAAGTTTCTTGCCTCATGCTAGCAAGCATGATCCCCAAACTCCAAAAGGACTTTGAGAATCACGGGGCATATGACATGATAACCCAATTGAAGGAAATGTTCCAACAAAAGGCAAGGGTTGAGCGCTTTGAAATGGTTTGAGCACTCCATGGATGTCATATGGACGAGTCCCAATCGGTTTCATCTTATGTACTTAAGATGAAGAGACACATTGATCGTCTTGAAAGCTTAAATTGTCCTGTTTCAAAAGAGTTGGCTTCAGATTTGATCCTCAACTCTTTTTATAAAAAATGTTTGAATCTTTTGTTCTAAATTACAATATGAATAGTTGGGACAAGACAATTCCGGAGCTTCATGGAATGCTCAAAATGGCCGAACAAGGGATGGGCAAAATGGTGTTGTCCGTTCTAACAATCAATGAGGGTGGCAACAAGAAAAGGCCTCGCCCTAGCCCCAAGTCAAAGGTTGCCAAAGGGAAGGGGCATGTTAAAGGAAATGGAAAGGGTAAAGAGGAAGCTCCAAAACGGAAGGATAAGAAGCAAAAGGTTGATGCAAATGATCCATGCTTTGAGTGTGGTGAGGTAGGACATTGGAATAGAAATTGTTCTACCTATCTCAAGGAGTTAAGGGCAAAGAGGGATGCCGGTTAAACTGTAAGTACACAGAACGATCTTACTATTGGATAAACCGATCTATCTAGTGCACGAGAATGTAAATAAGCTTTGTTTAATTGATTTCACAAAGAGAACAATTACGAAGCTTTGGTTTCTTTCTCTAGAACACACACACACACAAAGAGTAGAATCTGATCAAGTGTTCTCAAGATGCTAAACAAGTAAACCTATTTATAGGTGACTCAAACTGCCCAGGGTACCATCCAACGTACCATTGGTACGCTGTCTCTAAGACTCACACCATAATGCTCTCATATATATACAATACATGACACACATTGTAGCATTGGAATATACTCTAACAAACTCCCCCTTAACATGTGTATGTATGCTAACTATACTTCATGCTTCAATCTTCAGCATCGCTGCATCTGATCTTCAACTTGAAATTTCTTGTCAGCTATATAGCCTGCATGGCTGGATCACTTCTTGAACCATCTTTGAACTTCAAGATCCATTTGTGAAAGATACTTCATACTCCCCCTTTCACCATGCTTGAGTCTTAACAGCACACAACCTGCAATTTCAGAAGACAGAAATGCGGTTTTCAATTTTCAAGCCAAAATAAGTTAGTCTTGGCGCAAAATTCTCTTCGAGAATCCAAGATATAGTTTTGAAAATGTTTATCGTATCTTGTGTCGATAAATGAAATATTTTTGGCTTTTATGAAATCTATACTAATACACACCAAAAATCTTTTTGATTTTTCTGAAATAGAAATAAAATGCAATACAGATTCAAACTCTATTTTTGGTATTTCGCAAGAAAGATCACGACGCGAGATCATATCCAACATAACGCATCTAACACATTTTAATTTCGGCCTTAATCAGCATGCAAGCCAAGATAATCGCAAATACAACATCTATGTTTATTTCAGCATGCACCAATCATTTTCATCGCTTTCAGATATGCTTAAGGTAATATTATCATGCACTGATCACTCGGCCTCCACTCTATCAGAAATACTGGCAAATGATCATGTTTATCATATAGAAGCAAATTTTCTTAGAGATTTAATCATCCTTGATGAGTCATGCAAAAATAAAGCAGAACCCCAAATACCTAGCAATCAGGTCAGTCTTGTGGACACGCAGAGAAAGCTCAAGTATTTGAAAAAATAAGAAAGAAAAACAAGTTGAAGTTGTATAATTCAACAACAATCAGGTCGATACTTCCGTATACGCAGAGAAAGTCCGATGAGTTATACGAAACACCCAGAAAAATAAAGCAGAATGTCAAACGAACAATGATCAGGTCGATCTTTCAATACGCATAGAAAGTCCGATCGTTTGACAAAATAAAGAAAATCAAACAAGTTTAAATCTTTCAAAATGAAAACATGCATTCACCAGGATATCTTTTATTCTATTTTTGGAATCATCACACAGCATTCATCAAGAAGCAAATAACCAAATATCATCAGACAAGCTTTATGTTTATATCTTACTTGCAGATATCAGATTAATCATCATATTCACAGATTATGCAATTACCTACAGCTTTTAGACTTAATCTATCTATGGTAGATAAATGTATATGCTGATGTACCAACATTTCTCGCTTTTGTCGAATCAATTTCTCAATTTTTATTTTTTTATATTTTCCATTTTCTCCTCTAAGGATCGAAAAGTGTCCTCACGCGATATCTGTAACACCTGGTTAATTCCGGTAAATCGGAGGGAAATTTTTCCGATTAATGAACTGGACTGTTGAGCCCGGTTAGGCCCGTTAGGCCCATTTAGAGATTTGCGGCCCAGCAAAGGCACAATTCAAATAACTGATGTCCGGATAAGTTGTAAGAAGTATTCTGGGTGATTGTTATGCAATTGGAAATGTCGTGGAGTGATAAAAGCTGAATTCGGTGTAAACCGGCTAAGTTCGTTGTCTAATCGGTAAACATGCCGGATAACCGAATGTTAATGTAAGTACGTTGGTTCGAGTGATTATGAGAATGGATATATTAACATGGACGTTAATATTTGTCAGAAAGTTTATTCTGATGGATACACGTGGGTTGTGCGAACGGAAACGACAAACGACACTTAACGCGCGTAAATCACCGACAGTGACAGATCGGTCACTAAGGCCGGATCAGAGTGTCTGGAAGTGCCAGACACAAAATCAATGATGTCCTGATCGTTAGAAAGGATAATCGTAGAAAACGATGCAAGAAACGGTGAGATTGGTAAACCGTTCGTTTACGCGAGAATAACCGAAATTGATCGTTTAATTGTTTAAGATGGATCTAACGACCCTGTGAGGTTATAGATATTTTTCTAAGTGTTTATTATGAATTACAGTCGTGAGTATATATTCAGTTCGCGAAACGGAGGTAAACAGTACACGCGCGCCGTATACGCGCTTTATACCGCGTGATTTACCGAATATTCACCAGATTAATTTAATCTGACGTATTAAACATTCCAAGAATGCTTACAAGGATTTCATAATATTTCAGTCATGTCGGGATTATCGTGATATATTTTTGAGGCGTTTACAGTTTAACGTTTCTGAAAAACGCGGATATAACTGATCGTTTGATTGTGGACCACTCAAATTAAATCCACATATAAAAACCCTTATCCCTTCTTTTCTTTCATTTAAACCAAAACAAGAAACACACTTAGTGTGTGTGTCTCGAGAGAGAGTTCAGAGACAAGGGTTGGAGCCCGATTTTCCGGCGACTGAATCCGGCCGGACCACGGCGGCGCTCCGGCGGAGTTGTGGCGGCTGACCCCGTTTTTGACTCCCTTCCTCCTCTTTTCTCCTCCTAAGCCCGAATCCAAGGTCCACGAGTTCTTTTCTTGTCCCGATCGGCGACAGAAGCGGCTAGGGTTCCGCCTAATTGCGGCGGCGGCGCCTCCTCCTCCTTTTCTTCCCGCATTTTCCGGCCGCTGTATGGAGGTAGGACTCATCGTTTTGCTTTTCTTTTGTGGTTCCTAGTTGTTCCTCCTTGTAACCTCTCGATTTCTTGTTTGCATGTACGATCCATGAGCAGATCTGTGACGTAGGTGATGTAGGTGATGTTTGGATGGTGGTTAACGGCTGTAGAGGGCCGACCGGCGGCGGCCATGGCCTCCGGCCGCCGGAAATGGTTGTAGATGATGGTGATGAGTGGTGTTTGGCTAGCAATGTTGATTGGTGTGTTTGGTTGCATTTTGGACAGAAAGGAGTCAACTCGGTACCGAGTCAACCGAGTTAACTCAGTTAATGAATCTGGTCAACAACTTTGACTGGTCAAACAAAGTCAACACAGAAAACCGACTCCGGATTATTGATCGTGGCGAAAATCTGATCGGAATGGTGTACTCATACACTTGATTTGGAGTTGTTACGGGTTTTACGGTTAACCGTGTCCGGGTTTGTAAACCGATAAGAAGGTATAACCGTGCTCGTTACTTGGTTCGCATTTTAGTAATATTGGATACGCGTTGTGTGAGGAACGTTTAGTAATACGAAAGTATATTGTAATTAAAATGATAACAAAGAAAAATATATATAAAGTATCGGTTGTAATTTAAGGATAATAAAAATCATAAGTTTATGATTAATTGAGGTTATCATTTTATGTAAAGAAAAACTACGGTCTTATTGATAATATAGATTATGAGCCTTCAAAAATTAAAATATATGATATCATGTAATAAAATCTATGATTTTATGTGGACTATAAATGGGTTAACATATATATATATATATATATATATATATATATATATATATATATATATATATATATATAAAAGTTATCATTTTATGAAATAAAATTATAGTTTTGTGATAAAAAAATATTATAAGATTATGAAAATGCGTGAGCATCGGATCGTCTACTCGATCTAGCTATCCGGACATCGAAACGTAATTAACCGATTGTTTTATTGATCAAAACGAACAATTACAACCAGTGTAAACACAGAGAATTGACACAGAGATTACACACTCAGAAACACAAACTTAAGATTTGCTCACACGCTCAGAACCACTAAACACAACGACCAAACTACTATATATACCCGATCGGCCGAACTCCCACCGAACCCCAGGTTCGGCCGGTCCGAACTTCAGGTTCGGACTTAGTTCGGCCAACCCTATATTGGCTTGAACTTGGTCTTCGCTCGATACTTCACACGACGCACATTTCAGGTATCAACAGATTATGTAGATGAAAAGTATCATTTTATGTTAATTAAATGTATGATTTCATGTAATAAAATGTATCATTTTATGTTAATGAAACCTATCATTTCATGTGAAATATAAATTGAGTAAACCTATATATAAAAGCTATCATTTTATGTAAAACTCTATAAGGTTTTATAGAAGATAAAACCAAACGGAAATCGGAGATTTTATAAATATATAATATCCGAGTTGAAGACTCGAGATGAGTTGTGATTTGATGTTGAGTAAAAACTATGATTTCATAACGAAAAAGCTATGATTTTATGTAATCAAAGTTATGATTTTATATAAACAAGATTATGATTTTATGTGAATAAAAGCTATGGTTTTACCTTTATAAAAGTCATAACATCATGAGAAACGTAATCGAATAAGTATCTATGTATAGATATTTAAGTTATGACTTCCGGGAATATTCTAAGGATAATAAAATGTAATCGTTCGAGATCCGAGAGTTTCGTTAGAATAAATAATCTGTCATCAAGCCACACGGTCGTATTGCCACTAAGGGCAATACCACTGTGTCCGACAGAAACTGTCTATTTAGAAATAGACAGATAAATGCGATTGCATCCGGGTTAAGCCGTATGACTGTATTGGGACATCCGGTCGTATCGGAACTTCAACCTACGGACGCATCGTATATTTTGGGCGCGGAGCACAACCGAGCCTAACCAGTATTAATGTTGTGTTAAATTAAAGGTACCTATGTTTGTTTAGGTCATCAGATTCTCCGAGCTTGATGCATTGTCGAGTTGCCTAACCTTCAATTTGTATGCTGGACCAACTGTGAGTTGTAGTTTCCCCTTTTTAACTTATCATGTTTTTGGGGTGCATATGAACTGTGTCTAAACATTGTTTTTGTGTTCAATACTGTGCTGTGTTATATATCGTGACTTGAGGTGCCGGCGGAATCCCACCGCGTTTATGTTTCGGTACCTGCGGTGTTACCGCGTTTGGGAAGCGTAGGGTCAATTTAGGCCGTTCTTGTTTTGTTCCTGGAATTGAGGAGCAAGGCCACGAGGCATATGCGTATCCTCACAGCTGTGTAGGTAGATCAAGGTGTCGCATACCCGTTGTTTTGGGCCCCTTTTGGTTACTTATGTTGGTTGAACGGGTGATATCGTATATGTTTGAAACATGAGGAGGGGCTTGGGAAAGTCGCTCCGAGTTTCCTCCGATTGCTGGTTTGACCCTAATGGTATTTATCACAGGCACTATGTATTGGAAATGTTTTTAGACTGTTTTGGAGTCAACTGCTACGACTCACCAACAACGTTTGTTGTTGACGTGTTTTTGGTTCATATGCAGGTAAGTAACTACTGGGTTGATCCGAAGGATAGGCGGGGATGGGCTAGACTTGATGTGTGCAAGACCTAGCAGTTGGGGTAGTCTAAGTTCGCGGTCTACGGTGTTGTACCAGTCTTAGAGAACCTGGGCCCAATGAAACGCAGAGAATACAATAGTGCACCAATGAGATAGAATATAAGTAACCCCCTCATAGGTGGTTGACGCTTGGGTATGTCTCGTCGTTTCATTGTTTGGACTGGTCAGCCTGTTCTAAGATAAGGTATCTGTTTGCTTCCGCGTGTTCTGATACGGGCAGCCGGTCCCACACCCTCCCCGCGGTGGCGGCCGCGGAGTGGGGTGTGACAATATCTAATCCAATCAAAACCGTCCGGAATCCGGTTTGATTGGTGATTCAAGAAACAATAAATGATAAACTAATAAAGATTAACAAATATGAATCCAAACACAAACCGATTAAAAAGAAGAACACTTGAATTACTTGAACCGGTTGCACACAACACAAAGATATCCATAACCATTGGTCTATGGTTCACTCTTTCCACCATCAACAACCTATTCTAGTATTAGAGGGTTTTTTATATAGGAGTGGACATGTTTGGAAAAAAATCTAACCTATTTTCGGTAACTAAAACCCTAAAATACTTCGTCAAATCCTGTATTTGACTCTATAGGCCCACTAAAACCGTAAATGTCTTCTACTTTCAATCTTCAAACTTGCAGTCTTCTCCTTGCCTTGAACATGGGTTGATGAAGATTCTTTATCTTGGACAATCTTCATTAGGCAACATGAGATGTTTGATGGCTCTTTCTCTTTATGAGCATCAGCTTGAACTGTAAATGATGAACAAATAATGAGAGGAGGATTCTCAAATACTTGCTCTTTCTTGAAATATGTTGAGTCCTTGTTGAATCATCAGTAACTGTCTTGACTTACTTGTGACTTCAGAGGGTAAAACGTTTAAAAACCCCTGTCTTGGCATTCTTGAATTTCTTAGCTTGAAAAATTTATTGTTCTGACAGCTCTGCATCTTCTCTTTATTAACTACAATGATGCCTATTGCTTCCCCTCAACATGTGAACGGAATCTTCTCAAATCTTTGGAAGCTTTTCTTGAACCAACAAACTTCCCCTGAGCATATGGTAAGTCCTTTTCCGGCTGGTTCTTCAACTATATCAGTAGGAGCATCAGTTTGGTCAACCGAGTCCTTAACTTTCTTGTCCATGAGTTGTCTTTTTATGACTTAACCAGTAAAGCGCAACATGGAACAAGCACTAACTAGACTACGATGACTAGTTATCAGGTTAGCCTTATTTAACCAAAACCCTAACATAGGTTACGGGTTTTCTATAACTACTTCCCCTGTATCCGAGGAATTTTCACATTATCTCCCTATGAAATTATAGTTTTGTGATAAAAAAATATTATAAGATTATGAAATGCGTGAGCATCGGATCGTCTACTCGATCTAGCTATCCGGACATCGAAACGTAATTAACCGATTGTTTTATTGATCAAAACGAACAATTACAACCAGTGTAAACACAGAGAATTGACACAGAGATTACACACTCAGAAACACACACTTAAGATTTGCTCACACGCTCAGAACCACTAAACACAACGACCAAACTACTATATATACCCGATCGGCCGAACTCCCACCGAACCCCAGGTTCGGCCGGTCCGAACTTCAGGTTCGGACCTAGTTCGGCCAACCCTATATTGGCTTGAACTTGGTCTTCGCTCGATACTTCACACGACGCACATTTCAGGTATCAACAGATTATGTAGATGAAAAGTATCATTTTATGTTAATTAAATGTATGATTTCATGTAATAAAATGTATCATTTTATGTTAATGAAACCTATCATTTCATGTGAAATATAAATTGAGTAAACCTATATATAAAAGCTATCATTTTATGTAAAACTCTATAAGGTTTTATAGAAGATAAAACCAAACGGAAATCGGAGATTTTATAAATATATAATATCCGAGTTGAAGACTCGAGATGAGTTGTGATTTGATGTTGAGTAAAAACTATGATTTCATAACGAAAAAGCTATGATTTTATGTAATCAAAGTTATGATTTTATATAAACAAGATTATGATTTTATGTGAATAAAAGCTATGGTTTTACCTTTATAAAAGTCATAACATCATGAGAAACGTAATCGAATAAGTATCTATGTATAGATATTTAAGTTATGACTTCCGGGAATATTCTAAGGATAATAAAATGTAATCGTTCGAGATCCGAGAGTTTCGTTAGAATAAATAATCTGTCATCAAGCCACACGGTCGTATTGCCACTAAGGGCAATACCACTGTGTCCGACAGAAACTGTCTATTTAGAAATAGACAGATAAATGCGATTGCATCCGGGTTAAGACGTATGACTGTATTGGGACATCCGGTCGTATCGGAACTTCAACCTACGGACGCATCGTATATTTTGGGCGCGGAGCACAACCGAGCCTAACCAGTATTAATGCTGTGTTAAATTAAAGGTACCTATGTTTGTTTAGGTCATCAGATTCTCCGAGCTTGATGCATTGTCGAGTTGCCTAACCTTCAATTTGTATGCTGGACCAACTGTGAGTTGTAGTTTCCCCTTTTTAACTTATCATGTTTTTGGGGTGCATATGAACTGTGTCTAAACATTGTTTTTGTGTTCAATACTGTGCTGTGTTATATATCGTGACTTGAGGTGCCGGCGGAATCCCACCGCGTTTATGTTTCGGTACCTGCGGTGTTACCGCGTTTGGGAAGCGTAGGGTCAATTTAGGCCGTTCTTGTTTTGTTCCTGGAATTGAGGAGCAAGGCCACGAGGCATATGCGTATCCTCACAGCTGTGTAGGTAGATCAAGGTGTCGCATACCCGTTGTTTTGGGCCCCTTTTGGTTACTTATGTTGGTTGAACGGGTGATATCGTATATGTTTGAAACATGAGGAGGGGCTTGGGAAAGTCGCTCCGAGTTTCCTCCGATTGCTGGTTTGACCCTAATGGTATTTATCACAGGCACTATGTATTGGAAATGTTTTTAGACTGTTTTGGAGTCAACTGCTACGACTCACCAACAACGTTTGTTGTTGACGTGTTTTTGGTTCATATGCAGGTAAGTAACTACTGGGTTGATCCGAAGGATAGGCGGGGATGGGCTAGACTTGATGTGTGCAAGACCTAGCAGTTGGGGTAGTCTAAGTTCGCGGTCTACGGTGTTGTACCAGTCTTAGAGAACCTGGGCCCAATGAAACGCAGAGAATACAATAGTGCACCAATGATATAGAATATAAGTAACCCCCTCATAGGTGGTTGACGCTTGGGTATGTCCCGTCGTTTCATTGTTTGGACTGGTCAGCCTGTTCTAAGATAAGGTATCTGTTTGCTTCCGCGTGTTCTGATACGGGCAGCCGGTCCCACACCCTCCCCGCGGTGGCGGCCGCGGAGTGGGGTGTGACAATATCTAATCCAATCAAAACCGTCCGGAATCCGGTTTGATTGGTGATTCAAGAAACAATAAATGATAAACTAATAAAGATTAACAAATATGAATCCAAACACAAACCGATTAAAAAGAAGAACACTTGAATTACTTGAACCGGTTGCACACAACACAAAGATATCCATAACCATTGGTCTATGGTTCACTCTTTCCACCATCAACAACCTATTCTAGTATTAGAGGGTTTTTTATATAGGAGTGGACATGTTTGGAAAAAAATCTAACCTATTTTCGGTAACTAAAACCCTAAAATACTTCGTCAAATCCTGTATTTGACTCTATAGGCCCACTAAAACCGTAAATGTCTTCTACTTTCAATCTTCAAACTTGCAGTCTTCTCCTTGCCTTGAACATGGGTTGATGAAGATTCTTTATCTTG
Source organism: Deinandra increscens subsp. villosa (assembly GCA_039602395.1). NCBI lineage: Eukaryota > Viridiplantae > Streptophyta > Magnoliopsida > Asterales > Asteraceae > Deinandra > Deinandra increscens. The sequence continues at coordinate 68,484,040 of JBCNJP010000007.1, forward strand.
GACAATCTTCATTAGGCAACATGAGATGTTTGATGGCTCTTTCTCTTTATGAGCATCAGCTTGAACTGTAAATGATGAACAAATAATGAGAGGAGGATTCTCAAATACTTGCTCTTTCTTGAAATATGTTGAGTCCTTGTTGAATCATCAGTAACTGTCTTGACTTACTTGTGACTTCAGAGGGTAAAACTTTTAAAAACCCCTGTCTTGGCATTCTTGAATTTCTTGGCTTGAAAAATTTATTGTTCTGACAGCTCTGCATCTTCTCTTTATTAACTACAATGATGCCTATTGCTTCCCCTCAACATGTGAACGGAATCTTCTCAAATCTTTGGAAGCTTTTCTTGAACCAACAAACTTCCCCTGAGCATATGGTAAGTCCTTTTCCGGCTGGTTCTTCAACTATATCAGTAGGAGCATCAGTTTGGTCAACCGAGTCCTTAACTTTCTTGTCCATGAGTTGTCTTTTTATGACTTAACCAGTAAAGCGCAACATGGAACAAGCACTAACCAGACTACGATGACTAGTTATCAGGTTAGCCTTATTTAACCAAAACCCTAACATAGGTTACGGGTTTTCTATAACTACTTCCCCTGTATCCGAGGAATTTTCACATTATCTCCCTATGAGATTCTAAGGAGGGGTATACTTTCTTGCATAAAAACCCACAAAAACATATTAAAAACTTCTCAAATCAACCTGGCCACTTCATAAACTTAAGAAAAAATTTTCAAACACTCACACCAGAAAAATTAAGATCAAACAAATATAAAACAATTCACACATGAGAAGGTAAATTAGGGATCATACTAGACATTCTATGACTGAGGAACCCTTTTCAGCTTTTGCTACTTCACATGTTCAGGTGATTTCCGGTATATTTGTCCAACTTAAACTCTTGCTACTTTCGCTTACTCAGGAAGTTTGTCACTTAAATTATCTTTTAAGGTTTATTATTTATCAACATCTATCCATGTCACACACATAAGTCCTAGGTATACTTTGTACATTCTATCAAGTGTACCTGATTTCCCTACCACATATTTTCGCGACACCTTTCCTTAAGCCTAACATCATGCTCCAGACAGGGTTGAGAAAAGAAAGAATATATCACGGAGATTTTGGGTATAATATACACAGTCAGCTGAATTTTCGAAACATTTTCAATAATGCTCTCATCAGTGACAAAGGCTGAGGATTTTGGACTCTGGGGGGGTCTCTTATGGTTGTGCACATTGGCATCTTTTGGGTTTTTCTCATAATGTACAATGTGATCTTTACTGGTACGTGGATCAAGGAGGCTCCAGGTCTCTACCATCGCAGAATAGAGGAGGCCTGACTCACGTACAACATTCCCAGGTCATTGCTCACGCAAAGCAGAGGGGATGGGATTTTTAGCATGACATCAAAGAACTCAGAATCGGGCGTGTGTCTCAGGATCCATAGTACACAGTCAAATAGAGGTTTTACTAACCTAAGTGTGTGTTCCCTATCAAGCATCATACTTTATCTTCAAGTGTAGTGACCAAACATGCCTTTTGATTGATTGACAGCAGAGCCTACCAAGCATATCAACCGTGAATCACTGCTTTTCACATCTACCTTACGCGTGTCAGTTAGCAAAATATGGAAATTTACATCACTTCCCACCTTCTCAAACAAGCACACAATTAAAAATTAAAAAGCATAATATTTTTGAGGGGTCAACTTTTATTTTTTAACTTTTCTATCATCTTTTCTCTTTTTAAAAAACAACACACTCCTTTTCCCCTTTTAATTTTTTTTATTATTATTTTTTGATTTTTTTAATGAACACACTAACACGTCACTAAATATCTATTAAAACTGGCCAAGATAACCTTCAAATATTATCATTTAAAAATTTTCCAGAACAGGGTTTTTGTTGCAAGCAATGACATATCACTGGAAATTTGATCAAGAAATATCCAAGTCAGACAATGTTACCTCTCTATGCTGATTATGTTTTACCCCTCACAAGGAGAACAAACCCTCCATTGAAGATATGCATGTCATGTAGTGAATAGATGCCTCCTTCCATCATGTTGAAAAAACGTTTATGGATCAATTCTATGGATGAGACGGAAGTTTTGTCATTGAATCATGTCGAATGATTACATAACGAAGGAGTATACAAACGTTAAGCTCTAGGGGAGGTCGGACAGAACCTCCCCTCTCAACACACAGACACAAGACAGAAACTTACAAAGAAATACAAAGACGAAACTATTTATACTTCTTCATTCTGTCCGAACTGGGCACCTCCGAACTCTATCCGAACTCCCTCCGAACCTGGAGTTCGGCCACCAAGGTTCGGCCAACATCGAACCTGGAGTTCGGCTGAGTTTCGGACCTCAGTTCATGTCAACTCTCAAATCTGTCTGTTCGTCAATTCGAACAGTAACGACCACACAAGGTTCATGCACTAACACATGTGCCTGGAACAAATCACTATGACAAACAAATAAATGTTAATGAAAGTCCTCCTTAAATGTTCCTGCACACAGTGAGAGATTAGTTAGCCATTAGTACCCAGGCCATTGTGGTTCTGGGTAGACCTAACGAATCAATGGAAGTTACTTCTTTTAAACACATGCCTTTTGTAAAATCAGAGATTGGAGTTGTGGCTGCCTTGGTGTTGGGTTTTTTCTGGTTGCTTTTGGTCGGACCGGGTTTGGGTGTTTCTGGTTTGGGGGATTCTTGAGATTTCTCAAGAACTTTTTGGTCTTGACTTTCCAGACATGGTGGTTCGCTTTCCCCTTTACTTGAGGACCCATGGGTGGACTTTTCTTAACATTCTCATTTTTTATTTTGACATCTTGAAATTGTTTAGAGTGTTTTTTATACACCCCTTTAGGCTGGTAAAGCTGGTTTACCACCGTTGGCACATTCCACCTTTCTTCCTCACACCTTGCACTTGTTTTTGAAGTACCAACTGATGACTTGTTTGGGAAAACTGACTGGTTTTGGAAAGGAGTGACATACTTGACCAGTTTTAAAATCAGTTTTTGTTGCTTTTTTAGGTGACTTGGGCTTTTGATTCACCTTCTGTACCTTTGGTTGTTTAGGTACCGACTTCTGCACCTTAGGGGTTAGAAGGTCCATGCATTTTTTTTGAACCACCATGTGTTCGGCCCTCTGGACAGGATTCTGCAAAAACTTCTTAGGGTAATAGGGCTCATATGGTCTGTGTAAGAAATTTCTTGCCAAGTGTCCAGGCTTTCCACACATATAGCATGGTTGCTTTTTGGGATACGCAGGAGTTTGGGAGTAGTTTCGATATCCAAGACGGTTTTGAACAATTCTTATGTATCCAATGGGTTTTGTCGTTGGGCTTAGTGGTCAGAATATACTCCTGCTATATCGGTTCATATTGGTCATGTGCAGAAATGACTTCAGGATACGGGACAAAATCATGAGGTTTGGCGTCCCGTACTTTCTACACATTTTTCACAACATTACCACAATTTTCCACACCAAACACACAAGCATTTGAGGGTTTAGGACCAGCAACCTGTGATCCCTTACCTCGTTTCAAAATTTTAACCGTTCTTAAAGCTCTCAACGGTTTAGCATCACACTTGCCAAAATTAAAATCACCACACACAGAAGTTTTATCAAACAAGACAGAGTCAGAAGTTTTTGAAACAGACTCAACCACAGGAGATTCAAATGTTTTCCAGTCAAAATTTTCACAGAAAGGATTATAAGTTGGGGTCTTTGAACTCTTAGGACACTCCTTTTGATCCTTTACCCCTGCTTCTTTGTAACCTTTATCTGCACAACATGTAGAATTGTCAGTAGTGTTAGAAACATGAGCATAAATTTTAATAGGACATGAGGTAAGTTTTCTATCAATTTCAGCCTTGACTTCTACAGTGGTCTGAGAAGTTTTATGCTCAGAAATCAGAAATTTTAATAGGACATGAGGCAAGTTTTCTATCGATTTCAGCCTTGACTTCTACAGTGGTCTGAGAAGTTTTATGCTCATAAATCATTTCATGCATCAAAGGCATAGAAACCGTGTGTGTAAATTTTTCTTCCTTTTCATCTGTGCCAAAACCTAAACCTGAATTGTCTTTAAAATGCCTCATTCTGACATCAGGGTTATTAAATAAGGAACTAGCCTCCATCATTTTAGAAACAATTTTATCATTACGCTCGATTTTAGTTTGAGATGTTCCTTATTTGGTTCTGAGTTCCTCTACCTCTTTTGTTAAAGTCTCTACTTTAGAGTTAGCAATCTTAAGGTAGGTGCTCTTATCACACAGCCGACTTTCTAGACTCTTAACGTCTAACTTAATGGCCTCAAGTTTCTCCCTAAATATTCTAGCCTTATCTTTATATTCCCTAAGGTATCTGGCAGTGGATTCATGATTTAGGTTTCATTTATGAACTTACGTTCCCAATCTTTACATTCTTTTAGAATCGCCTAACATTTAGAATTTAAACATACCTCATTGTTGCTAGATGCAGTGGTACCTGGTATAGCGTGTGCCATCATCTTCTTTGGATGAACTTCTAGCACAACTTCGGACCGAAAAGATTAGATCGGATCAAAAAGTGTGGATCGAAAAGTCTCAACCGGATCGAAAAGTGGACTTTTTGATCGAAAAATGCAGCTTGATTGAAAAGTACTTTTCGGTTGGGCATAGTGATTGCTTGATCGAAAAGCCTATGACTGGTCGAAAAGTATACTTTTCGATCAGATTGAATAGGGACTGGCCACAGTATCTGATCGAAAAGCTGGTCGAAAAGCTAGGTGGCTGATCGAAAAGCTGGTTGGCTGATCGAAAAGCTGGTCGGCTGATCGAAAAGTTGGCCGAAAAGCCAAAATTTCGATCGAAAAGCTATGAATTTCGATCTAATGACAGTCAAAGCCATAGATTTCGATCAAATTGCTTATGGAACACGTGTCTAGCTTCTGCAACACTTGTAACCAGCATAAAAACTCACACGGACCTCCTGTTTTACGCTAAAAACTGAAAATCACACGGAAAACTCAAACCGTTAGTCCAAAAAGCTTGAATCTGATACCGCGAGAGCCACGAAACTCACGTTACTTGGCTCTGATACCAATTGTAAGGATCGAAAAGTGTCCTCACGCGATATCTAATCCAATCGAAAGCGTGCAGAATCCGGTTTGATTGGTGATTCAAGAAACAATAAAAGATAAACTAATAACGATTAACAAATACGAATCCAAACACAAACCGATTAAAAAGTAGAACACTTGAATTACTTGAACCGGTTGAACACAACATAAAGAAATCCGTAACCCTTGGTCTACGGTTCACTCTTTCCACCATCAACAACCTATTCTAGCATTAGATGGTTCTTTATATAGGAGTGGACATGCTTGGAAAACAAGCTAACATATTTTCGGTAACTAAAACCCTAAAATACTTAGTCAAATCCCGTATTTGACTCTATAGGCCCACTAAACTCCCTCTAAACACTCTCTAATTGAGCCCCAAAACATCTAAAATGGCCCAATGACCAAATATAACCAAAACGCAACTAATTTTCACCTATTCTAACACATAGGCTTTCAAAATAGTCCGCTAATGAATAATTTAATACACAAGCCACAAATTATTCCCTTACATCTCCCCCTAAAATTCAAACAAACACTATTTTTTAAATTTTCAAATACTCTCTCTCTAAAAATACGAACAAAAGAAAATGAATAACAAAAATGAAAATGATCGATCCACATTTGATAATTTTTGAAAATGATATATTTTTGAAAATCAGTGTTTCAAAGATAGTGACGATTCAATTTAACTTAAAACAACCACAAGTATTCCACTGTCGGCAATCTCTCGATTACTAATAGGTTTTCTTGAAATACCTGCAAACACTGGAAAATATTAAGTTCTTAAAACCCCAACCCTCATCCACACTTGTGGTAGGTCGTCCAGTGTCTTCAACAAAATCTGTGTCGGCCGTAGACACAACTTTTGGTCTCCATTCTTGTTTTGGTTTTAAACTTTCTGGTGAACCATTGTCAACTAATGAATGACAATCAGAACTACTAGCCAACTTTTATGGTTTAAATTTCTTTTTCCTGAAAAAGTTAGTGTTGAGTATTGGTTCACCAAAAATAATGCCATCAGGATCAACATACATTGTATGTTTGGCATTTGATGATGAATTTTTAGTTGTCATAGGACAATTATTTGCATAATGAACCTTTTGACGACAAACATAGCAAAGTCGACTACCAGTTGAATTGATTGAAATTGGTTTTCCAAACTAATCAGTCAAACGTTCATCATAAACTTTTCAAAAAACAGGTTTAGGTTTCTTTGGTTTTTGAAATTTTGGAAAACATTTTGGAGAATCATAAAAGCCAGAATCATCTCCATAACCAAATAATTTATCTTGATGATAAAAACCTGTTTGACTTAGCAGAATAAAATAAATCTGAATTGTTACCGCTTGGAGGTGTTACATCAAAATATGCAAGAAAACTCTTCAGAAGAAATCTTTTCATCTGCAGATGGTGAAGATACTTTCTTCTTCCAAACTGAGACTTCTTATTTGAAAACTCCTTATGTTTCTTTTTCTGCTTAGCTTTGAATTCCTTCTTGTCGAAATTCTGAATTTGCATTTCTTTTCCATCAAGTCCTAAACCACCATTTTTCTGCTTGAAATAATCTTGAACAGAATTCGATATTTCATGACCTTGTTTGGCAAGCTTTGTAAATTCAGACTTGAACCCTTTCAATTCATTCTTCCTGGAAATCAACGAATCATCTATCACAATCTCTTAAAACTTTGGCACTTTCACTTTTCCTGGATTTCCATTAAGCACATTTTCTTTTTAAATAAATGTATATTTTGAATCAAACTTTAATCCAATGCTGTAATCAACCTCCTTTTTATTCTTCTTAGATTTTGACTTCTTTGTTTTTCCAGACTTAACACCATCTCCTTCGGGATAATCTTGCAACTTCTTGGTTGAATTATCGTTAGATAGCGTTTTCAGATCAACCACTTGAGCAGGAACATCATGATTATCAACATCTTTCCTTGGTTTGCATCTCGTTCCAATTGGTACAGATAATTCTGAAACACACTTGACGTATTACAATTCTCAAGTTTTCATTGCAGATCAAGCATTTCAATCTTTATCTCAGAAACCTTTGTATTAGCTTCCAGTAACTCCTTCTGGTAAGCAATAAATTTCTCAGACAACATGTTATACTTATGTGTTTGACCATATGTTTTGTCACATTTAGCAAGAACTTCTGCAGTAAGTTTCTCTACCTGTTTCTTATAATAGACAACATCTTGTTTCAAAATGTTATTTTGCATTTGAACCTCACCATTTTCATCATGCAACTTTGTGAGTTCCTCCTGAAGTTGAATTATTCTATCAACAGCTTTGACATCAATTTTATTAACATTTTCATATTTCTGCTGAAGAGGATAATATTTCGCAAATAAAGCATCAAAATCTTCAACAACTTCCTTTTCATTAGCTTTAGCTTTATTGCATTCTTCAATTAACACTTCTTTTTCTTTCAACCAATCTTCCTTAACTTTAACAAAATCAGTACACGTTATACAAGAGGAAGATGCACTCTTTTGAATTTTTTCTTCGTAACCATCATGAATTTTATTTTTCCATTCCTCCAATTCTTTTCTTAGAATACTATTTTCTTCAGATAACTTTGCTTCTTTCTTCTCTAATTCTTCAATTTTACCTTTAAACTTCAACTCTTGATCAATTGTTTTTTTTGAGAAATTGTAGACATATGTTCTTCACAGAGTTTCTTTACAAAATCCCATATCCGCTTTGCTTTTCAACAATCCCTGACTTGACTTTTAAGAGTTATAGGCAAAGCTAACAGAAGAAGTGCAATATCCTTTTCATTTTGATCATATGAATCCTATTTCTTCAAGTGAAAATTTCAATCTCATCTTATAATTACCACCAAAAGTTGGATACTAATATTCATTTGAAATCGGTAACCAGAACCTTTTATCCAAATCAACAATATATGCTCTAAAATTTGTTGCCCAACCATGATAATCTCCAAGATTTATCAATTTCGGTACATTCTGACTATGACTAGCAATAAATGCATCAATTTCATACATTTTGAAAATTGTGAAATTGGATATCAAAACTTCAAACTCAATAACGGAGGTCTTAAAGATGGATTTTCGGGGTCACACTGGAGGGTACTAGCTGTTAGGCAAGTAAAAGTGTACATCTCGTCAAGAAGGTTGTTTTGGCTGGTATTAGCTCCCGTAACTCTTAACGGAACTCAAGTTACGTCAGTTTTAGTGAACATCACTCTTTCTGCCAACGTACCAAGCAACGGACCAACACAACCAATGTACCAATCACCTCCAGCAGACCAAACCTTTGACCAATGTATCAAGACTTTGACCGTACCAACAACTCAGCGTACCAACTCAGCGGCGTACTATTGAACTCAGCGGCGTATTATTGAACTCAGCGTACCAATGAATAGTAACGTACCACCTTGGTACGGCGTAACTGCTCTGGACCACCGATGAAGATTGCCTTACGTATCAATGAACGTACCAGAAGCGTACCAGTCAGCGTACCGGCAGTTCATCTAGCGTACCACGATATTCAACGAGCGTACCAATAATATTTCGACTGATTTTTGAGAATTTGGACATTTTGGAATCTAATATGTAGCAGTAGGCAACGAAAAACGCACTAAGAATGTTTTGCAATCAAGTTTGACATCAGAAACACTCGGAATTGAAGAAAATTGATGAAAAACCAAAGAAACCCACTTTCTCTCACTAGAAAAACCCAATTTTGATCAATTCAAACCAGCAGAGCAACCTGGATTTGCTCTGATACCACTTGTAAGTACATGGAACGATCTTACTACTGGATGAACCGATCAATCTAGTGCACGAGAATGTAAATAAGCGTTGTTTTATTAATTTCATAAAGGGAACAATTAAAAAGCTTTGGTTTCTCTCTCTAGAACACATACACACACAAATTGTAGAATCTGATCAAGTGTTCTTAACATGCTAAACAAGTCAACCTATTTATAGGTGACTCAAACTACCCAGCGTACCATCCAACGTACAATTGGTACGCTGACTCAAACTACCCAGCGTACCATCCAACGTACAATTGGTACGCTGACTCTAAGACTCGCACCATAATCCTCTCATATAAATACAATACACGATTCACACTATAGCATAGGAATATTCTCTGACACAAACCTCTGGTACGATCTTCATGGTTAATATTGAGCTCAATGCTATTTCTTCAAATACATGGGTATTAGATACCGGATGTGGAACTCATATTTGTAATTTGTTGCAGGGGTTCAAAAGAAATAAGCAAGTGCAGACGGGAGACATTAGTCTCTTCATGGGCAATGGAGCTAAAGTTCAAGTTGAAGCCCAAGGAGACTATCTTTTGAAACTTCCAACTGGTTTGGAAGTAATTATGAAAAATGTATTGTATGCTCCCAGTTTGACTAGGAACATAACTTCCGTTTCTCGTTTAAGACATTTGGGATATGATTTTAAATTTGTTAACAATGATATCCATGTTTCAATCAACCAAGTGTTTTATTTTAAAGCTACACCTCATAATGGTATTTATGAATTAGTTCATGAAAACACATCATATGATAGCTCAATGTACCAAACAAACACCAAGAAACTTAAAAAAAGGTATTTGAGTGACACCTACATGTGGCATTGCTGCCTTGGCCACATAAAAAAGAATCGCATACTAGCATTACAAACGAGTGGTCTTTTAAAAAAATGATTCATTTGATATATGTGAATCTTGTTTACAAGGTAAGATAACTAAGGTATCTTTTAGTGGCACCACCGAAAGGGCAAAATATTTCTTAGGGATCATACATACCGATGTATGCGGACCTTTTAAACCAACTAGTAGGAATGGTGAGAGATACTTCATTACTTTTACCGACGACTATAGTCGCTATGGATATGTGTACCTGTTAGCACATAAGTATGAAGCTTTTGAAGTGTTCAAAATCTTTAAGAATGAAGTAGAAAATCAGTTTAACAAAACAATAAAAATCATTCGTTGTGATAGAGGAGGTGAATGTCTTAGTGATGAATTTCAAAATCATCTTAAGAGTTGTGAAATTATCTCACAACTTACTCCACCTCGAACACCATAACATAATGGTGTGTATGAGAGAAGGAATTGAACCCTATTGGATATGGTTCGATCTATGAAGAGTAAGAGTTCATTGCCTTTATCATTTTGGGGTTATGCCTTGCTCTCAACGGCCCGTATTTTAAATATGTCCCCAACCAAGAAGGTGGCAAATACACCCTTTGAATTGTGACATGGAAGGGTTCCATCCTTATCATATCTAAGGGTGTGGGGATGTGAAGCTTATGTAAAGCTTGATGCTTCAAATAAATTGGAACCCCGATCCACCAAGTGTATATTTGTGGGATATCCTAGAGACTCTATAGGATATTATTTCTACAATCCAGCGGGGCAAAAGGTATTTATTTCTTGAAAGGCTGAGTTCTTGGAAACTAAGTTCCGTATGGAAGGAACTAGTGATAGAACGGTGGAACTTGAAGAAGATCAAGAACCACAAGTCGATGCACAATTGGTTGACACTAGCCCTTAACAAAAGGATGTTAATGATGATCAAGTGGTTGGTCAAGACACACACAACGTTCATAGATCTGGTAGAACTAGTAGACCACCTGAAAGATATGGATTTTTCATGGATGGATGCTACGTGGTAGATTCTAATGATCCATCCACATACCATGTTGCCATTTCCGAAACTGACTCGGACAAATGGTTGGAAGCTATGAACGTTGAGATCCAGTCCATGTATGACAACCAAGTTTAGGACTTGGTTGTGCCACCTCCAAATTCCAAAATAATTGAAAGTAAGTGAGTTTTCAAAGGAATACCGACATGCATGGTAACTTGGATACTTCCAAGCCTAGACTTGTAGCAAAGGGATTCACTCAAACTCAAGGATTTGATTATGATGAAACTTTCTCGCCGGTGGCAATGCTAAAGTCAATTAGGATATTGTTTACCATAGCCGCATACTATGATTATGAGATATGGCAAATGGATGTCAAGATGGCTTTCCTAAATGGATATCTTGAGAAAGATGTCTATATGGCTCAGCCAGAAGGTTTTATCGATCCAAAACATCCTAATAGAGTATGCAAGTTAAAGAAATCAATATGTGGATTGAAACAAGCATCAAGGAGTTGGAATCACCGTTTTGATGAAGAAATTGAAAAGTATGGCTTCATAAAAAACACTGATGAAGCTTGTGTGTACAAGAAGGCTAGTGGGAGCATAATCACTTTTCTAGTGTTATATGTCGATGACATTCTATTGTTTGGAAATGACATTCCAACCATGGAAGGTGTAAAAGCCTGGCTTGGAATTTGCTTTTTTTTCAAGGATCTAGGTGAAACCTCCTATATTTTGGGAATAAAGATCTATAGGGATAGATCAAGGCGCTTGATAGTTTTGAATCAAAGTGCATACATAGATAAGATCTTGAAAAGGTTCGAGATGGAAAACTCTAAAAGTGGTTTGGTACCTATTCAGAGAGGGACTATATTGAGTACGTCTCAATGTCCATGCTCAAGGGATGAGCAAGACAGAATAAGTGGAGTCCCATATGCGTCTTCTATAGGATCCATCATGTATGCTATGATATGCACTAGACCGGCTTGTCAAGAGAGAGTCATTGGATGGCTATCAAGAGCATAATGAAGTATCTTAGGAGGAATAAAGATATGTTTCTAATATTATGAATGGAGGAGCCGTCTCTTGGAAGAGTTCAAAGAAAGAGGTGTGTCACACCCCCAAAAACCCACGCGTGGAATATCACCGCATGGAGCGTGACAAACTAGGATCGTAGTCCATTAGTTACACCAAACGACCAATAATTAATAAAAACGTTTCATATTTCAATAAAAATGTAAATTCAGAGTTTTATAAACGTGGAAGCATAAATACAATAAAAGTATCCAAATAAAAACATCGTCACCCAAGGTGACGTGACTCGTCCAAAGACGCTGAAGGTGTTTCAAAGACTCAAGCATGCATACTCGTGATACTCGAACATCCGCAACCTGAGAAATAACATGCTAAAAAGTGTCAACACAAAGGTTGGTGAGTTCACAGGTTTATCAGTTCATAAACAATTTCAGTTTAATCTAAATCGATTGTTCAACAACAGTCCCAGTTCCGTGTAAAACAACTGTTCATCGACAGTTTAAGTTTAAGTTCAAGGTTGACTGTTCAAAAACAGTCCAAGTTCATGTTCAAGTTCAGTTTAAAATCCAGATAATATATCAAAAGCTAGCTAGGCTATTTTCAAGAAATCAGTGCATGTTTGACTAGATAAACTAGCTATCCAGTTACTGAAGCTCGATAAGTCCAATTGTGCCTCATTAAGACTAAGAAGTATATTCCACCCGTTCGATATCCGATCGTGTCAGCGCGACTGACCCGGGTGGGGCTGTCAAACCCTGTAGATCTACTAAATAAGTTCCCGCTGATGTCACACTAACAATAACTCTAAAGTAAGGACTTTATCATAAGTGTGCCACTATCAATCAGGTGATATAATTATCTAACAATTCAAGTGTTTGCATGTTAATCTCCCCCAAAAGGATTAAAACAGGTAAAAAGGGGCCATGAAACTCACCTTTGGGGGCACAACAATTCTAGATAAATAATAACAGCAAGTAGCAACTAGCAGGTCTTGTGTACTCTACCAAACACCTAACGATCATTTATACATAAGTGTGTGTTCAATCGAAGACGACTAAGTCTAGACCAATAGTGAAATCAAATAATGTCAAACTATGAAGATGGTCCAATAAATCCAAAACGAGTTAAAGGTTTTCAGGTCAAGTGCCTAACCACTGCGATGTAACACGATTTGTTGATTTTACTTGTTTTGAAAATTATTTAATGTTAGAACATGTTATGATGTCTAATGCCAGGTCTAGGTGTTTTGTCATTGTATTAGTCGTTTTGTAAGTTCTGGTCTCAGCGTACCAGTGGACGGACCAGATGGTACGCAGCCACAAACCATCTGGTACGTGGGTTAATTGGTATGCCAGGCAGAACCATATAAATAGTTTAAGCTCTTGTGTTTGAGAGTAGTTGTGAGAGTTGAGTTCTTAACTGTGTGTAATCTGTAGTGTTTTACTCTCTGTTCTCTCTCTGTAACCTTGAGCTTGTTATCAATCAAACGAAATGTTATTTACCTCGTGTATTACCAAATCGATCGTGATCATGCATTATTAAGATCCGTCTATGTGTTTTACAAGTGGTATCAGAGCTTTGTTGCTCTTTTGCTGTGATCTATGGTCGATTTTCAGTTTCTAGAGAGAGAAACAACACTTTTGGTTCAAATTTCATCATTTCTTCTCGGTTTTATGTCCATTCTATACGAATTTTGTGTCCAAAATGATTCGTAAGTGTTTTCGTTAAGTGCTGTATCGAATTCTCGTCCGAAAAAACCAAAAACATCGAAATTCAGTCGAATCTCAGTTGGTACATATCTGGTCCGGCTCAAGAACACCGTGGTACGTCACTGGTACGCACGGAAATCTTCATCGTGGTCTTGGTACGTTGCATTTGCTCCGTAAGGCAATCTCCTTCGGCAGTCAGTGACAATTACTGACTGATACGTTGGTAGTTACACCGTACCAGTCTGGTCCGCTTCTAATTGTGGTACGTGAGTGAAGTGATCTGTCGATGGTACACCTGAGTTATTCTGGTCCGAGTGTGGTACATCATGTGAAGTGGTACGCTGAGTTTGTTTCTGGTACGGAGATCGACAATTTGGTACGTCTGATCAGTTTTCGAGATTTTCATCATGGATCCGTTCCAAGCCTTTGCTGCAATGTCTACAGCCGTTCAAGCCCTACTGAACTACGATAACGAGATAGGAACCACGAACAAGGTTCCTAAGTTGATGAAATTCGAAGATTTTCATATTTGGAAGACTCGTTATGAATCGTATATCGGTGTAACCGATGTTACGGTTTGGACTCCTATGCTTGATAGGTATGAAGTTTCAAAGTTCACAAGTGGTGAACATGTTGGTGAAGCGAAGCCTTACAATAAAATGAATGATGCTGAAAAAGAAGCGTTTAAACTAGAGAAATTGGCTTATTCTAACTTGTCAATGGCTTTACCAAAGGATATCTTGCATCAATTTAAAATGCATACAACATCTAAAACATTGTGGGATGCGTTGTGTAATCAATGTGAAGGCAACGCTCAATATAAGAACAACAAAAAGAAGGTGTTGTTGAGAGAATATGATAACTTCTGTCACGTCCAGAATGAAACAATTTAATAACCTCATATCAAGGTTGTGACACTTGGTAAGTGAGCTTGAAATAGTTGGAGTGAAGAAGGAGGCAGGTGAATTGAAAGAAAAGCTATTAGATGCCTTACCAGCAAAGTGGGAAGGCTATATCTTTCTTTTAACTCATGATAAAAGTTTCGATGAGGTTTCGTATAATGATCTAACAAGGAAGTTGTTGGCTCAAGAACTGGATATGATGAGAGTCAAGACTCTTCCAGCACAAGTTCAGAATCCTAATGTGTATTTTGGAGAAAATGCATCAACAAATGCATGCTAAAGCTAAATCTAGCACAAACCCACCAACTACGGCTTTTTATGTTTAAAATTCATCGGGTGGTCATGCTAGTGGGTCTCGGGGTTCTTCTGGTGAGAGTTATAATCAAAAGGCTGTAGTGACGTATCCAGTTTACTCAAATCAGCCTGCTTCTGCACCAAATCAAAATGCTTTTTCTGTCAAAACTACAAATTATTTTATGGTGTTGCTTTCAGCAATGGTTTCTTCATATGATGGAGTAGTGGTAGGAAAATTAACTAGTGCTGAGTTAACAGATTAAGACTATGAACAAATTGATGTTGATGATCTAGAACTTATGGATATCAATTGGTCCATGGCAATGCTTGTTCGGAGACGTAAGAAGTATATGCAAAGAACGGGACGCAAAAATTTAAACCCTAAAGGAAAACTTGGGTTTGATAAATCCAAAGTTCGTTGCTACAACTATCAGAATTATGGGCACTTTGCCAAAGAATGCAATAATGCAAAGAAGCAAGAAACTTCAAAATTGTTTCAGAAGTATGCAACTCAAAGTTCAAAAGCATCAGGAAGCAACTCTAATCCATCCAGTTTCTAAAGCATTGGTCTCTCAAACTGGGGAAGGCTATGATTGAGTTGCAGATTATCCTGATGAATCTGCGTTTCTGTGTACTGAAGAGCGAAGTGTGAAAATTGAAGATGATCCTGAACTTCCAGGTGAAGACTTCTTTGAAGAAGGCCAACAAGCCTTTATGGCTGACATTCAGGTTGACTCTAAACCTTGTGAATATTGCATGACTTCTTCTAACAAACTGAAGGAACTTTCTGATGAGAAAGTTATATATTATGACAAATACATGTTGGCAGAAGAGAACACAAAATTTTACAAACAAAGGTGGGAGGCCGTTAAGGCTGAACTGAAAAGCGAACATGCTTTGACTTTGAGCACACAAATTGAATTAAATAACAAAACTGAAGATTACATTTTTTGTGAAAAGAAGCTTGCAGAAGCAAATGCTAAGATTTCTAATTGAACATTCAAATTCTAGATCTTCATAGACAACTTAATAATTTTAAAAATTCAGCTTCCTTTGCAAGTTTTCTTTGTAAAGATGAAACTCTAAAAGAGGTGTTCAAAGAATCAAAATGTAATTCAGTTCCTCCGCCAATTGTGCATGGTTTGGAACCAACTGACACAGAAACCAAACCATCCATTGTGTTTGGCTATTCAAAGTTCACTGAGAACTTGGTTGGTACTTCTGACATTCACAAAGGCACTTATACAAAGAAGCCTGGCAAACATGTGTCCAAGTCAAACCTTGATGCTCCAAAATCAAATGAGTCTAGTGATTCTGTGAGTGACAAATCTGTCACTAAGACTAAACCAACTGGTTCTGTCAAACTGAGAATTTTTCCAAAGGTCAAGATCTCTTGTATAAAAAGGACTTAGTAACAGCAAGCAACACAACCACACCTGATGTGAATGCAATTCCAGTTGCTCCTCCAAAGTCTGTCAAATTTAGTGGTGTTGGTTTTGGATCAGCTTCTAAAAAATCTGAGGTCAATCAAAAGAAATCTCAGATAGTTCAGAAAAATGACAAGAAATTGAAAGGTAAAATGGAAACTAGTGAATCATCTTAGAAATTGAGAATGTATTGTCTCAAAGGTAGTAATACCATATTTTCTGATGAGATGTTCCTATTATGCTGTGTTGATCCAAAACGAGTTGCTAAGGTGTTCTATGCTGAGTCTGAAGGGCAGTGTGTGACTGATCATGGAAATGGGGAACATGATCAGGATTCTCACAAGTTATACACTCCAAACGACAGAAATTTATTTCAAAGCCAAAAACTTCCAAATACTCACCAAAGAGTTTTTACAACTCTCATAGTCAGTTTTCCATAAAAACATATGATTTTGATTATGAATCCTACGGTTTTTGTGATGATTATAATTTCTATAATGATTTTGGTAAATTTAAACAAAACAAAGCCAAAAGGGTCACACCAAAAGGTTATGCTTATGCGGAGTTGATGAATATGACTTTTATAACAAATTTGGGTATATTACCCCTTTGCTTAAAACCACTTCCAAAATACAAATCTCGAAGGTTTAATGCTAAGGCACCAAGGAGAGTTGTTAAGCAAATGACTGATGATAACACCTCAACTGATTCAGGAAATAGTTTTCCTATGGTCTTTGTTGATCGTAGGAGGTGTTATCATTGTTATCAACAGGGTCATCTAAGAAATAGATGTTCGATTTTGGCAAAGAAAAGAGCTTCCGCTGTTAGTAAAGATAAATTTGATTCTGATTCTAAGCCAAAAGAGATAGATGGAAAGGCGGTAACAAAATAATTTTTCAAACGAGAAAATTTTATTAAAACTCAAAAGTCTTTTGGAAGTTCATCTTCGGGTGAGTCCACCACTGATTCATCTATCCCGATATTAAGGTAAAACTGGCTGCCAAACTTGTCCTCAAAAGCCACTAAAGACTTTTCTGAAGATACTGGTCGACCCAAAGCTAAAATCTTGGGTCCACATTCTCACTAATTATTTGCTAATATGTGTAGGGTGCTTGAAAGCCAGCTGTCAACAACTTCTGGGTATTTGATAGTGGAGCATCTAGGCACATGACGTGTAATATTTCCCTGCTTTCAGACGTCAAACCAATTAACGGCGGGAATGTTACCTTTGGTGGCAATAAAGGTGGAAGAATAACTGGAGAAGGAAAGATGGGTAACGAGAAGGTCACGTTTGATAAAGTTCAATTTGTGGAAGAACTGCATCACAACCTGCTGAGTGTATCACAGATTTGTGATAAGCAGTACACTGCTGCTTTCACAAGTTCTGAATGCCTGATTCTGAAACCTGGAATTCAAATCCCTGAAGATTGGATTGTGATGCATGTGCCAAGATTTCGAGATCTGTATGTGTTAAACATGAATCAAACTTCGTCTGCTGTAGCTGCTACTTGTTTCATCTCAAAAGCTACGGAAAAAGATTCAATTTTGTGGCATCGCCGTATGGGACACATCAACTACCGCAAGATGAACTACTTGGATAATCATAATCTGGTAGATGGTGTTTCGAAGAGTCGGTTTTAAATAAATGATGTGTGTGTGTTTCCTGCAAGAAAGGAAAACAACGGAAAAAGTCTCAACCATCCAAACGTCTTAAATCGATTGTAACTCCGTTAGAGCTGCTTCATATGGATCTCTTCGGTCCTATGAATGTTCGTAGTGTTGATGGGAGTTTCTATTGTTTGGTGATTACGGATGATTTTTCCTGTTTCTCATGTGTGGCGTCAATGCATTCAAAGGATGAAACTCCATATGATATTCAGAAGTTATTATCCAAGCTTGGATTGATGTATAAATACAAAATCTGTCGCATTCGTACTGATAATGGTACAGAATTCAAGAATGCTGAAATGACAGCTTTTTGTAATTCTCTTGGAATTGCTGAAAGAAAGAATCGAACATTGATTGAGATGGCACAAACTATGTTGTCTGATGCACATTTACCGATTAAGTTTTGGTCTGAAGCAATTCACACTGCATGTCATGTGCTAAATCGTGTTCTGATTGTCAAGCGGTTGAACAAGACAAGTTATCAATTACTAAGGGGTCGTAAGCCGAATTTACATTTTTTAGAACCTTATGGGTGTTTATGCATGGTTCTCAAGGAAGGTGGGAAGTTTGAAGCTAAAGTTGTTGAAGGAATTTTTTTTGGTTATCAGTATCCAATGAAACGAGTTTACTTTTGTGCTTTAAAAACAATTGATAGTCATTTGAATGTGGATTGTCAAAGACATACTTTTCTGACACCCAAATCTGTTGATATTCCTGCTTTTGACTACAAGAATTTATTTGATTCTTTCTCGGCTGCACATAATGACTCTGCTAATGAGCATACTTAAGAACTTCTAGCTGCTGCTATGTTACATTCAATACTTAGTCTTGGATCATGGATTCCAAAGCTTCCAAGTGTTTCTAATACTGCTTCATCCAGTCATAATGTTTCTAACTTAGAAACAATGAGTTCGTCTAATGATGATGATAGTACTATTCATGAAGCTGAATCGACACCAGTTGATGATCCAAATAGCTTACCAAGTACAAATTCTTCGGTTCCGGTTTCTTTACCTATTGGTGATATTTCCAGCTCAGAGGAAGCAGATGCAAATTTGAATAATCTTGCAGACAGTATTGTGGTTCCTAATAAAACCACTCTTCGGATTCATAGCATACATCCTCAAGAGAATATAATTGGAGATCCGAATTCTGGAGTGCGCACACGACATCAATTATCTGATTCTGTTGATGCTTTAATTGCTGAAATTAGGGATTCCGGTGTTCAGAATGAAGTGCTTCACTCATGTTTTCTGTCTCAAGTTGAGCCTACCAATGTCGATCAAGCGTTGGAATATGCTTCCTGGGTAGAAGCGATGCAGGAAGAGTTACATCAATTTCAGAAATTAGGTGTTTGGCATCTCGTGGATTTACCCGCTAATTCTAAAGAACCTTGTGGAACTAAATGGGTTTTCAAATGCAAAAAGGATGATCGCGGAATCATTGTCGGAAACAAAGCTCGGCTAGTGGTTCAAGGTTTCTCTCAGATTGACGGCATTGATTTTAATGAAGTATATGCTCTTGTAGCAAGAATTGAGCCTATCAGGATCTTTCTGGATTTCGTGGCACATCATGGATTTAAAGTGTATCAGATGGATGTCAAAAGTGTGTTTCACAATGGGAAAATTCGTGAAGAATTATATGTTAAGCAACTTCCTGGATTTTATGATCCAGAGTTTCCTGAATGGGTGTATAAGCTAGACAAAGCTTTGTATGGTCTTCATCAGGCTCCACGGGCTTGGTATGAGACTCTATCTACACAACTACTTGAAAATGGATTTCAACATGGCAAAGTGGATTGCACACTGTTTTCAAAGAATTTTGGGAAGGATCTGCTGCTTGTCCAAGTTTATGTGGATGATATTATATTTGGAAGTACAAATGACAGTTTATGCAAAGAATTTGAACGTGTCATGCAAACGAAGTTCGAGATCATTTCTATGGGGGAGATGGGTTTCTTTCTGGGTCTTCAAGTTCATCAATCTGCAAAAGGCATATTTTTGCATCAAACAAAATATGTGTATGATATTTTGGCTCGTTTTAAGATTGGAGACGTCCGGATTCCAAGTACACCTATCCAGGTTTCACATGGCCTTGAACCAGATGAATCTGGTGACAATGTTGATCCGACATTGTTTCGTGCCATGATAGGTTCCCTTATGTACTTAACTTCTTCTCGTCCCGATATCATGTTTGTTGTGTGTTTGTGTGCTAGGTACCAGGCAGCTCCCAAGGCTTCACATATGTTAGCATTAAAACGAATCTTTGCTTATTTGAAGGGCAATCCGGATCTCGGTATCTGGTACCCTAATAATAATAAGTTCAAGTTATCAGTGTATTCTGTCAGTTTTTAGGGGAGAGACTTTTGTCATGGCAATTCAAGAAACAAAATTCGGTTACAACGTCTACTGTGGAGGCGGAGTATGTGGCTGCTTCCAGTTGCTGTTCACAGGTTCCGTGGATACAACAGCAGTTACGCGACTATGGTTTGAACTTTCTGACTACTCCCATATATATTGATAACTCGGCTGCTATTTCAATCACGAAAAATCTTGTTCAACATTCAAAAACTAAGCACATTGACATAAGATATCACTTTATCCGTGATTACTATGAGAAGAAACTAATTGATTTGCAAAATATTCATACGGATTTTCAAAGAGCTGATTTATTCACTAAAGCGTTTGATAAAAATCGCTTTCAATTTTTATTGCAAATCAATGGGGTTACTCGGTTGAATACCAAGTAAACTGGTTCAGTTGATCATTTTTTCCTTTCTTTTAATGTTTTCTTTGTTTTTTGCTTTTTAGGGGAGAATATTATGGAAAAATACAAAAATAGTGTGTTTTCTTGTATTAAAAAATGAAAAAAGCATAAAAAAATGGAAAAATTAAAATTTGAGAAATGTGATCCAACCTCGTGAGAAATGATAGTACATCAGTGAATGTTACTGACCATGGATAAAATAGATTGAAAGGCTGTAGGTTCTTGTTTGTTTCATTGAATGTGTCATCTGATACTTTCTAGTATGATATAAACATAACGCTTGCCCGAAATCTGTGGTGTAACATGATTCTTGTGGTTGTGTAATCTTGATATTAGCTGAAAAATACAAAAATAGAATAAATAAGTGTTCTAGTGTATGTATGCTTTCTTTTGAAAGATTTAAACTTTTTTTATTTTCTTTATTTTGTCATACAATCGGACTTTCTCTGCGTATCGAAAGATCGACCTGATTGTTGTTCGTTTGACATTCTACTTTATTTTCTTTGGTTTTTCGTATAACTCATCGGACTTTCTTTGCGTGTACAGGAGTACCGACCTGATTGTTGTTGAGTTCTACAATTTCAACTTGTTTTGCTTTCTTATTTTCCTAAACAATCGGATTTTCTCTGCGTGCTCACAAGGCCGACCTGATTGTTGTTTGTTTAGGGTTCTGATTTCCTTTTGCATGAAACACTATGAACAACTTATATCTGTAAATATTCTGTGAAGAATAAAGGAAAAACCAAAAATTTCATAAGTCAGATTCTCAATTACTTGAATTTGTGGGTACCATGATTTCTGTGCTTGAAAAATATAACTAATTCATATCAGAAAGCGGTAAAAATTGATTTGATTTGACATAAATAAATATGAAAATGTTGTATTCGTGGACTACTTGGCTTGCATGTTGATTAGATTGAAAATGAAATGTGTTAAGTGCATCTCACTGGTATGATCTCATGTTGCGATCTTTCTCACAAAAACATAATTCTATTGCATTTATATTTTTGTTTTCTGTTGATTGTTATTTTAGAAAATCTCAAAAGGATTTTTGATGTGTTTTAGCATAAGTTCAAAAAATCATAAAGATTTTAGTGTGTTTTGATATAAAGTTGCTAAAATTCAAAAAGATTTTATTTCTGCTTTATTTTTAGATCAACTGAATGCAGGAACGACAAATTTTTGTTGATAGAACCGTAATTGAAGCTTGAATCAGCTCATCATGTTCCAATTTGGAAAAATTTAGATTTGTGGGGGTAAAATGTCAGATTTAAAACATTAAGGGAAAAATAGGAATTTCACAGGAAATATGGTATGGACGTACCATGTTGTATGCCCGGCGGACCACTTCGCATATAAAGGGGAAAATATGGTACGTCTTCTGCATTACCTGCGTACCACATTCACAATCTCTCTGTGAACCCTAAATCACATGACACTGATTTTCTTCGATTTCTCACTGTATAACGAACCTCTACTCGATTTTTTTGTTGCTACAGGTAGGTACGACAATTATGCATCTTCTCATGTTCTTAGATTGCAGTTTCATGATCTCAATCTCCTAATTTTTGAATTTATAGATTCGGTTTTTCGTGAAACCGAGCACCGGGGTTAGTTAAGGGGGTTAGAGACTATCTCAGCTTGTTGTAAACACATTTTCTTGGTCGGTTTTTGGTATAGAACGAAACCTTGGTGGTCAATTTCATCACAAACACGAATTTGGGTGTTAAAATCGCGATTGACTCTTCGGTGGACTATTCTACCGCCGTACCACATGGTACGCGGTGTACCAGATTCGATACGTGGTCCAAAGTGGTCCGTATCTGGTACGTTTGACTTTCTGGTACGTGGTCAACATTTCTGGTCCGTCCCATACCAGATGTGGTCCGTCTGACTGAAGTGGTCCGTGACATGGTCCATTGACAATTTTCAAAAGTTCATCGTTTAAGCGTTTCAAGTTAAATTAGAGTCGATTGTAAGCGATTTTGATTCTATCTCGTGATTTTAATGATAATTGTTGTTTGTGAATGTTTCAGAAATGGCAGCGTTAAAGTTAAATGACGAACACAACATTTGTGCTTATCTCGGGGCGTCTGCAAAATGGCGATCTCATTTTGGAGGGATATTTGAGTTTTTGCAACGATCAAGAGTGTATTATGCTGCTACTTACGAATGTACACCGTACAAATATTTACTCACCATGTTCTGGACTTCCGCCCAAGTGGACTGTTCGGTGGTACCTTCTGTGATTCGTACAAGGATTCTTCAAACCGATGTTGTTATGTCTGAAGACGATGTTCGAAGAGTTTTGAGATTCAATGATCAACCGGCGTTTCTAAAAGAGTTTGATCAGATTGACATGGTTGCATTGCTGAGGAGGGTGAAGTATGATGGAAATATCTATGCTTCCTGGTTTCTTAAAGCGAATCTAAGTCCTTCGTATAAGTATCTGATGCACATGATAATCAGGTGTTTTGGTAATCGATTGAGGGGACATGAATAATTTGACATAAAAATTTTGTCTTTCTTTACTGCTTTGGTGATGAACCGGGAGTTCAACTTCTCAGGATGGATCTTCGACTACATGAAAGAGAACATTCTGTCGAAACAAAACAATAGTGTTATATATCCCAGGTTTCTTCAAATGATCTTAAATGATATGCATCCAAATCTTCCAAAGAATCTAGATTCTATGTTACAATTGAAGCACATGAATGAAGTTGCCGTGGGGAAACTGCCAGTATATCAGAAGTGAAAAGGAGCGAATGTGGCTCCTCCGGTAAAAGGATTGATTGGCCATTTGGCAAAACCAAACTATGCGGCTTCGGCTGATGGTGCTGCAAGACATCCAGATAGTGCTGATGATGAATTGGAGTATGATGAGAATGGTAACCCTGTCGAGGACGATGAAAATGAAGAAGATGACCAAGATGTGCCTGTCCAACAACTAGTAGAAAGCAGCATGCTGGTGATGAACCGGGAGTTCAACTTTTCAGGATGGATCTTCGACTACATGAAAGAGAACATTCTGTCGAAACAAAACAAGAGTGTTATATATCCCAGGTTTCTTCAAATGATCTTAAATGATCTGCATCCAAATCTTCCAAAGAATCCAGATTCTGTGTCACAATTGAAGCACATGAATGAAGTTGTCGTGGGGAAACTGCCAGTATATCAGAATTCAGAAGTGAAAAGGAGCGAATGTGGCTCCTCCGGTAAAAGGATTGATTGGCCATTTGGCAAAACCAAACTATGCGGCTTCGGCTGATGGTGCTGCAAGACATCCGGATAGTGCTGATGATGAATTGGAGTATGATGGGAATGGTAACCCTGTCGAGGAAGATGAAAATGAAGAAGATGACCAAGATGTGCCTGTCCAACAACCAGTAGAACAGCAGCCTGCTATTTCTGCACTTGTGCAACAACAATAACAACAAACTGAGCAAGTTCAACCAGATCCAATTATTCCTGAAAGAGATGAAGATGTGGTTAGTTCCAAGGTTGTTTCTGAAGATGATGATGATGCGAGTTCGTCTGATACGAGTTCTTATTCTTGTGAGTATGTTGAAATTTTGCATAACTCTAGAGGTATTAGGGTGAAAAAAGGTTCCAAAGCTCATCTGGCTTATCTGGCTTCAAGAAATGAAGATATTTCTAGATTTGAGCATCTGTCAAAATGATCTGCTGATAGAGACGAAGAAGATGATCCATCTTATACTCCATCTGGGAGGAACCAGCGAGACAGATATTGACTGCTGATAAAAGGCAAAGTCCCGATGGTTTCTACTATCAAGCGTATGAACAATATGTCTAGGCCGAAGATGATGGTGAAACAAGGCTCGTTCCTTGCTGATGCTAGAAAAGCTGGTAGCAGTCCGCCTAGCAAGAAGCAAAAAGTTGCTACAAAGTCTTCTATTTTCAAGTCAACCAACCACAAAAATTGCAAATGTTCAAAATCTAGTATTCCACCTGTTAGAAGGTTGATTGTCAGAAGTTCGTCAAGTTCTGCTTCTGCTTCAACTACTGCTTCTCCTACAACATCAACAATCTCGTCTACTGACTTAAAGCTTGCTTTGCATCAAACTATACATGATGAATTAGAGTCTACAAAACGGCAGCAAGCTAATGAAATTCAAGGATTGAAGAATATCGTGAAAGAGTTGATATCTCGTGATTAGTCAAAGGATCAGATTGCTAGGCTTCAACAAATCTCTCTTTCTCTGGGTGAGCAGCTAAACCGTTTGTTAAAAGCGTTACCTGCTCATGGGGGAGATAAGACCAAATCCTGAAGAGGTGTTTGAAGGTATTTGAATGATACGGATGACCCGGAAGGAGGTGTTGGTGGAGATGGTTCTGGTGTTGCTGGTGCAGCTGGAGCATCTGCTGCTGCTGGAACATCTGCTACTGCATCTCAGGGGGAGTCATCGGGTACATATGATGTGACTCCAATTACAAGAGTTTCTATTGAAGAAGGAGAGTTTTTGCATCAATATTCGAAAGAGCAACTTGCTGTGATATATGCTCGAAATATTGAAGATATAGATAAAGTTCCTTTCGTTGAGCCTCACAGAGAAGAAGATTCAGATGATGAGTTTTTATATGACGAGGAGCATGTAGAGGTTGAAGATATGACTACAGAAGAATATCCAGATGATCCGAAAGTCTATGGGAACTTTACCGATAATAATCAGTCTGGAGGATTCAATTCCTTTGCAAGAGACGATGAGGAAGAAATTGAGAAGGAGTTGAAGAAGAAACAATCTGAGAAACAACCAGAATCAGATGAATCAGATAAATTTTCAGAAGAACAAGAGAAAAGAAGGTTGTTTGATGAATGGATGAAGGAACAAAGGTCGAAGAAGATACCTGTGGTGAAACCTACAAAGGCCGAAGTATACTGATCATCCAGCAGATATTTATCCAAAAACTGGAAGAGCAGTTGTTGTTTTGAAGTATAAGAAGCCTATTCAGCTCAAGAAGATACCTCTAAAAAGGCTAGAGTAGGATCTCATCAAGACTCTGAGATGGTGGTACTATGATGAGTATACGAGAGAAGCAGTGATTGTTGTCAAATAAAAGAACAAGGTGGTTAGGATCTTCGATCCGATGTGGTTGATAAATCTGTCTGAAGCTGATATTGACAAGCTCTATTACAACAAAATTCTATACAAGGATGAGGATGCTGAGCAAGCCTTGTAGTTTTAAAGAGTGATCAGAGTTTGCTATGCTTTTGGTATTCATGCTGGAAATAACCGAGGACAGTATTGGAAAGAGACGAAGACAAAAGCTTCTGAAGACTAACATAAGACAAGGGGGAGTTTGTTAGAACATGTTATGATGTCTAATGCTAGGTCTAGGTGTTTTGTCATTGTATTAGTCATTTTGTAAGTTCTAGTCTCAGCGTACCAGTGGACGGACCAGATGGTACACCGCCACGGACCATCTGGTACGTGGGTTAATTGGTACGTCGGGCAGAACCATATAAATAGTTTAAGCTCTTGTGTTTGAGAGTATTTGTAAGATTTGAGTTCTTAACTGTGTGTAATCTGTAGTGTTTTACTCTCTGTAACCTTGAGCTTGTTATCAATCCAACGGAACGTTATTTACCTCGTGTATTACCGAATCGATCGTGATCATGCATTAGTAAGATCCATCTCTGTGTTTTACATTTAACATGTAAGAGACGGGGTCATCTTCTTCCCCAAGAAACCCTAATGTATCACCCACCATTAACACGTAACAGAATGAACCGAAGCTTTATAGGGACGATCAAACTAACCATTGACACAACACAACAAGTACTAAATGGGTTTTAATATTACCTCATATGCGGGTAACCTCCAAACATGAAACGGTAACGATGAACACGATCGGGAACTCGAACTCAACTCGTGGTCTCCAACGGCAATTGTCACACCCCGGTCAACGGATTTGGGTGTGAGCGAGACGGAATCATAGTCGCAGATATACAGAACAACTTCTACTAAATTCAAACGTCATTTAAAACATAATACCATTTATATTTCAGCGGAAAGTCGTGGTGAAATGATATTGTCTTACATTTGAATAAAAGTCTTAGTTTGATATTGAAATCATAAAGCAGTTTATTTAAGATAGGTCGGGACTACGACTCCGGTAGAGCAGGGTCGAAAGTTACAGTGAACCCCCATTTGCACGTCTTCCATGATAAGCTTAGATACCTGAGAAATCATGAGTTTTAAAAGGTCAACATAAAGTTGGTGAGGTTCACAGGTTTATGATTCTATGATAAGTTTGTAAAAACAGTTTACAGTGTGTTGGAATAACAGTTTACGGTATGTTAGAATAACAGTTTTTGGCATGTTGGGATAACAGTTTACGGCATACTTAAATGTTACGTTGGTTTACTGTCGTGGTTGTAGGATCCTACCATGAACCTCAAATTCGAATACTAACGGATTACCCACTCATGGCATTCTATCCCAAGAATACCGAACAGGCGAGAATAACTGACGTGTACCCCTTGACAATATACGAAGTCAGGATTGGAGCTACCAATCTGGGCAGGGTTGTCAACCCAAATAGATCTATTCACTAGTTATCGTTTCGAGCAGAACTAATCGAATTCAATTAATAGTGGGATTTCAGTTGTACTAACGTTGATAACGATAAAGTACCAGTTGTTTGGGATACAGAATGGAACATGTAGTCATACGGCTAACAGGTAAACCATAATACTAAGTAAAAAAGCAGTTTATCAGTTCATGATTTCTCCGCCATAAGTGTAAAACAGTTGTAAAGAAAAGGGGTCGTGAAACTCACTTGATTCAGTGATGATGATGGATTGCCGAGTGGCAACTATCAAGTAAAGTCCTAATAAAACATAAGACAACATGCATAAGGGTCCACATAATCATTTGAGTAACGAACGTTACCCAAATGATACCGGTCAAGTCTTGACGTATAATCCCGTTTGTAGCGTTTTGAAAACCCGTTAGTTAATTAGTTTACAAAATCAGTAAATACGAATGTTCACGTATTAAGGCATTTTTGTAAATAAATACAAAGGATGAACATGCGATAACGTATCATGAAGCTCAGTTCAATCAAGTCTTGAATATTGTTTTAAATAATAATATTTATTATTATTTTTAAGTTCGCTCGATCGATTGAATAGTTAATCGTGGTAAGTTATAATATATATAACTAGAGTTGATAATTATTATTGAAATAATTATTCTAACTTGTTGGAATAATTTTATTAAATTATTACCAGTTAAATGGTTTAACATAAGTAGGTAAACATTAAAAGTTATCCTAATATTTAACATATGTTTAGGAAGATTAGGGTTTTGAGTTAATATAAATATAATTATTATTAAAATAATTATATTAACAAACCAAAATGATTTTAACTCAAATTAGGGTTTCTAAAACTCATATGAATAATTATTTGTCGAAAATAATTATTTACGATTTATTACATCGTAAAACATTTTTAAATCGTTTAAAGATTTCGTTTCAATTCCAAACGTTTAAAAATAAACATTTGATCCGGTTAAAACGTTTTGATTATTTTGATTTATTTAAAATAATCAAAAATATGTTTTTTCATAGTTTCTATAAGTCTTTTGATTTTATTTTTATAAAATCATTTCTAAATAACTTTATTTATTAAACAAAGTTAGGGTTTTAAATAAAAGACTTTTTATAGAAACTCTTTAACATAAAATGTTTCTATTTTTGTATAAAATCCAAATGTTTTATAGTTTTTGTCAATTGTTCAAAAATATGATATTCTATCATTTTTGAACATCCATTTTATTTTTATAAAATCTCAACAAGTCTTTTAAAAATCTTGTCTTTTAGAAATTATATTTTTATAAAATGTGACCATTTTATATAAAAATGATTATGGTGATATTATTATGGTTTAGATATCCAAGTAATTTATAAAATCACTAGTTTTTATATTTCATCCATAAAAATTCATTTAAATGGTTTTATGTTATCATTTTATGTCCAACCTTTTTATAAATTCATTCTAATATCCAAAATAGTCCATAAGTGTTTTCAACACATTATCTAGTCCATGAATACTTGTCATTAGTAAATATAAATCCATGATTTTGATGATTACATTATAAGTCACAACTAATAAATCTATCATTTTATGTCATAACATAAACATGATTATAACATTTCTAGTGAACCATAATATGTCACATAAAATCAACAATGTCTAAACATGTAACATATGCTAAACATTATCAAATGGTCAAAACTAAACCTTTTAAACTAGAGATTTAACTATAGGTTTTTCTTTTAACAAATAACTAACATCTTTGTGCTAACAAACAACATGCTAATCAAACTTGTTCAAGAAATCATTAGTCTCAAATGAACTCACCAAATAACACATTTTCAAACCTTACAACCCTAAGGTTTAAAGGAAAATAGTTTAGTTGTTTCGATCGTTAGAAAAACTTCACGTTAAAACGGTTCGTTGTCAAGACTCAGGGATCGTTTGGGGACGTTTAAAACCTAACAAAATGTAACAAGAATGGTTTAAAAGACTCACAACGAGGTGTAAGTGGAACCCGAGAGAAACGAAGAAAGGTGGCGGTGCGGGTTGGCGGTTCGCGGTGGTGGACAAGAACGACAGCAGGAGCACCGCAGTAGCTACAGCAGCTCCGACAACAACAGTAGCGGACATCAGCAGTTCCGGCGGTAATGGTGGGGGCTGTTCACGGCAGAAGAAGAGGAGGGGCAGGGTGGTGGTGTGTCGCGAATGGAAAAAGAAAAGGGAGGAGAAGAGTGGTGGTGGCGTACAGCTGCAGTAGCAGCTGCTCCGGCAGCAGCAGTTGGGGAGGTAGGAGGAGGAAAAAGGTCTCGGTTGGACAGCAGCAGCGTAGCAGCGGTTTAGCAGCAGCTGCCGACGGCAGCTCCGCTGCAGTAGTTCCGCGATAGGTCAGGAGGGCTGCACGGTAGCAGTGGTGGTGTCGGAGCACAGCAGCAGCGGCGGCTTCCAGTTGCACAGGGCTGCTCCGGCAGCAGCTGCGACCGAACGTGGTGGTGGCAGCAGCAAAAACAGTGGTGGCGGTGGCTGCGGAGAAGAAGAAAGCAGAGGAGGAAGGGTGGCGGAGGCTGCAGTTCACAGTGGTGGTTGTGGCAGCAGATAGTGGCGGTGGTAGGGGTTGTTTAGCCGGAAAATCAGAAGGGAAAGGAGGGAACAAGGGGAGGAAAAGCTGCAATCTTCTTTTTCTTTCACTATTTTTATTCTTTTTATTTTGTCTGCTTGTGGATTTTGTGTATTGTAGTGTATGGATGTATGCATATATATGGTATTAGGTAGATTTAAAGGTACAAAATTGTGCCAACAATCCTCACCTAAATGGTAACATGTAAACGTAGTATGATAGGATTTGTGGATCTAAATCAAAACACAAAACAACATTTGGTTGGAGGTACGTATGTATATATTTAGCCATACTTTAAAAGAGATATTTTGAGATGGTGTGGTCAAATTTTCTTCACAATTTTTACCAACAACATCCCTAGCAAGCTTTTATAAAACTTAAATGTGTAGGTTATTTTACTTTATAAAAGTTTGTCATATTCTAAAAATATATAAAGATTTGAGAGGAAATAATCCTTAATTTTTATAAATAAATCATGTATAGAAATTATACAAGTTTATAACAAATTTTATAAAAATTTTAAGTGGTGTCAACTTTTATAAAAATGAAAAGTTGATGGGCCAATATTATTTAAAATGATCCATTGGGCTTGGGATTTATTTTGGGCCTAAACCTTTAAAGGAAAAGTGAATTGGGCCGGTTCTGTCAGTTATGGGCCGCACGGGTCCAAGCGGAGCACCGGTTCGAGGCCCGGGCCCGTTGCGTATCGGTTGAGTTTACAGATCGTCACGGTAAATCAGTTTATCAAGATTATGAAACGGGTTAAGGTTTCGGGCTTGGTTTCATTGTTTTTGGCTTATTGGGCCTATTGGGCCTAGTTGGGCCCAATTGGATGATCGGTTAGGGTTTAGGCTTAAGTCTTGACAACGTTTTCAGTTTGTGATGTTTTTATTTCATAAAAACCATTGTTCGAGTCGGTTACATCAGTTTTTCAGAAATCAGATTTAGTTTTCAGTTTTGTACTCGGGGTACGGTTAACATTTTCAGTTTTGTCAGTTCGTAACAGTTTTAAGATCGACCGTCCAGATTGTTTAAAACCAAATAGTTTTAGACATACGATCGCTTGCCAGTTTGTTGTGTCGGTTATACAACGTTCGACACCAGTTCCAGATAAAATATAAAAATATATTTTATATTTAATTTCTTGTTATTGAAATTTCATGAGTAATCCATGGAATCTCTATGAAATTTACGGGTATACGCTTCTAGTACAAACACGGGATTAGGTTTACGTCATCAGTTATCGGTCATGCACAGTAAATAACAGTTTAAACAGTAATCAGATCAGTTAATGCACATTAATACTTAGTTAAAAAGTCAAAGTAAAGAAGTTTGACCTAGGGTTTTCGGACGAGGTGTCACAGCAATGCTCCCTGGGTGACAGTGAGTGACTGAGCAGCAACTAACAGCGGTTGAATGGTTATGTGGTGATGGGAAGCCCAACACAGAAAAAGGGATGGTGACCGGACTTCTTATCGGTGGTGATTCACGAACGGAAAGGAATGAAAAGAGTTCGAGGGAAGGAGAGTGAGGTGCCATGATGTTTTATCACAAGCTTGAGATTTGTTCATGATTGGAATTATACGACCGATCAACTAGGAGTTAGGTAACCTACGGAGTTTCTTTAAATCCCGACTTGAAGGTGAATCGGTTACCCAGAAGAGAGTGACGGTCAACGGTTTCACAAAGCATTTACAGATTCAGTTTTATGATATGGCAAGAATGGTCCTCCACAAATTTACATAATAAGAAGCAGGTTTCGGTAATTATAAAATAGGTCCTCTGGTTTTGTTTAAATAGAAAAAAGATAGGTTTCGTAAATGACTAAACAAGTCCCTCGAAGTTAGAAGACGTTAGCACACTGACGGAGTTCACGGAGAATATATAAACGATGGCGTATGTGTGCGTGCCCACACATATTTAAGGTGTAATGCTTATAAAATGTAATCCTTGGTTATCCACATAAAATCATGAATAATAATTCATAAATATATACTTTAAGTTCACATAAAATAACAAACATGAATTCATAACGATGCCTATAAACCTCACATAAATTTATAGAAACATTACGTATAATTACGTGATACATTGTCGCATAAAATAGTAGGATATAATGTGTGTGTATATATGCATATATCACATAAAATCATAACTATAATCGTCACATAAAATGACAAATATTCACATGAAAATCACAACATATGATTTATATAAAATCATAGAATGTAAAAACATCTAGACTCAAGTACAAGCTCGTATAGTGATAGTTACACCAACCCTAGATAATAAAGTCAACACAAGTCAATATCATAAATGTTCATGGTATTTTCATTTAAATTGTGTAATGGAATGTAATTTTCCATTTTAGCATGTTTACACCCATGAGCAAACTAGTTACTCAAAATGTCCGTAGTATGTCATATTTGTGGGAACAAGTATGAAGGTAAGACTATTATGAACTTGGATTGGTTGATATTCATAAAGTATGAATATAGAGCAATTAGTTGCTACCAAGGTTCATAGATATTTATGGGATACAAATATTGGACTGACCCGCTCTCAAGACTTACTACATGGAATACTTATGACTGATCATAAGTAATCTTGAGTAAAGGAAAATATCATTGTATCCTCCGACATGAGATACATATTGGGTCTTGATATTCAGCTAATATTATGTCTTGACCTAGTTCTTCGCTGTTCTGAAACATGATGGTACATAAGGCTATAGCTAGGTATGATACTAGGTAATTGTGAAAGACGTATGTAGTCTAGATGGAATTTGTCCCTCTTATTCGTTGAGAGTTAGATGTCTAAGGCCTGAATAAAGTTAAATCAGTAGAGAGTGATCAATCCATGTCTCTAGAATTTCACATGACATCTGTGACAAAATGAGAGATGACCTATTTACCTAAAATCATGGGTAGTAAACCGTTGTTAGGCGTATTTACTGCTTGCAACAATCTTCTATGAATCTTGTGCAAGTGGGAGATTGTTGGACTCGATATGCCCAAGACACATATTAGGTTAATGTGGCTAGTACGTTATGATCCAAGTCGGGTCATACCCAATAACAAGCTAGTTAAACATCCGAAATATTTATTTATTTATATGATTAAATAAATAAATATCACCACTTGAAGTATTTAGAAAATGGATTTCTAAATAATTGCACTTACTAAATCACATGGATGATTTATTTCGAGAATAAAATACAATATTATTTAATAGGTTAAATAACATAATTTATATAATGGGTTATATAAATTTAAATGTGTGTGTATGCAAATGAGATTAAATTGGCATACAAGGTTTTATAAAAGAAAACAAGAGGGAAATAAAGTTGTAAAAAAATTTTGAAAGGGCCTTAGGTCTTGCACCCTCTTGATGGCCGGCCATAATGGTCCCTAGGGAGAGGTTCCCACCTCTTATATTACATGAATTTTGGTCATGTAATGATGTAAGATATTCCTCTTTCTTTCATACACATCTTCTCTCATACTATCGAAGTGTAATTTTCTATCCAACCTTCTTCCAAAAATATTCGGTTTTGGTAGAGCCTTTTCAAGGATCTTTTTCAAGCAAATCCTAGCATAAAAAAGGTGTTAGTTGACAAGCTTGGGGTATACAAGCTTGAGTTTTCTCCATTTGAAGAAAAGCTTTCAAGAACATCATCACCTTCATCTTCATCATCTTGCTTGGAGGAAGGTATATCTAAACATACTATGGTTATGTTTTGTTTATTTTGATAGCATATAATTCAAAAGGTTTCATATTCTTCCGGTTCGCTTTACATAGTAATTGGTTAAAATGATTTTGATAAACACGTTTAAATCCAAACACTATAATCGCGAATTGGAACTTCGATTGCTTCCTCCTAGCTCTTGGAACCCTTCTGGAACAGGAAAAACGTCCTTTGGTTCGTCAAAGTTCATAAACAGGAAAAACGTAATATTTATAGGGAAAATTAGGGTTTTCTACGTACTGTGCACATCACGGCTCAGTTCGGGGAGACGAATCGTTTCGAGGCTGAATTTGGTAACGGCCCGTGAACGAAAGTTGCCTGGTTTAACCCCAGGAATCATTTTGGCCCCTTTATTGTTATGGGTCAAATTCCAAGCACCCGGCTGAGAAGCTCAATCACACAGGAATTCGGGAATCCCAAGGATTCTCGACAGGTTATGCTATCCGTTATTTATTCGAATGTCTTTACTTACTAATTGCCACGTGATTAATTTCAATTGCAGATAAAACGAGGTCTAACCTTCCTAAGGAATCGGTCAATTAGGGCTGACGTGGCATTAACGAACGTGGACGGAATGGTGAACTTCCTCAAACGGCTAATGGACGTGGTCAAGAGGATCCCTGATTTTTTGGATAATTAGTTTATTTCTATTTGTAACTATAAATGGGACATGATCGAGTTAGGAAATATACAACACAACACACAGCACTCTGAATACTGTAACACTTAGCAATCGATCATCGTCTTCATCATTGTAATCGGATTCTTGATTTATAAAAGCTTTAGGTAGCAGGCGCTTTGAGCCGGCTCCCGAGGTTTTTACTGGGATTCTCAGAGGCAACTCTCAGGATTCCGGGTTTCCCTCGTATATCATCGTGTCACTTTCACTACTTTTACTTTGCTTTTGAACCAGATTTCTTAGCACCTCACCCCACATTCTAAGTTTGGAATACGAGATTGCCTTGTGTAATTTTTGACCAAAACAATTTGGCGCCCACCGTGGGGCAAAACGGTGCAAAACTTCATTTACTCTATCATATTCTACGTTTCCAATCGCTACAATGTCTTCCCAGATGAAGACTTCATCAGTATCCGCAGGATCTTCGGGCATAAACAAGATCAACGCGACGTCCTCCTCTGAAAGTCAACCGAGGAACACTGGAGTGTTCATACCGACAGTTACCACATCACTTCCTCCCATCCCAAGGAGAGATGCGGCGAAACAGAAAGGACCACAAATTCCGGTTTTCTCGGGAATCTCAGGGTGAGCGTATTGATCCTGTTATTACTAACCATGATATTTTTGCTTTGATTCAACAGATGAAATCCCAAGCGGAGCAGCAGGAAAGAACCACTAAACAGGTGATAAAGGAGCTTGAAGAGCTTAAGAAATCTAGAAGCTCAGTCGATGAAGAAAGCCCTTTATATCCCAGGAATCTTGACTTTGGCACGTCGGGATCCCTGGCCAAAGATCGTCTCAAGTCAAGGACACCAGCTGCCGCTAATAAAGGCTCCTCGGCAACTTTCACAACGTGTCCTCCAATCGTCAGTTATCAGAAGCAGACATCCGAGATCCCGGAAGGCTATTATCAGGATTCCTCGAAGTCGCGTGATTATGATTTCTGGGAATCCCAACCAATGGGGTACCAGGAGTATTCTGCTTCTCAACCCCACCTTAAGGCTAAGGAACCCAAAGGATATCGCTATACTGATCCGTTCATCATTTCAGACGCCGGTCCTGCAAGACCTTCAGAAGTTCACCAAGGAGATTTCATTCCTATGCAGGATCCTGAAACAACCGAGTTTCCAGTATTCAGAAATTCACGACAAGAGCAAAGTCCCAGAACCAGGGACACATATGCAGGGAGAATTTCTAACCCTAGTTATAATGTGCCTAACACAACTGTTATGCAGGATACAGGAATTCCGCCTCAATTTGTCAGGGAACTTCAGAAACTCAAGGAGATGATAGCTAGCGTCCCGGGAATCATCAAGCCTATTCCCGAAGTCCCTCTAGAGAGTCACAGGATATCGAGATTTACGAGACCCATATGTGACGTGGAGATTCCGAAGCGTTTCCAGACTCCTAGCATGAAATTATACGATGGTACGACGGATCCCGAAGAGCATGTGGCTCACTACAGGGAGAGGATGGAAATCAACCCGATCCCCGCTGATTTCAAGGAAGCCTGTCTTTGCAAAGGCTTTGGTTCAACTTTGACAGGACCAGCCATGAAATGGCTACTGAGTATTCCTCCCAATACTATAACCTCGTTTTCTCATTTAGTTAATTTATTTAATAATCAGTTTTCTTGCAGCAGAACTTTTGAAAAGCTCACAGGTGATCTTTACCGAGTGGTCCAGAAACCATCGGAGCCCCTCAGGGATTATATATCCAGATTTGGCCGGGAATCCCTTGAGATTCCAAATTTGGACATGGCGGCTGCCGTGGAAGCATTCAAAATGGGACTCTCTAAGGATTCCCGATTTTATGACGACTTGGTTATGACCCCATGCAGGAACCTAGATGAAGTAAGAAGTCGGGCTCTGAGGTTCATTCGCCTAGAGGATGACAAGATAATTCACCAAAGGGAAGAAGCTGCAAAGAATGATCGAAATTCCAGGAAGTCTGAATCTTCCGGGAAATATTATAACTCCAAACCATACTCTCGAGGAGATAATCAAAGGATCAATGCTGTAGATGAGGAAGAAGACAATGAAGAATATCCTAAAATTTCTGAATATTGTTTCTCTTGTGATATTGCTGGTCTAATGTGTGCTATGCAGGACTTAGGAGAAAAGGCAAGATGGCCCAAGAAAGGTGACAAACAGGGATCCTGGAAGGATAAATCTAAATGGTGCGCCTTCCATGAGGATTTCGGGCATCTCACTGATGAATGCATTGCACTTAGGAAAGAAATTGGATATTTGTTGAGCAAGGGGCATCTCAAAGAACTTCTCGGTAGAAAGAAAAGTCGAACTCAGGAACCCGAGAAGTCCCAACAGTGAGCAGCTTCTCCACCTCCGGATGCTCCAATTATTCATTTCATATCAGGAGGTTCGGACATATGTGGAACCTCTTACTCATCTGCAAGGAAGCATGTTAAGCAGTCGAAGACTGAAAAGAACGAGAAGCCTACAAAGACTTCACGGCTAACTGAGCAAAAGCTTATCTCATTTGACGAATCCGATAGAAGCGACATCCAGGATCCCCATCATGATAGTTTAGTTATTACTCTGCATATTGCTAACTGTGTTGTACGCAGGATTCTGGTGGATAACGGAAGCTCAGTAAATATCATTCATCTGGAAGCATTGAATAAGATGAACGTACCAGAAGGCGACATAATCCCAAGATCTTCAGTCCTTGTTGGATTCAGTGGAGAAACCAAGAATACGATTGGGGATATCCGGCTTCCTGTTTACGTCGAGGGGGTAAACTGTGTTCAAAAGTTTTGTGTTATTGACTCACTTTCTTGTTGCAATGTTATTTTAGGTAGGCCTTGGATTCATGAAATGAAAGCCGTACCATCAACCTACCACCAGTGCATCAAATTCCCGACATCCTGGGGAGTTGTTCGGATAGAGAGCGACCAACAGGAAGCCAAGAACTGTTACCTCACATCAATGAGAAAAGCAGCCAAGCTTGACTCGGCATAGCAATCAAAGAAACTAGCGCTTCAACTTCAGGAAGAAAAAGAATTAGACGTGAAGGAAGTTCAGCTTGATTCTGAGAATCCTGAAATGAAGGTGCTAGTAGGAACTGATATTCCCAGGGATACTGAGCAAGAATTGATCCAGCTTCTCGCGAACAGGAAAACAACCTTTGCATGGAAGCATGAAGATATGACAGGTATTCCTACTAATGTTATAACTCATAGACTTGGTTTGGATCCTACTTTCAGGCCAATTCATCAGAAAAGAAGAAAATTTGCTCCGGAAACCAACATTATTATACAAGAGGAGGTTGACAAGCTTCTCAAGACAAAAATGATCCGGGAAGTCAAATATCCTAAATGGCTAGCAAACGTGGTCGTGGTACAGAAGAAAAATGGGAAGTGGAGAGTTTGTGTGGATTACACTGATCTAAACAAGGCTTGTCCCAAGGATCCTTTCCCATTACCACACATCGATGCTATGGTGGATGCTACTGCAGGACACGAGATGCTCAGCTTTATGGACGCCTCATCAGGATTCCAACAAATTCAGATGGAACCCTGTGATCAGGAGCACACCGCCTTCATGACCCCAACAGGTATCTATTGTTATACTGCAATGCCTTTTGGACTTCGAAATGCAGGTGCCACCTATCAGAGACTTGTAAACATGATGTTCAAAGATCAACTGGGAGACACCATGGAGGTCTATATCGATGACATGGTAGTGAAATCCAAGAAAACTGAAGATCACCCTAAGGATCTTCAAACAACATTCGATATCCTGGATCATTACAACATGAAGCTGAATCCTACTAAGTGTCACTTTGGGGTTAGAGCAGGAAAGTTCTTGGGTTATATGGTAACTGAAAGAGGAATTGAAGCCAGTCCTGAGCAAATTAAAGCCATTCTAAATCTGAAATCTCCTACAACAATTAAGGATGTCCAGAAGTTGACCGGAAGAATAGCAGCTTTGAACAGATTTATATCCAGATCCTCAGAAAAAAGTAAAGATTTTTATGAGATTCTGAGAAAAAATAAAAGGTTCGAGTGGAATGAAAAGCATGAAGAAGCTCTCAAGTCGTTAAAGGAATATCTCTCATCGGCTCCTCTATTGATGAAGCCCATAGATGGGGAGCCTCTAACCCTGTACTTAGCAGTCTCGGGAAGCTCAGTCAGTGCAGTCCTTGTCAAGGATCATGAAGGACAGCAACACCCTGTGTACTATGTAAGTAAAACACTACTTGATGCAGAATCCAGGTATTCCTATCTTGAGAAACTCATTTTAGCTTTAATCATGGCATCCACTAAATTAAGACATTACTTTGAAACTCATACTATTATTGTGAGGACTAACTATCCTATTAAGGCAGTGCTCAGGAAGCCTGAGATGTCTGGCAGGTTAGCGAAGTGGGCAGTCAAACTCAGTGCTTATGACATACAGTACGAGCCTAGAACGACTGTCAAGTCACAGGCCTTAGCTGATTTTGTAGCAGACTTCAGCAGTGACATTCTCCCGGAAGCTGAGGAGGAAGTCAGGAAGCTTGATGAACTTGAGGAGCCTTGGATCCTATACACTGATAGGGCTTCTAATGTCAGGGGCACGGGCCTCGGAATCCTACTAAAATCACCTCAGGGAGACATCTTACCCTCGTCTATTTCTTGTGAATTCCAGGCTACTAACAACGAAGCCGAGTATGAGGCGCTTATTGCAGGTTTACAGATTGCTAGGGGCATGGGAATCAGGTGTATACAAGTCTATGTTGATTCCTTATTACTCGCTAACCATTTCAATGGATCTTATGCAGCCAAAGGAGAGAAACTTTCGAAGTATCTTGATGTTGTAAAAGATTTGTCTTTAAAATTTGAAACTTTCAATATAGTTCAGGTTCCAAGGGAGGAGAACTCGGAAGCCGATGCCTTGGCTAACTTGGCT
This sequence comes from Deinandra increscens subsp. villosa, assembly GCA_039602395.1. NCBI lineage: Eukaryota > Viridiplantae > Streptophyta > Magnoliopsida > Asterales > Asteraceae > Deinandra > Deinandra increscens. The sequence goes on from JBCNJP010000007.1 coordinate 68,523,120, forward strand.
TCATCTCTCAAAATCCCAGAGGACGTCAAGATCCCAATCACTCATGTTTTAACTCCCGCTATTTCAGCTCAGGAAGCTAATAAGGTGGACTGCGAAGATGCTACGGAGATCCAGGATCCTGAAAAGGCTTTGGAATCCTGGACCTCCCCTATTATAAAGTATATTCAAAGTGGAGAAATTCCTAAAAACGAGAATCCCAGAGCTTTCCGCACGAAGGTAATTCCTTACATTATTTTAAATAATACCCTATATAGAAAGTCTCTTGCAGGTCCTTACTTAAGGTGTCTTGAGAAACCTGAGGCGCTCCAAGTAGTTCAAGATATCCATGCGGGAGATTGTGGAAATCATACCGGTGGAAGAGCATTGTTTTCCAAGATTCTCAGAACTGGTTACTTCTGGCCGACTATGAAGAAGGATGCTATGGACTTCTCGCAAAAATGCGATGCATGCCAAAGACATAGCAATATTCTCCATCAACCAGCTGAGCCATTGCACCCCATTGTCTCACCTTGGCCATTCATGAAGTGGGGCATGGATATAGTCGGGAAGCTGCCCAAGGCACCCGGAGGAAAAGTCTTTATGCTTGCAATGACCGACTACTTTTCCAAATGGATAGAAGCAGAAGCCTACGTTCAAGTCAGGGAAAAGGAGGTTATCTCGTTTATCAAAAGGAATATCCTAACAAGGTTTGGAATCCCAGCTGAAATTATATGTGATAATGGTTCCCAGTTTATTGGCAAAAGGACTACAAGCTTCTGTGAAAGTTGGGGGATTAAGATGATCACTTCAACACCAGTACATCCTCAAGCCAATGGTCAAGCAGAATCCAGCAACAAAATCATCATCAATAACTTGAAAAAGAAGTTGGGTTCCAAGAAAGGAAAATGGGCTGAAGAACTTCCGTTTGTTCTTTGGGCAGATAGGACGACTTCTAAGAATGCAACTGGTCAAACGCCTTTTTCCTTGGTATTTGGGGCAGAAGCCGTAATCCCTACTGAAATGGTGGTTCCTACAGCAAGAGTTACGCTTCAGGATTCCCAGAATAACTCTGAGAATCTACTTCAGGATCTTGAAACGATAGAAGAACTCAGAGATCTTGCTAAAGTCAGAATGGCCTCATACCAGCAAAGGGTGGCAAGGTCATATAATAAGAATATCAGGCTCAGAAGATTTCAGGTTGGAGACTTGGTATTGAGGAAAGCATTTCAGAATACGACCAATCCGGCTGATGGGAAGTTGGCACCCAAATGGGAAGGACCCTATCTAGTGGAATCCGAAGAAGGAAAAGGGGCATATAGATTAATGAACTTAGAAGGAGACTTATTACCGAGAGCTTGGAATGCCGTCCATCTGAAAGCTTATTTTATGTAGGGATCCTATCAGGATTCTCACCCAGATTCTCATCCAGTCGGCAATCCAGGTAAGTGTACTAATCCGATTTGAATTCGCCTTATCAATTTCTTTTTAACCATTACTAACTTAAGCATCGGAGTGGTGTCAGCAAGGCTGAAACCCACCCTTCACCAAGCATTCGAGTGTTTTGCAGAAGGTTGGAAATCCTACAACAGTTTTTTGGGTTTATCCCCAGTCAGAGGCTGGCCACCTCTTCTCTGTTTAAGATGTCCAGCACATCTTCTAAGGTTTAAAGGTATTCACCTTTCTCAAGTTTGGGTAAACGCCTGTGACGCACGACCCTCGCCTGGAGCGCAAGTAATCCCTCAGGATGCTCAAGGTAGCCGGACCAGTCCATTCTTAGGGGTGGCTGATAATCTTGTTACTGGAGGCTTCTGGGTGGATTCTTAAGGTTTTTAACACTTACGTGTTAACAATTGGTTTGACATCTTCATGTCACTAAGTGGGATTATCCCCAGTTTCCTAGCAATTGGTTTGACATTTTCGTGTCACTAAGATGGGTTTTACCCCAGTTTCTTTGGGCTCGTCCCCAGTTTATTTGGGTTTAACCCCAGTCTCTTCGGGCTTGTCCCCAGTTTCATCGGGAATAACCCCAGTTTCTTTGGGCTTGTCCCCAGTGTTTAACTTGAAATCTAAAACCTACTACGTCCCAGTCGGCAGAAGGTTTAGGACATAAGTAATCTTAACTTATTATTTGAATTCCCATTTAACAGGTTCGAGAACCCTGAAGAATTGGGAATCCTGATCAGGAAGATAAGAAAGTGGAGAGACTTTACTTTACGCTTTGGGTCCTACAAAATCTAAACATGTGACATTCTTTTATGAGAAAAAGGTTTGTTTTGGATCCATTAAGGTGGTGGATTCAAGAAAGATTCTTTTTATATTTTTTTGAGCCCAAACATATACTTTGTCTAAATTAACGCAAGAACTATTTTTATAAACATAAATGAAACGACAAGTGTTAGTTAAACCTACCATACCATTCATAATTATTAACAAAATAAGAAAAACGTCCCAGGTTTCGTCCTGAAAACCTCAGGATCCCTCCACCTGGGAGGCTTGATTGTCTGGGTTCTAGGATTCTGGATTTCGTCTTGAAAAGTTCAAGATCCCTCCACCCGGAATCCTATCATTGTTAATTGTTGTTAAGTATGCAGGAAACATAAGGAAACTTAAAGAAACATTGTTTGGGACATCAAAACACCATCAAGAAACAGTGGAAATGAACGGCGGCGCCTCAGGGTTCTTCATCATCATTGGAGGTTTTGGAGAATCCCATCACCTCTTTCCCTTTATTCTCGCTGATATGGCCGATCACCTCCACAGTCAACATCTTCTCACCACCCTCCTGCTTCAGAAGCTCATCAAGGCTGATCCCCTTAGCTGCCGTCTTCTCAAGTTGAGTGCTTGGACTCTCTCCTTCTTGCTCAGAAGGATGAGTCTTCTCTTGCTTGGCAGCCTCGGCGTCTTCGGCCTCTTTCTTCAGCTTCTCCAACTTTGCCTTCCAAGCTTCAACCTTCCACACCCCAACAGAGAAGTCAGCCCCGGACGCCTCTTCAGCCATCTTGATTTTGCTTTGAAAAACAGCTATGGCAGCCGACCTTCTTCCCTTCTGGACCTCCAGCTCCAAGGCAGCATCAAACCCTTCTTGCACCATCTCCAGCTTCCTCTCGAAATACTTGTTCTTTGATTCAGCGATGTCCCCCTGGATCTTGATGGTTTCATGGGCCCTCTTGACCTCTTCCTTCAACTCCAACACCTTGGCTTCAGCGTCGGCATACATTGCGGCTAGGCGCTCGAAACCCTGCGAGATTGAGGATACTGATCAGAATCCGACTGGAAATATCAGATACTCAATCAGGAAACTTAGAAATTGGGACTTACATGCTTTTGAAGACCAGTGAGCATGTTGATGGTTTCGGTAGCGTTCAGGCCTTCGAAGCAATCAGGGAGGCTAATGGAAGCGGAATCTGAGCCCCTCCTTTTCTTGGTGGTGGTGGCTTTGCCTTTGGGCTGTGGAGGCTTCGAAGAGGTAGCCTTGGAGGTGTGTTCGACCTTGGGATGGGTCAACTTGGGAGCTTCAGCAGTTACATCATCATCAAAGTAGTCCGAAAGGTCCTCGAGATCAAAACTCATCTTGGTCTTGGGAGCTGAGAAGTTGAAAACACAAAATAGATAAGTCTAAAATTTTCAATTTATTATAAATTCATATTACAAAATCTATCAATACTTACTTGACATTTTTTCAGAGTTGCTTGGCTCACTGAAAGAGGTCTCAATCGCGAAGGTTCTCTCAGCCACGGGAATCTGATAAAAAGCCACAAGCTTCTTATCTGAGAGAGGAGTGGTTTAATGAGCTTCTCAAACACGGGGGCTGCAAAACAAAGGAAATCAAAGGTAAGTTAGCAAATCTCAAATGTATTGACAGGAACAAAAGAACGCAAGCTTCCTACCCTTCTTCACCCATTGCACCGGCAATTCTTTACCCCCAACGATGGAATCCCTACGGACAAAGAAGAATTTCTGCCTCCAATCGTGGTCATTGTGGGTGGCCCTAGGAATCAGATGGGAGTCTGAGGTTCTGGCCTGAAGAACAAAACGGCTGTTTCCATGGGTTCTAAGGTTGTAGGCAGCACAGATTTCCGGAATCCCTATCGACAGGTTTCTTGAACGGTTCAGGCTGTCAATGGAGTAAAGAATCTTCCAAACCATGGGCATGGTTTGGGCATATGACAGCCCGGTGACCTTGAAGAAGTCATTCACCAGTGCAGGGAAGGGAAAGGACATCCCGAGTTGGAAGGGGTAGAGAAGAAAGCAAACCCAGGTTGTAGAAACCCAATCGGCTTTCAGCCTAGGATCGAATGGAAAGAAGACAGCATTGGACGGAAACTGGCCGGACTCCTTGAGGTCTTTCACGTCGATATCAGTGAAACGGCAGGACTCCTCCGATTTCACCGGAATGAAGCCCTGATCGACGAAGTCTCCGACGGTGGCAGGAGCGCCGGGAGCAACAGAAGAGGAACGAGTTCTCTTGACCATGATGAAAACTAAACGGAAAAAAGTGAAATTTCCGGGAAGAAGGATTACGGACCTGAATGCCGGGAGAAAGCTTTTCTCTAGGGTTTTCGGAAAGATGGTGAGTAAACGAGAAAATAAATGAAGTATTTAAGGCCGCAGGGTGTGACGGAAATCTCGTATGGGGGAGAGTGTAAGCCGTCAAATCAAAAAAGGCATCTTAGATCTCGGCCGTCCACGTAGGCATGCGGATTAACTTAAAATGATTTGAATTTCACAGCTGTTATCCTTTATCAAACACCCGCGAAATTCAGGGGCAATTGTTATGGGTCAAATTCCAAGCACCCGGCTGAGAAGCTCAATCACACAGGAATCCGGGAATCCCAAGGATTCTCGACAGGTTATGCTATCCGTTATTTATTCGAATGTCTTTACTTACTAATTGCCACGTGATTAATTTCAATTGCAGATAAAACGAGGTCTAACCTTCCTAAGGAATCGGTCAATTAGGGCTGACGTGGCATTAACGAACGTGGACGGAATGGTGAACTTCCTCAAACGGCTAATGGACGTGGTCAAGAGGATCCCTGATTTTTCGGATAATTAGTTTATTTCTATTTGTAACTATAAATGGGACATGATCGAGTTAGGAAATATACAACACAACACACAGCACTCTGAATACTGTAACACTTAGCAATCGATCATCGTCTTCATCATTGTAATCGGATTCTTGATTTATAAAAGCTTTAGGTAGCAGGCGCTTTGAGCCGGCTCCCGAGGTTTTTACTGGGATTCTCAGAGGCAACTCTCAGGATTCCGGGTTTCCCTCGTATATCATCGTGTCACTTTCACTACTTTTACTTTGCTTTTGAACCAGATTTCTTAGCACCTCACCCCACATTCTAAGTTTGGAATACGAGATTGCCTTGTGTAATTTTTGACCAACACATTTATCATGAAGCTTTTTTTACTACCCTTCATGTACCGTGAAGGGTTGGGCTGCCAGCATTTTGCTTGTTTTGTCTTGTTGCTTCGTTGCTTTGATCCGATCGCGATCCGGCTCCCGTTAAAACTTGTTTTTCTTCCCTTGAGTACCATGAATCCTACCAAATCATATAAATGCGTAATTAAACCATGTATTTTACTCGAAATTCGTTAACTTTTACACTTTGTTACTTGAAATCGCGTTTTCGGTAAAACTACACAATTTGATATCATAGTACACATGAATAAGCCGTAATCAACCAGAAGATGTGTGAAAATGTATATAATAACATGTTACATTTGAAGCACATCAATTGCATAAGTTTCTAGTTTGCTCAGCAATTGGTGAAGTAGTCACCAATTTCTATTACTTGAACCTCCAAGTTAGATGACTACTTAAGATAGTCATGAAATTGGTTCAATTAGTTGATGTCTAACTTGAAAATGATGTTATATGATGAATTAATGATGGGTTGGTGATGGATTTCACCAACACTATGCTAAATGGTTAGTTGGAGAATCTAGGGATGGAGGTTATGTGTGTGCATATATGTATGCACACAAGGTGTCTGATAAAATGCCTAAAAGAACCATAATGTTGGTAGAGTAATCAAATTGCTAGACCTCGAGCTAAAATGATCTCGGAGAACTAAATTTTCATAAATTAACCCATCCTGATGAAATTATGACCATCAGTTATCATGGTTAATGTATGACTTAATTGATATTGTTATGTTAACGAAACCATGAAGCTAGATGTAAACCTGATGATTTGCTTAATTTCCATCTAGGTGTAATTGTAACTGTGTAGCATGGAAATCACATTAATGAAATGTGGTATAAATTCTATGAAAATAAAGGTCCTAATATTATTAGTGACCTATTAGGTGATTAAGTGAACCAAAGTAATAACCAAGGTGTTGGTGGAAGTGGAAGCTCAAGCTCTCGAGGTAACATTGTTTAGGTTACAAGTAGTAGTTATGTAAAATGAGTATTCATACAATTGGAAATGACCATGAGCTATTTTAAATGGGTGAAGAATGGTTTTAGGAACCATGAAGCCTAATCGCTAAAAGGTTCTCCAATGACTAATTTGACCATATGTAAGATTCGGAAGAATCATAATATGAACGACAAGTTGCAATGGGTGGAAATGGGGTTTCAAAACCCATGCCATGTAACAAATAAAAGAGTATCACAAGTGGTTTATAGAACTATAGATCGTAAATGCTAAATTGTGGTCAAATATGGCATTGGGATACACCAAAGCCAAGGACCCGTCTTAACGGGTCAAACGGGTTCAATAACCTAAAAATAGTTGAAAAAATATGTAGTGACTTCCTGAAATAAAATTGATGCATATATAGGTAGTCACATAAATTTAGGATCATTATCTTGGAAATTGAGTTAGTTTCAATTGAAACGAGCACACGAAGTGCATAGAATCTTTGCAGGGTTAAAATATGTAATTGACCTTGGAAATGAGCTATCCTTCATGTATGCCAATGGTTTATGGTAGGTTAAACTTACATCTGGGGTCATATACTTAGCTTAAAGGCAATGGGTGTCGTAAATGCATTGTCTGAATTCGATTCGGATATGGTATGTTTATATGATTAAAAACATGTTTAAAAGGTGTTTTGTGATGATTGAATGACTTCAAAAAGGCTGGAAAACCAGTTGGTGAAATCTGGTAGGAAGCAAGGTGAAAAAGCCAAAATTTTGGCTAAGTATGGAACTGGCCGAAATTAGACAAATCCCTGGAGAACCAGCTTCAAGCGTATCGCTTGGAGCATATGATCCAGTATGCGATACGCATACATGTTTAAGCGTATCGCCTAGAAGTTCTGTCATTCTAGGCGATACGCCTAGATGATGCATTTGAATTTCGATTGTTTTTCTTCATTGTTAATGATATTTACTCATGTAAGCAATAGAAACTCACTATTGAAAGTGAGTAAATTGTAGGTAAAGGAAAAGCCTAGCGAGGATGCTCATCAAGATAATTGAAGAACCGATAACATAAGGAACGAATGGCCTGTCTTGTATTTTGGAAAAAGGAAGTTTTGTATGAGTTGATGAACACTTTTGGATGTCAAACTCATTATTAGTATATTTTGTAAATGTGAACCACTATGTTAGTATTTGAAATTGTCAAACATTAAGTTTGGAACAAAAAAAATTTCTGGGACCTATTTTTAATGATAGAATTGGTTATGTTTGGCATCGAATTGTATACGGGTGTTACACCACTGCTTTCAATATAACTATTCAGAAAGCCTTCTGCTGAAAATGTGCAGGTACAAGTATCTCAAGTTACTCATTTTGGTAGGTTCAAAGGTGTTGATCCTCCATTCTTTTCTTCAGTAAGCACAAAACCTTTCATCCTAACAACCAGATTCAATTTGACTCCAGGAGCTGTTATTCAATATAATTCTGATGGAATACCTATTCCTCAATTTGTAAATTAGTAAGATGGATCAGCTGAAGATAGTCTCATAATATATAAAGACGCAGCTGATAGTCTTGGAAACGCAAGCAATGAAAGTGATCAATGAAACCAAGATAATCAATCACAGGATTTAGTCTCAAATCCAATAGGCGGTGATGATTCAAACTCTCTTTCACCTGAGAAGCTGAGCTCATCTACTCCTATTGATGAAACTAAATCATTTGAAATAATCATTAAGTATGTTGCATCAATATCTCAAAAATCATGTTCTTGAACAGAAATACTAGAATTAGTGCTTATGAATGAGTTTACTCCTTTAAACTTTCCTAAGCCTAATTTCAGTCAAGAATTCCCACCCTCATACAACTCCAGAGTGATGAAGAGTCATCCTCTAGAGTTATTGTAGGTCCTGAAATCTCCCAAACACACGATATCTAATCAAACACGAGTGCGGAATCCTCGTATAATATCGATTCAAGAAGAATAGTAGAAGAATAGACTAGATCTAAGTAAAATATGAAGTCTTGAATGAAGAACAACTACTATCTTGAAGCTTGATGAACACGGATCGTAAACACCAAAGAAGGCAGAAATCGTAATCTCTAATATCAAAGCTTGCATTGATCATAAACATAAGGGTTTATATAGGTACCCAATGGGTTTACTATTGGGCCCCTTGTTGATCATAAACCCAATAGTAAACCCAAACCCAATCATAAACTAGCCTAAATACAATAGCAAACTAGCCTATGATTCTAATGAAACCCTCTAAGCCCAGCCCAACATGTTTAATATTACAAGCCTTATAATCTAGCCTCTACAATCTTCCCCTAGGCTTGTGATATTAAATGTCTTCGATCTTTGAAATTCTTCTTCTTGAGTGGCTGGCATAGATGCTGATGAAGATTCTTTCCGCAGAAATCTTCAATGGGTTTCTTGACGGGCACTTGGGACTTCCTCTTGATCAGCATCAGCTTGAACTTCTTGAAATGAACAAGCAATGAAATGGAGGACTCTCATTGACTTGCTTCTTGAAAGAACTGGTTCTTGCTGAATCTTCGGTAACTGTCTTGAATCTCTAAAACAATTAGAGGTTAAATTTTGAAAAACCTCCTAACTTTGGAGAACTTGATTGTTAATCTTCAAACTTCATAATCTCTGACTGCGCTCTCTGTATCATTTTCTTTTTCAAGGATTTGACTTGAAATCTTCAGCTTCCCCTAAACTTGTGAGCATTTTCTTTGAAAACCATTGAAGCTTTTGAAAACATGTAAAGACACCAACAACTTCCCCTGAACAGTTGCTTATTCAGATGGAAGTCTTGTCCGACTGGTTCTTTAACTTGAGCAGTAGCAACATCTTTCTATCATCAACCTGTCTGATACACATTTGAAAAAATATACTCCACTAGACATTTGATGACTGGTCTTTGGGTTAGAAGGTAATTATCATCTGTTCAGTTGATTCAAATTAACATAATTTTAACCAAAAACCCTAATATAGATTACGGGTTTTCTATAAAACTTCCCCCTGCAAGGCCCAAGACCTCTAAAGACTTCCCCTTAGCTGATTACTTCCCCTCAGCTAAGGACTTCCCCTGAGATAATACATATTATGCTCGAGTTCCCTTCGGATACTATGTATTATGGAAGTCTTTTCGGATAATACTTATTATCCTCCCTCCTTCCCCTAAAAATTTGTCAAGATCTGACGGAGAAAGTCTTTTCCATTAGATAATAAGTATCATCCTCGAGTTCCCTTTGGATAATACTTATTATCCCATAAAACCCTAATATAGATTACGGGTTTTCTATAAAACTTCCCCTGAACCCAAGACCTCTAAAGACTTCCCCTTAGCTGATTACTTCCCCTCAACTAAGGACTTCCCCTGAGATAATACATATTATCCTCGAGTTCCCTTCGGATACTACTTATTGTCCAGAGTATGGGATAATAAGTATTATCCGAAGGGAACTCGAGGATGATACTTATTATCTAATGGAAAAGACTTCCTCCGTCAGATCTTGACAATTTTTTTTTTTATTTCTTTTTCTCATGTGGTGTAGTCATAACAGCAGAAACATGGCGTGTGAGAGAGTGAATACTAGGTATAATTACCACTCTCAACCTGTTTTTGTTGGGACTCAGTCTTTTAAACCATGCAACCTGGGATGGGAAACTAAACATATATATCTTTTAAGTTCATAACAGCAGATTAGGGTTTTTGGTTAAAACTTCCCCTGAACCCAAGACCTCTAAAGACTTCCCCTTAGCTGATTACTTCCCCTCAGCTAAGGACTTCCCCCGAGATAATACATATTATCCTCGAATTCCCTTCGGATACTATGTATTATGGAAGTCTTTTCGGATAATACTTATTATCCTCCCTCACCATCTACCCTTAAATGAGCTTCTTTCACATTTTACCTCAAATAATTCCGACTGATAATTTTTACAAATTTGCCTAAGTCCAGGAATTATACGAGCACAAGTAGGATTGGGGCATATCTTAGTATTGTCAACTTCGGCTTCGAAATCATCCTTGTTCTCAACCAAATTATTTTCTCCAACCACTGAACTCATTTTCTTTCTTTAGATATGCAACTTCTGAAAATTTAGAAAAATCGGCAAAAACGGCAAAATCACTATTCAAAGAATAGTGTCAAAAACTTAAAACTGAAAAACGGAGGCCTTTGGAGTGGAATTTAGGAGTCCAAACGAGCTCCCCCTAGACGTTAGTCTGGGGTAATTCTGGGGCTCGGTGTCACGAACGTAATGTTCAAATTTGAGCTTCTAACTCCAAACGAGTCAAAAGTTACGCCCGTTTCCGTGAAAGTGTGAAAAAGTGACTTTTTGCCGCAAAACCCTGTTTCCGATCGTAATCTCCTGATCGTAAACACACAACCGACAGAAGAACTCGTAAACTTGATTACGATGCCCGATTACGATCCCGAAAGTCGTAAACTCCTGTTTCCGATCCACCAAAATCGTAAACTCTTGTTTCCGATGAAAAAATGTCGTAATCACCCAATTACGATCCTGCAAAATCGTAAACACCGTAAAAATTTATTCTTGATCTCGTAAACTCTCTGATGACGAAGATCTTCAACAGATGAGGTCGTAAACACACTGAAAACCCAGAAAAACGCGAAGAACAGCAGCAGCAGAAATCGTAATCACCCAGAAACCCTTCAAATCTTCAAAAACAAGAACTAAAACCCAGAAAACTGCTTGAATCTATATCGTGAGAGCCTCGAATCTAAGATTCTTGGCTCTGATACCAATTGTAGGTCCTGAAATCTACCAAACACACGATATCTAATCAAACACGAGTGCGGAATCCTCGTATAAGATCGATTCAAGAAGAATAGTAGAAGAATATACTAGATCTAAGTAAAAGATGAAGTCTTGAATGAAGAACAACTACTATCTTGAAGCTTGATGAACACGGATTGTAAACACCAAAGAAGGCAGAAATCGTAATCTCTAATATCAAAGCTTGCATTGATCATAAACATAAGGGTTTATATAGGTACCCAATGGGTTTACTATTGGGCCCCTTGTTGATCATAAACCCCAATAGTAAACCCAAACCCAATCATAAACTAGCCTAAATACAATAGCAAACTAGCCTATGATTCTAATGAAACCCTCTAAGCCCAGCCCAACATGTTTAATATTACAAGCCTTATAATCTAGCCTCTACAGTTATTAATGAGTTTACTCCTGTTAATGAAACTGAATCATTTGAAACAATCATTGAGCCTATTGCATCACTATCTTAAGAATTATGTTCTTGAACTGAATTACCAAAATTAGTGCTTATGAATGTGTTTACTCCTTTAAACTTTCCTAAGCCTAATTTCAGTCATGCATTCCCACCCTCATACAACTCTAGAGTGATGAAGATTCATCCTCAACAGAATGTAATTAGAGAAGTGAAAGAGCATGTAGCGGGGGATCGTGTCAACTCAAGCCATTTACGTAAACGAAATAAACAATAACGAGGTAAATAAACTCAATCTTTAAATCAACAAATCAAGGACAGGTTACAGAAAGACTCAGAGTAAAACTGGAAAGCACCTCAGGCTTCACACACATAATGACAACTCGTTGCAAAAGTCTAACCACATTCTACTATATATAGATACCCGATCACCCGAACTAAACCTTGTCCGAACAGGCAGTTCGGGTGCCAGTTTATCCATAGTTCGGGTGCAGTTCGGCTAGTCTAGGATTTTCTTCATAAACTTTGATTCTTCTATAATCTTTTTCCTGATCCAACATCTTGCCATATTATGCATCAACAAACTCCCCCTTGGAAAATGTTGGTCAGTCTTTATCATTCTTGAGCTCGAGCCTCCACCCAGTCAATGTCTTCAGGTGATTATGCCCAGCATAGACATTGAACGTAAAACAAATCCGGATCACCCATTGGAATTGCAGAGCCTGTTCCATATAGTCAGGATGGAACAAGATCTTGTTATGGTACAACTCGTCTATGTCAGCCCTCGATAAATTGATCAGCCACATCGGGTTAAACACCTTCACAACTCTATTATTATCCTCTAGCACAATCACAGCTTCACCTGTCTTTTCATTTTAGTATAACCACTTCAAGTTCTTGATAAAATCCAACTCCATCTTCATCAATGGAATTTTCTTCATCACACTAGGCTTCTTCTTAAAAGTTAGCACTATCAGCTTCTTCCCAGTTTTTTAATGTATCATTGTCGGATGTTCACGCCTTTTCAGTCTTAGAGGCTTCAAATATTGAATCCATTGTTACATTCTTTCTCCACCTAATGCTTGAAGTATAAACCCCTCCAATCATCTCCATAGTTACAGAAAGGTTTTCTTGTAAGCTCCCGAACATCCCAAACTGGTAAAGAACTAAAGTCTATTGCATGCTTGAAGTATTGAATACCATGATGGTGTTTAATCCCTTAACACTTCAGACTTGCTGCATACATCCAGCTAATATTTCACCTGACACATGACCCTTGAACCTCACATGCCTTCTCTCTTTGATCAGTTTTGGAGGTGGAACATAGTTCGCATGAAATGTCTTCATGTAATCATTGTAAGCCCATCGTTGTTTCTATTCCTTAACCTCTTTGACAATCAGGTCTTTAGGTTTTTCAGCTTCTTTTCTCTTCAGCTTTACCTCAGCCTCATCACCCTTTTCCTTTGGAAATACCTCAAAGTCATCATCAGCTGAGTTTTTGTTGTTGAAATTAGAATACAGATCATGATACTCCTCCATAGTTATGTCTTCAACCTCAACCTCCTCATCAAAGATATCATCTTTAGTTTCTGATTCTGATGACTCATATATTTCGGGTTCAGCTTCAGCCGCTTTCTTCATCTCCTCGTCATTGAAATCCAAGATCGCTTGAATGTGAGCTTGGTTGAGTTCACAGGCAAACTCACCATCTTCATGTATTGTACCGATCTTGTGTATGCTTTTCGTAGATTTATTCGACGGGACCGATGTGATTGGTACTTCTTCCCTGAAATCAGACTCCCCCTAGGCTGCAGAAGTACCAACACCCGAACTAGAAGCTCCAGTTGGTCCTAGACCTCCACCAGTATTACCTTCTGAGTCTTCATTCTCAAGTTCATTATTTAAATATAATAGCACATCATCTTTACATATGGAACCAGAACCTATCTCCCCCTGAGCTTTAAACTTCTCAAGCAATAATTTAATCTACTCATTCATCTGTGCAATTAGAGCATCCTGGTTTATACTTGTTGTTTTCAATCTAGTAATCTCTTAAGCTTTGGCCGCTTCCCCACTTTTCAACTGGAAATAATTTATGTGCAAAGACTCATCTCTTGCTTTTAACTCTTAAATCATTAGGGTTTTCTCTTCATCCTTCTGCTTTAACACCTCAATCACCTTTGACTTCTCGGCATTTTGAGCCTTCAAGTCATAAATCTGTGATTGGCAATCGAGCAGAGCACTATTGAGTAAGTTTTTCTTAGTAAAGGACATTGAACCTTGAGAAACATGAAAATTAACATCTGGTGTGGTAGGAGTTCATGTTGTTGCAGTAGGAGTTGAGAATTTTGGAGTAGATGTTGATCCCATTGGCTGTTGAACATATTGAGCACAAACACTTGCTGAAGGTGTGGTGCTGGCTGTTGTAGACTTTGACAATCCAAAAACACCCAACTTACCTAACTTTGTGAATATAGCAGCTTGTGTTGTAGAAGTAACTGGAGTTGAAGTAGTCTCGGGCATAGACATATCTGGACCAATTGATAAAGATCCACTGGCATGTCGTTGTAATATGAAATCTAAACTTTTTAACATTTTACAACCTAGGCCACCAGCAGCAATCGACTTCTTTATTTTTAATGGTGTCAATGAAGACGAGGAATTTGTCGGTTTCTTACCCTTGCCTTGTACGACATCATCATCTTGGTTGTAATCTTCATGAAATTCATATGAGACTTTATCTTCATACACACGACCCATGTATCGGTCGTTGCTTTTGTTTAGACGTGTTCGGTAAGCAAAATGTTCGTCACTACCCTTTCTTACTCGAACATTCCTTGATTTGACCTTAATATACACAAATGGATTACTTGTGTCTAAAACATACTCAGAGTTAGCCATATCATTAAACTCATCATCATCAGACTCTTCTTCATCTATCAAGCTATTTACTGCAGGTGCCTCAGTCACATTGACAGCCGCATGGACTTCAGGTGCCGAGACAACATGTTCAGTGACAGTGGGTTCAGTTGCAACCGGTTCATATGCAACTGGTGTAAATACTGCAGGTTCTGACACTACAAGTGGTGTCGGTGTCTGTCGTCTCGGTTGTTTAACTTTCTGTTGTTGTGGTTGCTGGTTGCTTTACTCAATCCAACTATAATCAAGTTCATCAGAAGAACTCCCTTCCTCATGACGAGGTGCGCCTTGAGGTGGTGCAACATAGTTGATATTTCCAAGATGACCAATTAGTCGTTTCAACTTCGGGTATTCATTTGGTTTCTTCTTCTGATACGTTGTTAATGTACCAACACTGGTCTCACTCATATGCTTCAGATTCAACTTTTGGTCTTCATTCTTCACTAAAGTCGGATATAGATCATTTAAGATCATCTGAGTAAACCTTGGGTACAATAATGCTTTCTTGTGCCTTTGAGTTAGCTTATCTCTCATGTAATAGAAGATCAACCCGGCACAATTGTATGGACGGTTTAGGATTAGAAAATTCATCAATGACAGCATCATAGGGCCTATCTCATCATAAACAGAGATTATGTTTCCCTAATAGTGTAACAAAATGTGTATCAAAAACTTGTAAGGAACACTGAACTCTGATTTGTAAATCCAATATCTGCTCGGGTCTTCAGCATACCATAATCTTTTCAATAAAGCCACATTGTCTGCTTGGTCAAACTCTTTTAGGACAGTTGTATCATTATCAGTAAACTTTAGTACCCTTCTGACATCTTCTTCAATAAATTTGACCATTCGATTCTGAACTGTGGCATATATTTTGATCGGAGCATCGGTTATTGTTTTAGCAGTGGTCCAGAACTCGGTGAGAATTTCACGATACGCATCACACTCGTGTGTAATATCGTAGTGAATCCTTGAACGCCGTAAGAAATCGAATATCTCGGAACCAACAAACTTGGAAAGCTTCGTTCTGGCAATGCTTAGATGAGCACAAATGTTATGTTTTTTTGCCAACTTTTAGACCGTTCGCCATTTCAATGTTATTAACAAAAATGTTCACCAAATTCTTCAATTATTAATCATCCGCGTAAACAATCCACTTTTTGTTCAAAAATCAATTTTACACGAACTGGATCCGAACTGGATTATGACATCCGAACCAGATCCGAACTGACTTTGGTCAAACGAACTCGATTCGAACTGAATTCAGTCAACTGTCAATGTTGAATTTGGTCAACGTCGGAACTGCTTGGTCAACTTTGTCCGAACTCAAGCGAACTGGATCCGAACACCCAGTTCGGCTGACAAACTCGCACTACGGCTCTATGCGCAAAAAGTTCAATCGATCAAAAATCCAAACTAAACGGAATCAAGCATAACCATTCTACACCTAGACACGGTTTATCAAGGCGAATCCAATTATACAAGTTTTATCACCAAAACCAACTCTAAGTGGGTTAATTTCTAGATCTAGAAACTGAAACCAACCGACAACATTTTTAACCAGATTCGACCACTTTTTATGGATAAAAACGACAACAGAACACACCCCTGCACTCAGAATGCAATTACCTACCTTAACCTGGTCACAATCTTGCTAAAATACAGTAATTTAGATTTTTGTTTTGAGAGCAAAGGTTCGGCTAGGGTTTCGGCAGTTTTAAGTAATAGTGAATATGCTTCCGAATTGGCGATTCGGCCATTTATAGGCAGCCCAGTTCGGATCGAGTGAACTCTTCCGAACGTGTCCGAACTCCGCCTTTGGATCATTTTGAAATGAAACGAACCCTTCCGAACTGGTGCTTCAGATCATCCGAACTCCCAGTTCGGTTATCCGAACTTGCATTTTGACAACTTTCATAAATTTCAATTTAAACCCTGATTTTTTATGAACCTTCAAATTACACACAAAGATTTCAAATTTTAACAATTGGACACAAACCTTTGATCAATTCATGATGAGTCTCATGATTGCAAGACTGTTTGGTTGTTTCCGGCATAATATTCATACTTCTCATTATCGATTGATCAAAAATAAAATCAGAAACAAAATCTTTTTTATTTTTATAAAAATTTCAAATACGCCGAAAATCTTTTTGAATTATTACAAGATTATGCTAAAACACACCTAAAATCTTTGTGGATTTTTCCAATAAGCAATAAACCAAACAGAAACTGAAATGCAAATAACTTAAACTTTTTGTGAGAAAGATACAGACGCGAGATCATATCAGACATAACGTATCAGACACATTTCAATTTCAGATTTAATCGGCATGCAAGCCAAGTTGGCAAAGAATACAACTTTTCAGTTTGTTTCAGTTTAGGCATATCAATTTCTATAGCTTTCTAATATGTTTTTAGTATGATTAATCAAGCATAAATAATGTGAAAGCCCACACAATGAGGAATACTGGCAATCTGACTTATTTTGTTTTTGTATTTTCATACAGAATTTGACTTTCAACAAAGACTTATCGTTCATGATGTTTCATGCAAAAATAAAGCATAAACCTAAACAAACAACAATCAGGTCGGCCTTGTGAGCACGTAAAGAAAGTCCGATTATTTAGGAAAACAAAAACTAGAAAAACAAAGCATAAATTGTATAATCCAACAACAATCAGGTCGGTACTCACGTACATGCAGAGAAAGTCCGATAGATTATACGAAACACAAAGGAAAATAAAGCAGAATGTCAAACGAACAACAATCAGGTTGATTTTTCGATACGCAAAGAAAGTCCGATCGGTTGAAAAAATAATGAAAATCAAACAAGTTTATATCTTTGTAAAACGAAAACATGTATACACCAGAACATCTCTTATTATATTTTTGTTGTTTCATTTTATCAAAGATGTAACATCACAAATATCAAGCAGGTATTTAGGTTTATATCATACTAACATATATAAGATTTTCCTTAACGCATTCAATAAAGCTAACAAGCACCTACAGCCTTTATTCCTACTTTATCCATGGTTGATAACGTATATGCTGATGTAATATCATTTCGCGCTAGGTCTTATCAATTTCTCATTTTGATTTTTCATATTTTGGCAATTTTCAAAATTTTTTTATGCTTTTCTGATTTTTCTCCCCCAAAATACAAAAACACTATTTTTGGATTTTTTTCAAATGAAGAAAAGGAAAAATAACAAGAAGAATTATCTATGTGCTTTGTCTTTGAGTGGTGCACGTGATTTTCAGTGATACAGATAGCAGCAGAATTATCTATGTGTATGGGAGTAGTAAGAAATTGCAAACCGTAGTCTCTCATTTGTTGTTGTATCCACAAAACCTGAGAGCAGCAGCTTGCAGCCGCAGCATACCTAGCTTCAGCAGTGGATGTGGCTACTAATGTTTGCTTCTTACACTGCTATGACACAAGCCTGTCGCCTACAAACTAATAGCCAGCCGTTATGGATTTGAAATTAATCTTGTAGCCATCGTAATCAGAATCCGAGTAGCCAGATAAGTCAAACTTATCATCATGAGGATACCAGATCCCGAGATCTGTGTTACCCTTCATATAAGCTAGAATTCTTCTCACCGCATTCAAATTTGAAATGCTTTGAGATGCTTGGTACCTGGCACATAAAACAACAACAAACATTATATCAGGTATGCTAGCTATCAAGTAAATTAAATATCCTATCATGGCACGATAAAGAGTGGCATCAAATTCTTCACCATCTTCATCAGGACACAGACCATGAGAGAGCTGAACTGGAGTACCTCGAACACGAACGTCGGTTATCTTGAATCGATTAAGCACGTTATACACGTATTTCGTCTGGTGAATAAAAATACCCTTCTTAGACTGATTTACTTGCAGACCCAAAAAGAACAACATATCGCCCATGGAGCTCATCTCAAACCTTGTTTGCATTAACCTCTCGAAATCTTTCGAGAGTTGTTTGTTCTAGCTGCCAAAGATAATGTCATCGACATAAATTTGTACCAATAACAAGTCTCCTCCCGTTTTCTAGCAAAAAAAGGGTGCAGTCCACCAACCCACTCTTAAACCCATTATCAAGTAAATAAGTGGACAAGGTCTCATACCAAGCTCGAGGAGCTTGATGCAGACCATATAATGCTTTGTCTAACTTATAAACCTTCTCCGGATAATCCGGATCGTAGAATCCCGGAGGTTGTTTGACATAGACTTCCTCTTTGACTTTTCTATACAGGAACACACTCTTGACATCCATCTGATAAACATTAAACCCACGATGTGCAGCATATGCCAAGAAAATACAAATAGCTTCAATTCGGGCAACCGGTGCATACACTTCGTTAAAGTCTATCCCTTCTTCCTGAGAAAAACATTGAACAACCAAACGAGCCTTTTTTCTGACAATAACTACTCGTCGTCGCGTTTACACTTAAATACCCAACGGGTGCCGCATGGCTCTTTGCTATCTTTTGGCAAATCAACTAAGTGCCATACGTCGAGCTTCTGGAATTGTTGTAATTCTTCCTGCATCACTTCCACCCACGAGCCATCTTTTAAAGCTTGATGTACGTCTGTTGGTTCGATCTGGGATAAGAAGCATGAATGAAAAACTTCATCTTGAATGCCAGATTCTCGTATTGCAAGCAGAGCACTACTCTCAATCTATCGTCTCGTACGCACTCCATCATCTAAATCACCAACGATGTTGTCTTGTGGATGATAGGTGTTTATCCGGAGTGTCTGATGAACAGGGACAATTATAGTTTCTGCCAAATCAGGAACATGATCTTCTTCCACCACAACATTATTACTTGTACTGGTTTCAGGTTGTGAATCAGTTGGAACAGCATCCACTACAACGTCTCCAACATCACTTGTAGTAGGTACATCTTATGGGACATGAATCTCAACCTGTTTAGAAACAACTTCATGAAATTCTTGTTCATCATCCGAAGACAATTCATCAGCAGCAATTGTGGTATCAATAGTTGTTTCAGTCAGATAATCTTCAGGATCAGGCACATCTGGAGCAAACGGAATATTCATCACTGGAACTTCATCTTGTAGATTGATATAAATATTTATAAGATGTTCATCGGATGTATCACTTCTTGACTCAAGTGAATCAAAGATATGCTTGTAGTCAAACATCCAGTCTGGACCAACTCCTTTGCGTGGCAAAGTGTATGATTAAAAATCTACATGTACGCACTCTTCCACTACACGGGTCTGTTTGTTGAAAACACGCTTTTTCTGGTTCGAATAACCAACAAAGAATCCTTCGAATACTTTGTCATCAAACTTCCCAGCTGACTGTAAAACTGTGCAAGGACACCCAAATGGTTCTAGATATTTGAGATTCGGCTTGTTCTTTTTCAACAACTCATAACAAGTTTTACGGAGTCGTTTCACTGTTAGTACTAGAATTAGCACATAGGACGTTGTGTTGACTGCTTAAGTTCAGAAGTTCACTGGAAAATGCGAATCAGCCAACATCGTTCTAGCCGTCTCAATTATTGTTCCATTCTTCCGTTCCGCCAACATCGTTCTAGCCAACATCATGTATAATCACATTTTCAAGACAAAATTCCCTTAAAACAGTGTTTTTGAACCCCGTGCCATTATCACTTGGAATCCTTCGAACTTTCAACTTGTAAAATGACTCAAGTGTGTTGATCAAGTTGATAAGGACTCTCGGTGTTTCATCCTTTGTAACAAGAAAATCCACCCACGAAAAACGAGAATATTCATCAGTTACAACTAAGCAGTAACAATGCCCAGAAATGCTACGTCTGTTGACCGGACCAAAGAAGTCCATATGTAGCAATTCCAATGGGACTTCAATCGAATGGTACTTCTTCAACGGATGAGATTTTCTTTGCTGCTTTCCCTTCTTGAAACTAACGCACACATCATTAAAAATAAACTGATGCTTCGGAACCCCTTAGACAAGATCCTTATGCACCAATTCATGCATCTTACGATAATGTATGTGACCTATGTGTCCGTTCCATAGAATAGACTCTCTCTCGAAAGCTTTAGACATAAAACATTGACCAACCACATTTGCTTTGGCTGAATTCATGTCAAGGACATACAGATCTGATAAATGAGGTGCTCGCACTACGATACAATCTTCAGGATTCTCATAACCCGGCTTCAAAATCAAGCATTTTATCACAGTGAAAACTGTTGTGTAATGCGTGTCACATATTTGGGACACATTCAGCATGTTATATTCTAGTTCTTGAACATACTCCACTCGCTCAAACGTAATTGCACCGTTGCTTAGTCGGCCAATACCCGTAATTTTACCTCCTTTATCACCGGCAAATGTAACATTTCCCTCCATTAAATGGTTCTCTTGCAAAAGGGAAATGTCACCGGTCATGTGCCTGGACGCTCCGCTGTCAAAAACCCATAGGTTACTCATGGGTTGTCGCGTAGCTCCATGCAAACATTAAGCCAAATAATTAGATCGGGAAGAACCCAAGCTTGAAGCTTTGGGTCGATCGTCATCTTTAACAAAATCTTTGCCAGCAGTAGATGAACCCTTAGGTTTCCATTTGTTATTCTGCTGATTTGTCGATCCATCAAAAGTTTTCAGTATCGATTTAAGTTTTACTTGTTTACCATTAAATGTCTTATCATGTTTTTGAGTTTTAAAACTTGACACTGATGGTTTCAAATCATTGTGAATGAATCCTTTAGGATCAAAAAATTTCACGTGTTTCTGTGTACTAGCAGATGCAGGTTTATCTGATTGGTAACCATGAGATGTACCTTCAGAATTTTCAGATTTATCCTTCTTGAAAACTCAATATCTGTATGTATAACCACGGTTTTTACATTTGAAACATCGACGTCGGTCGATAACAATCTCTTCAACCGTGTCATCATCAATAATGGTCGCTATGATAGGTTTTGATTTCTTAGAGTTTGAAAATTTCTTTTGAGTTTGAGACACATGATGATCACTTAAATCATCATAAAAACCTGATTCATAGCCATTTCCACATTATGGAATAAAATTCATCATGAAAATATCCATCATTCGGATAACCATCCCATCGACCACCAGGTCCCATTGGACCAGCACCATACCAATGAGGACCCCTCCCATAACTTTGAGGATATGGTCCGTTGCCAAAGTCATCACAGAATCAATCATCATGATAATAAGATTTCTTAAAAAATCTATTTGGCCTTTTGAAATTTGAATTAACATGAAAACTCTGTAACAATCCATCTTTGAGGTCCTTTCCTAACTTTAATTGAACTTAAACTATCATAAATGTTGTGTGAACATTTATTTTTTGATTGTATTGACCTTAGTAAATTAGGGTTTTGTATAACCATCACTATACGAGCATGCACCTAAGTCTTGACGTTTAATTAGGGTTCGACCGGTTCGACCGGTGACCGTTCCTCTAGCCGGTTTTTTAAAGGCCGGTTTTTTGGCAATAACCGGACCGGGTTAGACCGGCCGGTTTTCCGGTTTTTTCCGGTTCAACCGGTCCGGTTCAACCGGTTTTTTCCGGTTCAACCGGTTTTCTGAATTTTTTTTATTTTTTTTTTATTTTTTTTTAATTTTTTTAATTTTTTATTATTTTTTAAAGTTTAAAACTTATATTTTCTTATGAAATACATATTTGATATTATTTTTTAGTGGATTATATTTGTATTTTAACTACTTTTGTTGGGGTGTACAAGTTTATTAGAATTTTTATAAAAAAATATATATAAATCCCCTAACCGGTTCAACCACCCGGTCTAACCGGTCCGACCGGTCGAACCAGTCCCGGAAGGTTTTCCGGTTCAACTAAAAAACCGGTTTTTAAAACATTGGTTGTGATTCCTTGTGAACGTTCTTTCATTTCATGTGATGAGTTAAGTTATGATTTTATGTGATATATGTATATATATTCACACGGTTTATCCTATGATTTTATGTGACAACATATCACGAAATTTTAAGTTTTGCTTTATGATTTTATGTGATTTAAATCTATGAATTTATGTGAACTTAAAATGTATACTTATGAAGTTATTATTATGAATTTGTGTGACGAAACAAAGTTATATTTTTATAAACGTTATACGTTACATATATTTTGGCATACACTCGTATATTAATCGTTTATGTTTCTCTATTAACCCCGTTGGCCTCGTAACTTTTCCTAAACTTGGAGAGACCTATCTTGCAATTTTGGAAACCTATATTTATTTAATTAAACCGGGAGGGCTACTTCTGTATTTACCGAAATTCAACCACTCATAGTGTAATTATTGGAGGGACCATTCATGCCATCGTGGTAATGACAAATTAAAGACCGTTCAAAAGTCATCGGCGACGGTACCCAGCTCCAAATCAATTTCTAATTAAATGCAGTTGTCGGTTACGAACTCGATCCATTGATTAGCCACTTGCCCATTCGAATCTTTTCACACAAAAAAAAAGGAAGAAGAAAACGGAGCCCTCCACACTCTCGTTTCTCTCAATCTCCGGCGAAACGTTGTGCACGTAATTTTCACCATGTTTCCAATTGAGTTTCTGCCCCGGAGATCACCACGGTGAACCAGTTTCTGTTCGGTGTGCATAGCCACCTACTCACGAACACAACCCTGTTGGAACATGATCAAACCGTTTCCGACATCGGATTTGAGCCCTCATTCGGAATTATCGCCACCGTGTCGTGTTCGGAATTCGTTCACCACTGAGGTAATCCTATAAGCTCCTTGTTAGTCGATTTTTAGCGTCCTTCGATCATCTGATTCATCCATGAGAGCTTCTGTATTCTGTTTATACTCATCTATGGTGGTCGGGATCATTAGGGTTTTTTTTAGTGAAGAAGATGACACCGACTGCCAATAAATTATATAATTTTCAAACTGGATTTTAATTCATCGGCAGTCTACTCCAGCGGTTAAATGTTGTGGTCATAACAAAGGCGTCGCTAGTTCGTAACCTAGCGGATGCGTTTTTTTAAAGCCTTTATTCTTAACCTCTCTTGCTTAAACCTGATCATACAAAAGCACCAAATTGCGATCTTAAACACAAAAGTGTCACTGGCCGAGTGGTTTGGGTGTTGGGATGGGACTCAAAGGTCACATGGTCGAACCTGTTTACCTCCGGTTTCCTGTTTTTTATTTTTATAAATTTTTTCATGAACTTGTATGACCCAAAACTTATCACCAATCGTTCCCCCATGTTATTTTGAACTCGTAGAAACCCCCGTAGACATCGTTACCTTCAAATTTATCTCATTGGTTCATATAATATGAGTATTATATTAAATATTGGTTTTTTTTACAAGAATATTAAAGGATGTGTATTTGGAAAAGTGTAAAAATATACGTATTTCAGAAATATAAAACGAACGTTTTGATAACCCTTATATTTATATAAAAGTATGCGTACATGAATAATATATTTTGGTCATATTTCGCAATATAAACATTTTTATACGTTCGGATATACAAATTTTTATATTCATGAATAAAATATATATATATACACACACACATTTTAACTTCTCGGTCTTATGAAGACATAATAATTATCTTTCGATTCTCATTTTGATGATCCGTATGATTTCGGCTAAACGCCATCGTTAACTTGATTTGGTTAAATGGTTTTGTCCCGTGTCGAGTTGGAAATTTTCAAAAACGTCACATTTGGAGTTATTTATCTTTCAACGGCCGTCTAGGCTGTACCACTCGTGTTTGGACACACACTTATGTTTGTATGCTCGTTAGGTGTTCGGTAGTTACACAAGACCCACCATTGATTAGATTTGTTGCAGCACACCCAAAGGTATGTTTCACGGCCCCATTTTACTGTTTTAATCCTTTTGGGGGAGATTAACATGCATGAAATCTAACTGTTTTGATAATCATATCACCTGAATACTCGAGCACAAGATTATGAAAAGTCCTCACTTGAAAGTTACTGTTAGTAATTATATTTAGCGGGAAATTATTGAGTAGTACTACTGGGTCTGACAAGTCCCACCCGGGTCACTCACGGTGACTCGATTAGATATCTGAAAACGCTGGAGCGTGTGGATCGGTTCAGTTCGACATCAATTACGTGAATGATAACAAGAACAACGGTGTAAATAAACGACTCAATCTCTCATTAACGAATATCACAGTTACAAGAGACTCAGAGTACAAAACACACTAGTTCTCACACACAAGCTCTCTCTCAAAAACTAGTAAATTACAAGACAAACAACCTATTTATAAGCTGCCAAAACACGACCTCCGAACCTGGTGTTCGGCCAGAGTTCGGAGCCACCGAACCTTGGGTTAGGCCATGGTTCGGCCAACACAAAACTAGGTTGAAACTTTTGTCTTCAAAACTCTATCTGATCCAGCCCGTTGCCACATATCATGTACCAACAAACTCCCCCTTGGCAACAGCTGGACCGTTTGTCATCAGCCTTGAACATCAGCAGCAGCCCCATCTCTTTTCCGAATCAATTCATGATTATTTCCTGCATAAATGTTGAAGGCAAAACAGATCCTTATCACCCTCTGAAACTTCAATGCCTGTTCCATGTAATCAGGATGATACAGAATCGGATTGTCGTAGAGCACTTTAATATCAGTCTTGGACAAATTAATCAGCCACATCGGATCATAAATCCGAACAACCCGGTTCTTATTCTCCAGCACTATCATAGCTTCTCCAGTTCTTTCATTATAATACTACCAACGCAGATCCTTGATAAAATCAAGTTCCATTGGCATGAGAGGAATCTTCTTCATCACTACTGGTTTCTTCTTGAACACCAAAACAATCAATTTCTTACCAGTTCTTTCATGGATTCTTGTACGAGATCGACGCCTTTTGGGTTTCTGAGGATTCAAAAACTGAAACCCTTCTCTGCATTCTCTTTCTACTAACTTCTTGAAGTGAAAACCCAAATCATCATTCTCATAGTTACAGAATGGCTTTCTAGACAGCTCTCGAATATCCCACACTGGAAGACTACTGAAATCTCTGGCACACTTAAAGTACTGAATTCCATTTTGGCGTTTAATTCCATAGCACCTTAACCTTGAAGAATACATCCAACTAATAATATCACCTGAGACTTGACCCTTGAATTTGAAATACGGCCTTTGAATAATTAGCTTTGCAGGAGGAACATAGTTGGCATGGAACTTTTTCATGTGTTCATCCATAACCCAACGTTGCTTCTGTTCTTTAAACTCCTTAACCGTTGTATCTTCAGGTTTTTCTGATTCTTTCTTTTTCAGTCTTTCTTCAGCTTCAGTAACTTTCTCTTTAGGAAATACTTCAAAATCATCACCAGACTGATTGTTGTTGACATTTGAATACATATCAGGGTATTCTTCTTCATTAATGTCTTCAACTTCGATTTCTTCTTCAAAAATCCCTTCAATATCTTCATCAGACTCTGGATCAGATGATTCATACTTCTTTGGTTCAGCTTCAGAAACTTTTCTCATCTCTTCATCATTTAAATCAAATACCGCTTGAAGCTGTTCAGCTGTTAATTCACCAGCAATCTCTCCTTCTTCTAAATTCTCAATAATATGCTGGAATTCACTCAGACTAGTACCAGCTTGATTGGATGGGATTGAAGAAATCGGCATCGCTTCTCTAGAATCTTTCTCCCCCTGGGATGTAGAAGTCCCAGCACCCGAACTAACATTACCAGTTGGGCCTGATCCTCCACCAACATTCCCTTGATCATCTTGATCGGGATCATCATTCAAATAATCCATAAATTCTTCACGACATCCAGATCCATCACCAATCTCCCCCTGAGCTTTAAATTTCTCCAGTAAGAATTTTATTTGCTCACCCATGGAAACAAGCATGGCATTCTGAGTCTCACTTACTAAACTCAAACGTTGAATTTGTTGATCTTTAATCAAATCTTGTGCCTTCAATTCTTCATTACTGGTCTGTAACTCACCAACTCTAGCCTTTAAGCTATCAATCTGTTGTTGCTGATCATTAAGAGCACTTTGAAGAATACTGGCCTGAGAGAATGACACTGAGCCTTGCTCAAAATTGAAATTAATATCAGGAGATGCATTTGTAGCAGTGGCTGTAGAGAACACTGGAGTTGTGGGTGTGGAACCCATAGACTGATGCACAAACTGCGCACCAACACTTGCTGAAGGTGCTGTGCTAACAGTTGTTGATCTGTTGGCATTCATCAACTCTTACAAGAAATCAGACTGAACATCAGACACTGAAGTCTGAACAGTTGTTGTAACATCCGGCAAAGACATTGTAGGAACCTCAGAACAAGAAGATACACCCGAACGAGGTTGCAAAATGTACTTCTGAGACTTCCTCTTCTTACTTTTACCACCGGCTGAAATTGACTTCACTCTTCTTTTGGAACCAGCAACTGGTTGCTTTCCTTTGCCATGTACAAGATCAGCAGAAGGATCATAATCTTTATCAGATTCAGATGAGGCTACTGTAGCATATACCCGACCCTGATATCGGTCGTTGCTCTTGTTCTCACTGAGACAATATGCTAGATGAGCATCACTACCCTTCTTCAATTTCACATACTTTGAATTGATCAAGACACGTACAAACGGATCGTTTGTATCAGATATGTCTTCAGAATCAGAGACAAGCCTCGGTAGAATTTCAGCAACAGTTCAAGCTCACATACTTTGAATTGATCAAGACACGTACAAACGGATCGTTTGTATCAGATATGTCTTCAGAATCAGAGACAAGCCTCGGTAGAATTTCAGCAACAGTTCAAGCTCACATACTTTGAATTGATCAAGACACGTACAAACGGATCGTTTGTATCAGATATGTCTTCAGAATCAGAGACAAGCCTCGGTAGAATTTCAGCAACAGTTCAAGCTCACATACTTTGAATTGATCAAGACACGTACAAACGGATCGTTTGTATCAGATATGCTAGATGAGCATCACTACCCTTCTTCAATTTCACATACTTTGAATTGATCAAGACACGTACAAACGGATCGTTTGTATCAGATATGTCTTCAGAATCAGAAAATCATCATCATCTTCAGATTCATCAGATTCATCAATTAAAGTATTCACAGCAGATGTCTTAGTCACACTGACAGTTACATGAACTTCTTGTGTTGAGATCACCGGCTGAGACACAGTCGGTTGAGATACAGCAGGTTGAGATACTGCTGGTTCTGAGACTACCGAGGCTTGTCTCTTTGGTCTTTTCACTCTGCCTTGTTGTGGGTTTTGGTTTCGTTCCACAATCCAACTATAATCTAACTCTTCTGAATCACTGTCTTGGCTATGACGAGGAGCACCCTCTGCTGGTGCAACATAAGCAGGATTTGCCAAATGACCAATCAGGCGTTTAATTTTTGGCTTCAATTCAGGTGCCATCTTCTGATAAGATGCTAAAGCACCAACACTAGCTTCCGTCATATGTTTCAAAACCATCTTCTGGTTCTCATTCTTCACCAAATTCGGATACAAATCATTCAAGATCATCTGAATGAATCTTGGATAAATGGCTGCTTTCTTCTGCCTCTGAGTAAGATTGTCTCTCATGTAATGAAAAATCATCCCAGAAATGTTGTAAGGACGATTCATTACCAAGGCATTCAGCAAAGAGATGGTTATCTGAGGAACTTCATCAAATCCATAAATCCTGTGTCCCAGACACACCAGCAACACATGCACCAAATATTTGTAAGGTACGCTCAGTGATGACTTGTAGACCCATTCTTTACTTGGATCATCAGAATACCAAATCCGCTTCAGAAACGCTACATTATCTTCATGCGGAAATGTTAACGGTGCATTGATTGTATCAGACTCCAATTGTAAAACCCTTCTAATATCAGCTTCAGTAAATTCTACTGTCTGAGCTTGAACTGTTGCTGAAATTCTGATTGGATCATCAGTAATCGTTCGTGCATTGCTCCAGAATTCCAAGATAATATCCCGATATACATCATAAGTTGCTGTTATAGCATAATGAATCCTTGAACGTCTCAGGAAATCAAAAATTCCATTGCCTCCGAATTGATCAAGCTTTGATATACCAACACCAAGATGTGCACACACATTGTGTTTATCACCGACTTTCAAATTCACAGCCATATCTGAAAACACATAACATGAAATGTTCATTAAATGTCATATTATTAACAGATATAATCACCAAATTCGTCAAATCATTATCATTTGCATAAAACAACAACTTTTTGACACAAAAATTTCATTTGGCCGAACTCTGTCCGAGCCTGCTCCGAACCCCGGGTTCGGAGCTCGAACGTCTCCGACGATTTTGAATTTGGGGATTATCGATTCCGGCCAAATTAAATCAAACAAACAGACACCCATGGTCGGTTTTTAGTGACAAACACAAATACGCCAAATTTTCTCATTTAAACACCTGTTTACAGTGATTAATTTCAGATCTGAGTCACGATTAATAGTTGGAATGATTTTAAACAAAAATTGCAGAATTTAGTGATCGAAGAAACAAAAGAAATTACACCCCAACACTCGGAAACACATATTCTACCTTAATCTGATCTAAAATCGCTCAAACAAACACAATTTTGAAAATTGAAAATTTTGGCAGCCATTCGGTACGCGTTCGGAGTAAACAGAATTTTATGACCTCCGAACTTTAGAATCGGAGTATTTATAGGTTACCACGTTCGGACCTCCGAACTCCCTCCGAACCTCTCGTTCGGACCAGAGATCTCACCGAACAATGTCCGAACTCCTACCTCGGACCCCCCCCCCCGAACTTCAGCCTTCGGACCTCCGAACTCCAAGTTCGGACCTCCGAACTTCAAGTTAGGTCATTTCCAAAAAAATTCAAATTAAACCCTAATTTTGATGAATCTTCAAGTTGAACCCCAAAGATTTAAAAATTTTAACAATTTGTCACAAACTTGTCCAATTTTATGATGAGATTTCTGAAATCAAGTCCTTTTGGTTGTTCCCGGCATAATTGGTAATCTTTCACCAACGGTTGATCGAAAATAAAACAGAATCAAAATCTTTTTGATTTTTATAAACTTTCAAACACACCGAAAATCTTTTTGAATTTTTCTAAGATTATGCTAAAACACACCTAAAATCTTTTTGTGATTTTTCAGATATTCAAAGAAACAAAACAAACAGAACTAAAATGAAATAACTAAAACTGATATAACTTAAATACAATATTGTGAGAAAGATCCAGACGCGAGATCATATCGGTCCACATGTATCAGACACACTTCAATTTCATTTTTAATCAGCATGCAAGTCAAGTTGGCAGCAAATACAACTTTTCAGTTTATTTCAACTTGGGTAGATCAATTTTTATAGCTTTCTGATATGTTAAGATGAATTAAGCAAGCATTGATAATATGAAAACCCACGCAATCAGAAATATCGGTAATCTGGCTTATTATCAGTATTTATGTATTTTTTTTTTCACAGACTTTAATTTCCACAGAGATTTAACGTTCATGGTGTTACATGCAAAAATAAAGCAGAACCCTAAACAAACAACAATCAGGTCGGCTGGTAGGCACGCAGAGAAAGTCCGATTGTTTAGGAAAATAAAAAATAGAAAATAAAGCATAAATTGTATAACCCAACAACAATCAGGTCGGTGCTCCCGCACACGCAGAGAAAGTCCGATGAGTTATACGAAACACCAAAGAAAATAAAGCAGAACGTCAAACGAACAACAATCAGGTCGATCTTTCGATACGCAGACAAAGTCCGATCGTTTGACAAAATAAAGAAAATTAAACAAGTTGAAATCTTTGCAAAATGAAAACATGCGTACACCAGAACATCTCTTTATTCTGTTTTTGCCTTTTTCATTTTTAATGCCAAGATCACACAATACTCATCATGATATGTCTCACAATTAATCAAGCAATTTTTATATTTATATCATACTTGCATATATCAGATTTACCCTAACGCATTCAACTAACTAAACAAGCACCTACAGCCTTTAATTTTACTTTATCCGTGGTTGATAACACATGCCGATGTATTATCATTTCTCGCTTGGTCGGATCAATTTCTCAATTTTCATTTTTCCATTTTTTTTTTATCTTTTCTGATTTTCTCCCCCTAAAAAATACAAAGACGCTATTTTTGTATTTTTATAACAAGGAAATAAACAAACAAAAGAAAAATAACAAGGAAAAATGATCAACCGAAGTTACTTAATTTGGTAACTTTTAATGCCGTTGATTTGCAAAAGATAACGGAAACGAGTTTTATCAAAAGCTTTTGTAAAAAGATCCGCTTTTTGAAAATCAGTGTGAATCTTTTGCAAATCAATCAAGTGTTTTTCAAAGCAATCTCGGATGAAATGATAACGGATTTCAATGTGTTTGGTTTTAGAGTGATGAACGGGGTTTTTGGTTATGCAAATCGCAGCCGAATTATCTATGTAAATTGGTGTAGTAAGAAACTTCAAACCGTAATCCCGCATTTGCTGTTGGATCCATAGAACCTGTGAGCAGCAACTAGCAGCCGCTATATATTCAGCTTCAGCCGTGGATGTGGCAACAGAAGTTTGCTTCTTACACTGCCAAGACACCAACCTATCACCAAGAAATTGACATCCAGCCGTGGTTGACTTGAAATTAATCTTACAACCGCCGTAGTCAGGATCTGTATACGCCGATAAGTCGAACTTATCATCATGAGGGTACCAGATCCCGAGATCTGAATTACCCTTCAGATAAGCTAGAATCCGTAACACTGCATTCATATGCGAAACCCGAGGAGCTGCCTGATACCTGGAACACAAACAAACAGCAAACATTATGTCAGGTCGACTCGCTGTCAAATACATCAATGAACCTATTATCGCCCTGTAACGCGTGACATCAACTTTATCACCGTCTTCATCAGGACATAAGCCATGTGACAACTGAATCGGAGTTCCCGGAATGCGAACATCTTCCACTTTGAACCGAGTCAGAACATCTTTCACATACTTCGTCTGATGTATGAAGATACCCTGATCTGATTGTTGAACTTGTAGACCTAGGAAGAACGACATTTCACCCATTGAACTCATTTCAAACTTCGTTTGCATCAACTTCTCGAAATCTCTCGAAAGTTGTTCGTTTGAACAGCCAAAAATAATATCATCAACGTAGATCTGTACCAGCAGCAAATCCTCCCCCATTTTTTGACAGAAAAGAGTAGGATCAACCAACCCACGCTTGAACCCGTTGTCAAGTAAATAAGTAGACAATGTCTCATACCAAGCTCGAGGAGCCTGATGGAGACCGTATAAAGCTTTGTCTAACTTATAAACCTTCTCCGGATAATCAGGATCGAAGAATCCCGGAGGTTGTTTGACATACACCTCTTCCTTAACTTTTCCATACAAAAATGCACTCTTGACATCCATTTGAAACACTTTAAACCCGCGATGTGCAGCAAACGCCAAAAATATTCTGATAGCTTCAATTCTGGCAACAGGTGCATACACTTCGTTAAAATCGATTCCTTCCTCTTGCGAAAAACCTTGAACAACCAAACGGGCCTTATTTCGGACAATGACTCCGCGATCATCCCGTTTACACTTGTAAACCCACCGTGTCCCACACGGTTCTTTACTACCTTCAGGTAAATCTTCCAGATGCCACACACCCAACTTTTTGAATTGTAATAATTCTTCTTGCATTGCTTCAACCCACGAACCGTCTAACAATGCTTCATGAACATTCGTCGGCTCAGTTTGTGAGATAAAGCATGAATGAAATGCTTCTTCCTGAACTCCAGATTCCAAGATTGAAAGCAAAGCACTACTCTCAATTTGATGTCTTGTGCGAACTCCTTCATTTAAATCACCAATGATGTTATCTCGTGGATGAATGGTGTTTATCCGGAGTGTTTGATTAATAGGAACTACCACAGTTTTAGGCAAATCAGGAACAGGATCTTCCTCAACCACCACAGTATCAGTGACATTAACATCAACTTTATTGGAAGTAGATTCAACTTGTGGATCAGGTTGCTGAACAGGAATTTCCACCTGATGTGACACAGCTTCGTGAAATTCACTATCATCTTCAGAAGACATTTCATCAGCAGCAATAGTCGTATCATTTGATGTCTCAGTCAAATACTCATCAGCGACAGGCACTATTGGAGTTGGCAGAGTTTGAATGTTTAGAACCGGTGTATCATCTTGCAGTTCAATGAAAACCCTTGTAAGTTGTTCATCAGATACTTCTGGTATCGATTTAAGATTTTCAAACAAAGTCTGGTAATCAAATAACCAATCCGGTCCAACGCCTCTGGGTGGTAACGTATATGATTGAAAATCAACATGCAGATATTCCCCTACCATACCAGTCTGCTTATTGAAAACACGTTTCTTCTGATTTGAATAACCAACAAACAGTCCTTCAAAGACTTTGTCATCAAATTTTCCTGCAGCAGCCAATACAGTACAAGGACACCCAAACGGCTCTAAATAGTTGAGATTCGGCTTACGATTCTTCAGAAGCTCATAACATGTCTTACCAAGACGCTTCACGGTAAGCACTCGATTCAGCACATAACACGCAGTGTTGACAGCTTCTGTCCAAAAAGGAACAGGTAATTGAGCATCAGCCAACATAGTACGCGCTGTTTCAATAATTGTGCGATTCTTTCTTCTACCACGCCGTTCTGCTGAGGTGTGTATGGTGTGCTGAATTCATGCACAATTCCTTTTTCCATACAAAACGTCCTCACGGCTATATTCTTAAACTCCGTGCCATTGTCACTCCGAATTCTCCTCACCTTCAATTTATACAGTGATTCAAGTGTGGTAATCAAATTGAGAAGAATTCTTGATGTTTCATCCTTGGAGACCAGAAAGTCAACTCACGAATATCTTGAATATTCATCCGTAACCACCAGACAATACCAATTTCCCGAGATACTTTCACGATTTACAGGACCAAACAAATCCATATGAAGTAACTCTAATGGGACATCTATTGAATGATGTTTCTTTAGTGGATGGGATTTTCTTTTCTGTTTACCCTTCTTGCAACTCACGCATATATCATTAAACACAAACTGTTGCTTCGGAACTCCTTCAACAAGCCCCCTCCGCACTAGTTCGTTCATCTTTCTGTAATGAATGCGACTCATGCGACGATGCCACAGAACAGAATCTCTTTCGGATGCCTTAGACAAGAAACATTGACCTGCGACCGTTGCCTTTGCTGAATTCATGTCGAGCATGTACAAATTTGAGAATCTTGGTGCCCGCATAATCACAAACTCATCAGGAATCTTGAATTCAGGCTTCAGAATTAAACATTCACTCCCTGTGAAAGCTGTTGTGAACTGCTTATCACAAATCTGGGAGACGCTTAGAAGATTATATTCTAACTCTTGAACATACTCAACGTTGTCAAATGTGACAGCACCGTTCGAAAGTTTACCAATACCGGTTACCTGACCTCCTTTGTTTCCAGCAAACGTTACTTTACCTCCATCGAAGTGTTTAACATCATGCAACAAAGAAATGTCTCCGGTCATGTGTCGAGATGCTCCGCTATCAACAACCTAGATGTTATTCATCAGTTGTCGCGAAGATCCCTGCATAAATTAAGCCAAAAGATTAGTTTCGGGACGTACCCAAGCCTGAAGCTTTGGGTCGACCATCATCTTCAACAAAATCTGTTCCTGCCATGGACTTAGGTTTTTGTCCATCAGTTACAAAACCCTTGGAGCTTGAAGCAGAATTTTTCAAAATCGATTTTGTCTTATAAAATTCTTTTTCCGATTTCTTTTCATTTGTATGAAAATCTGATGACTTTTCCTTCGTATGAATTCTGCCTTGCTCATCCACAAATCTGACCTTTTTCTTAGTATCAGTTTGATAGCCTTCAGACATGTCGTCAGACTTTTCTGTGTCAGATTTAGTGGATTTGGGTTTCTTCAACGGGCAAGTCCGATATGTATGACCGCGAATTTTGCATTTAAAACACTTTCGTTTATCAATAATGACCTTTTCATTCGCGTCATCATCCACCTCAGACTCAACCACCCGGTTTTGAAATTTGGGTTTAACACCCTTCTTTGTAACATAACGATGTCCAAATTCATCGTTACGTCCTGAATCATATCCAGACACATTCCCTGAAAACTCATCATAAAAATGATGATCTCTAAAATTCTGAGATCTATTCCTATACCCACCAAACTGTGAATTATATTCACTTTGACCTTCAAAATCAACCCTTTTTGAACTTCTTCTAAAACCAGACTGATTTGGTCCACAACCAAACTCATCATAAAACCCTTCATCATTATAGAATTGAGACCTTTTAACAAATGGACCAGGTTTTCTGAAATTTGATTGTTTTTTATCATAAAAAACTTTCGGTGGTGGTGTTTGAACAATTGGTTTTGAAATTTTCTTGTTCTTCACACTATTTACCAACCCAGACTCAGACTCAGATTGAAATGTGTCCATTGCATTAGCACCACTGCTATTTCCCTTCCTAATGGGCACATTTCTCACTTTGGGATCATATGCTGGATCATATTTACATGAGAAAATTTGATCGATTAAATTTGGGTTCACCATATCTAACGGAAAATCTTTGTCACTATAAACTCTATTGGAACCCTTTAACCGATATGTTACCCATGGTTCAACCTTGTCACAGTCGATGTCCAAAGTAGAATTGTGAGCCTTGGCATTTGTAGGTTTCAAATTTTTCGGAGAAAAACCTTTTTCAACAGTTTTAGATTTAGCCGAGGACTCAAATCCGACTCCACCGTACTTAGACTTCTTACCTGTAACAGACTTGCTCCGAGCAATCTGCTTTTGTTCGTAGGTACTCAGTTTGGAAAGCTCAGATTTAATTGTTGGAAAATCATGTTTGGAGATTAAATTTTTATGATCTGGCTTACCAACTTTAGACTGAGTATATACCGAACCTTCAACATCAGTCTCCGACACTAAGTCATCGACTTTGTCAAAATCAGAAACATCATAAAAAAGCTCATCAACTGTTGAATCCAAAATGGATTTTTCAGTTGACACTTTATCTGAATTGCTTTGTTCAGCTTGATTAACAACATCTGTCTTTTCCTCAGATGAAGGACCCAGTGTGATATTCACCGGGGATGGGACTTTACTAAGCTTGCCAGAAACATCTTCTTTTTCAGTTTTATACAAAAAGTTTGTGAAAGAAGATGAAATTTGAACAGAATCTAATTTTTGTTTTAACTCAAAAACCTCGATTTTCAAATCAGCGACAAGTTTGTTACTAGCAGCTAAATCCTTCTGAACAGACACGAGCAATTCAGACTGATTCGAAAAATCAAATTTTTGTAAACGCAATTGCTCATGTACTGACAGTAATTCCTGGGTTGTCCCCTCCCATCTTTCCTTGTAAATGTTTTTATCAGCTTTTGCTACTGCTAGAAGATCATTTAATTTTGTCTTCTCATCTAAGAGCACGCTCTTAGCAGTAGCAAAATCATCACATGATTTACACATTGAAGGACATGAAATTACCTTTGAAGAATCGGCCATCAAAGCAACAGTTTCAGTAAGATTGCTCCTTTTCAATGAACCAATTTCCTGTTTCAGACTTGAATTTTCATCAGTAATTTTCTGCATATCCCTCTGCAATGCAAGCATCTTATCAGCGATTTCAAGAGCATTCTGTTGTGCTTTTTCATATCTCTCTT
Source organism: Deinandra increscens subsp. villosa (assembly GCA_039602395.1). NCBI lineage: Eukaryota > Viridiplantae > Streptophyta > Magnoliopsida > Asterales > Asteraceae > Deinandra > Deinandra increscens. The sequence continues at coordinate 68,559,361 of JBCNJP010000007.1, forward strand.
TCAGCGGAAGACTCTTCTGATAGAGATTTTCAAAATCATTTGCTGCATCAACTGCTTCGGCTTTTGCTGCATCACATTCTCGAATCAATGCCTCCTTCTCATCAGTCAGAAGTTTAATTTGCTTTTCTAACAAAAGAATGGCATCAGATTCGATCTTTTCAGACACATCAGCCATAAATGCAAATTTTTCTTCATTCACAGACATATGATCACTTCTAAAATGCAAAACTTCATCACCATCAGTCATTCCATCAAAAGTTTCCTCAGTTTTCTCATCATGTATTTCTTCTTCATTGTCAGTTGATTCAGTCAGAGTTTCTTCATCCTGCACTTGAGTAACAATTAAAGCAGAAGAATCAGCAAATTGATTTCCCCAATTATATGTTTTATCAACTTGAGAAACAAGAGCTTTTGTGGATTCAGATTTGGAACTAGAAGTACTCCCTGAACTCGATGAAGTGTTAGATCCAGAAACATTTGATTTTGGAGTAAATTTCTAATATTCTTGCTTCTTTGGCCGCGGACATTCACGAGCAAAATGACCAAAATTGGAACAATTGTAGCATCTGACTTTGGATTTATCAAATCCAATCCTGCCACCAGAATTCAAATCCTTTCGTCCAGTTTTCTTCAAAAACCTTTTCACTCGTCTCGCCAACATAGCAAACTGCCAGTTTATGTCCATTAACTCCAAATCATCAGGATCCACCTGATCATAGTCTTCTTCAGTCAACTCAGCATTACTGACATTTCCAGTTATCAAACCATAATACGATGACACTAATGCAGAAACAAGAGCCATGTAATCTTCAGTGGTAGATACCGACATAGCCGTCTTTCCCGTGTTCACCAGATTACTTGCTGGAATTGACGTACTACTAATTCCAGGACTATAATTGTAATCAGTACTTTGTGAACCTGACCCAGTTCCCGAATTTGAAACATATCCTGGTAAATTTCCAGCCACAAATGCTGTAGCAGGTGCGGAACTGGTTATCTTAGCTGATTTCCCAGAAATAGTTGCTGCATTTGACCCATAATAGACATCTGGATTCTGAACTGCTGCTGGTGTAGTGTTAACATTCTTCATTTCTAAATCACGAGCTTGCAGTTTACCCAAAAGCTTCACAAAAGTCAAATCAGCATAGTCTTTGTCATTCATGATCATCAAAACATACGACTCCCATTTTGATGGCAAACCTTCCAACAATTTTTCCTTCAGCTCTTCGTCATCTTTCTTAATTTGGACATTATCCATTTCAGACAGTAAATGACAATATCTCGAAATTAGCTCAGGAACGCCCTCACCATCAAAATGTTTGAAGTTGTCGAATTCTTTATTAAGCACCTTCTTTTTGCTTTTCTTATACTGTTCATTGCCCTCACACCTCTCTTTCAGAGTTGTCCATAACTCATGAGAGTGCTTGCAACTTTTGAATTGATGTAATAATTCCTTTGGCAAAGCTTGAGTGATTAAACCGTACGCTTTCTGTTCACGAACAAAATCAGCTTTCTGTGTGAGATCCAAATTTCGCTGCATAATGGGAACATTATTAACGCCAACAGGATACACATATGGTGTATCCATAGCAATCCATAGATCTGGATCCGTTGTTCCGATATATGCCTCAAATCGTTTCTTCCAGTTTGCATAATCTTCAAATTTAAGCAACTTTGGAACTTTCTGAGTTGTTCCAATTTCATTGTCATAATTGAGTAAAGTTTGCATCTGCGTTTGAATAGCCGCAAACGCGTTATAGTCCGACATAATTGAAATTGAAAAATTCTGATTTGTTCGAACTCGGTCCGAACCTACTATACCCTCCGAGCTTCCTCCGAACTTGGTCCGAACTCAGAAATACAGTCCGAACTACACCGAACTACCTCCGATCTCTCACCGAACCACGATAACTCCAAAGACCCTTCGATCCTAGTCCGAACTCTTACCGAACGAGAAATCTAGTCCGAATGCTCACCGAACGATCTCCGAACTTTCACCGAGCTCCTCCGAACGTACTCCGAACCTGGTGTTCGGAGCAGTTATACCGAGCGTACTCCGAACCTGGAGTTCGGAGCGGTTACACCGAACGTGGAGTTCGGCCGAACGCGAAAAACCAAAAAAATTTCAGAAAAACTCACTGAATTCGACACCTCTCGAGCTGAGACTACTCAAATGAACCAAAACGAGCAAAAACACACAATTTGAACGTAAAGCATGGTGTTTTAGATGAGAATTTTGAGAAACGAAGATGAAAAACGAGCTTTGTGACACACGGATTGAATCAAATCGAACTAAACTTAACCAGATAGCTCTGATACCACTTGAAAACGCTGGAGCGTGTGGATCGGTTCAGTTCGACATCAATTACGTGAATGATAACAAGAATAACAGTGTTAATAAACGACTCAATCTCTCATTAACGAATATCACAGTTACAAGAGACTCAGAGTACAAAACACACTAGTTCTCACACACAAGCTCTCTCTCAAAAACTAGTAAATTACAAGACAAACAACCTATTTATAAGCTGCCAAAACACGACCTCCGAACCTGGTGTTCGGCCAGAGTTCGGAGCCACCGAACCTTGGGTTCGGCCAAGGTTCGGCCAACACAAAACTAGGTTGAAACTTTTGTCTTCAAAACTCTATCTGATCCAGCCCGTTGCCACATATCATGTACCAACAATATCGAACGTGTGTTATAATGGTCCTTAGTCTTAACGAGGCAAAAGTTAACGGTCGAGCTTCAGTAACTATGAACATGCCTAGAATCTTGAAAACAGTCAACCATGAACTCAAACTTGAACTGTCGATGAACAGTTGTTTACACTGAACTGAGACTGTTGTTGAACAGTCGATTTACATTAAACTGGAACTGTTTTTGAATTGATAAACCTGTGAACTCACCAACCTTTGTGTTGACACTTTTTAGCATGTTATTTCTCAGGTTGCGGATGTTCGAGTTTCATGAGTACGCATGCATGAGTCTTTGAAACATTTTTAGTCTCTTTGGACAAGTCACGTCACCTTGGGTGACGATGTTTTAACTTATATTTTTATTTGTATTTACGCTTCCGCATTTGTAAAACTTTGAATTTATATTTTAAATGAAATATGAAACGTTTTTATTAATTATTGGTCATTTGGTGTTACTAATGGACGGCGATCCTGGTTTGTCACGATCTCTGCAGTGGTATTCCGCGCGTGGATTTTTGGGGGTGTGACAAACTCGGTTTGTGTGCTTTCAGTGGTTGCGAAACATTTGGTGATCTTTTAACGGTTTTCTTAACTCGATTAACCAAACCACCATTATCAGAATGATGATCAGAATGTTCTGAATCTAGTGTGTCCATTGGAATAATGATTTTCCCATTCGCCCTCCAAATGGGCACACTAACATTATTCGGGTCATATTTAGGACCAAAACCACCCTTGAAGATCTTATCTATCAAGTCTGCATTCACTATTTTTAACGGGAATTCTTTATTGTTATACATGATGTCAGACCTTTTAAGCGATAAGTGGTCCATTTCTCAGTTTTATCAAAAACAAAAGGCTTGTTTTTGACATGAGATTTATCAGAATGAGACAGTGATGGTTTTGAACTTGAACCTTGTTCAAAAGTTTTAGCTTTAGAGTCAAAGCCAATACCACCATTATTTGCTTTCTTTCCACCAACAGATTTTTCTCGAGTAATCTTTTTCTGCTCATATTCACTCAATTTTGTAAGTTCAAACTTGTAAGGAATATCACTTTGATGATTCTGGTTGAAGTCTTATTTTGAAGAAGTTTCGGCTGAATAGAGTCCAAGCGGAGTTCTGTAGTTCAAGCGGAAAAGACTTTCAAGCGGAAAGAAGCAGTTATAGTGAATATTTCGGGTGAACTCGATTATCCACCAGATAATGAGTTCAACCAGACTTTTCCTGAGAAGTCTTTTCAGTAGTCTAATCCCTACAAAAGCTTCTTGGTTGCTTCTATATCTATCAAAGCCGCTCTCCTAAAGTAGATAGTTGCTGATCACATGCAAGATATCCCATCTGTCGAAGATTATTCTTTTGGTAGTAGTATTTGACTTTTGTAATCAACGGTCTAGATGATCGTATGTAAATCAATGGCTATCATTGATTTCCCTTAGCACTATATATAGCATAACTCGTCTTAAACTTTGTACACAGATGTTTGATCCTTATCACTGTTTATTATTGTTAAGTTAATGCAAATAGTGGCGAGTATAATTTACTTTGTGTGTTACTATATTCATGCAAACAACTATTATTCACAAGTATTAGTCTCTCGAGTAAAGTGAAGGTTAACTTAATTCCGCAAGGTTAATCTTGCAAGTAAATCTTGTAACTTAGTTAGGTGTTAAGTAATTTCTATCCTACAAGTGGTATCAGAGCCTTGGCTCTCCCTTTGAAGACTTCCAGTGCTTCAAAGTTGATATTTACTTGTCTACTTTACTATTTTAAGGTTTTTTTTCTCAAAAGATTTACAAAATGAACGATCTCAGTCTCGTAACCTCAAATGGTAGCACCAACAAACCTCCCATATGCACTCCTAAGGACTTCGACACATGGAAGCTCCGTATGGAAGGGTTTGTTCGTAGCTTAGATCACCGTATTTGGAAATCTATGACTGAAGGTACCATTGTTGTAACTGTTCCAGCAGCAGATGATGGAGAAGTTCGTATTCCAAAAGCACTTGAAAATTTTATCGACATAGACCACAAACAACTTGAGCCTAACTTCAAGGCCTATTGGACCTTGCAAGCTGCACTATTTAACTCCATACTAATTGGTTTTAAGGGGTACAAAACGGCTTTTTAATTGTGGAATGTTCTTAATGAGATGTATGAAGGAACAAGTGAGGTAAAAGAAAACAAAAGGGACATTTTGAAACAAAAATATGAAAATTTCAGTTGCAAATTTGGTGAAACCATGACCAACCAGTACCTTCGATTTGTTTCTCTACTTGATGAGCTTTAAAGAGCTGGTGTAACTCTGGAACATGCTGATGTTAATAGAAGGTTTCCTAGGTCACTACCTTCTATGTGGACTGTTTATTCAGTAAGCATAAGAGAGTGCAAAAACCTAAAGAAAATGAAACTGAGTGAACTCTATGGTATTTTATATGCCTATGAGATGGAAATTAACCTTAAACAAAACTCAGTATCTGAACCAACTCAGCCTCAATCCACTGCTCTTGTAACCATTGAATTTTAAACTCAAAGAAGCATAAACTCAAATTTTCTGAAACTGTATCTCATAACTTTGAGAACAACTATCATGCTTTTGTAGTTTCTGACTCAAACTCCAACTTCACACGTGAAGATCTTGATTTTATTGGAGAAGATGACTTAGAAGAGATGGACATTATGACACAACTTGCTATGGTCTCAGTAAGAGCCCAACGTTTCTATAAACGAACTGGGAGAACTTACAAAGGAGCCAAAAATGCACCTATTAGTCTTGACAAAAGTAAAGTCAAGTGTTATAACTGTCACCAATGGGGTCATTTCGCAAGAGAGTGTTCAAGTCCAACAAAGGAAGGTCAGTATCAAAATCAAACTCATGGGAAGTGTCACGGAAGCAATCATCACAACAAAGCAGCTACCAGAACAACAACACCAATGGTTCCTCAAACTCATAGCAAACACCGGCAAAACCAAGTGGAAGTGGAAAAAATAGTAACTCAACTGCAGCTGTGGTAAACCAAATGGAGTTTGTTAAATGGGAAGATATTATTGCAGAATCTGAGCTAATCAACCATGCACTCATGGCTATAGAAGAGTCATCATCTCAGGTAAAACCTATTCCTGAGAAAGTGTTAACACACCCGTGCTCTCCTGCTTGCATTGAACAAGTGGAAAGATACGGGAATCACAATTCTGAGTTAATGGGAGAAGTTTCAAACCTCAAAGAACTAAAAGAATGCTTTAAGAAGAAAGAAAATTCATACATTTCTAAATTAACTGCGTTCGATCAAGAAATTGAGAAACTGAAACAAACAAACTCAAATCTAGAAACTCATATTGATGATCTAATCTCCAAGCTGAATGCCTCAAGGAAGGAGACCCAACATGCTAAGGCAGATGTGGCTGCTCTTGAGGTAAAGCTAACTGAAGCTCAAGTCACCTGTGATAAATTCGAAAAAGCAAATGAAAAGGCTGAAAAACTTTGGAAAGGTGCTATGTATGGCAAAAATGGGATTGGTTACAACTCTGTTAAATCACCAGGTGATTGATTATTTACCTGTAATTGTGCCCATTCCTGCCCTACAAACTGATAGCACAGTCATCTTAGTTGTTGATAACATTGCTTCTGAAACAGTTGTTAAAGAAAAAGGTGAAACTGTTAAAACTGAAATCACTGCTGCAAGCACCTCTGCAGCAGTTAATCAATCAAAGATTTTGAAACCAAGGCTTGAAGTGCCTCCACCTATCTTTTATGAACCTAAAGAGTCAAAGGTTTGAGGGAAACATGTTGAAAATGTTAAAACTAGCAAGGGTCAAACTATTGGTAGAACTATTTTCAGTCAAGAAACTAATGAGAAATCCCCTAGATACACTCAGTCATATGATCCTCCTAGAATCCCAGATTGTATAGTTTGTGGTAAAATTGGTCACTTAGCTGTTGATTGTTATTTTAACCCTCTGAACAGAAACCAAGCTGCAAAACCTAAAATTATGAAAAGTCAAAATCTGGCTAAGAAGCTAATAGGAAAAGTTTCTCCTGTTAAAAAACATATAGTTAAACATTTTGAGTCAAATTCAAATCAGAATTTAATTGGTAATGAAAGAAATGGAAGTTTCACAGTTTTCAAACAAAACAAATTTCCGACTGAAGTTCAAGCAGAACATTTCTCCGCTCGAACTCAAGTTCAACCGGAAAACAAGAAAAAATCCAGGTCTGTAACTGCTTTAAAACAAAGACCATCTGTGAATTTTAGTGAAAATTATGAAGTATTTGAAAGTCAAGGAAGGAGAAACCCTTCAATAGGAAAAGTCAATCCTCGAAACTTTTTCCAAACTTGTAGAGACCCAGAAAATAAGGCTTTTGCATTAGATGTATTTTGGGCTACATATTTATAATTGGGCTAACATGTGTGGGTTTTGTGGGTTTTGTGGGTTTAAAGGGTCCATTCGATTTTAGTAGGCATGGGCCGGAATTTTGTGGGTAAGGAGGTGACTTGTTGATCAAGTTGGTCATCTCCAATATAAGGAGCCTAGTATTGACTAGATTAGGTTGTTGATTGTGGGGTATAGCTAAAGGTGTTCATCAAAATTCTCTAGAGAATTTTGAATTCCTCCTGTGTATTGCAACCGATTTTTCTAATCAAGTTCTCTCCTAATTTGGTTTGTGATTTCTTATTGTTTTGATTACTATTTACTTATATTATTCGATTATTTTCTTAAATCACCAATCAAACAGGATTCAACATGGTCTTGATTGGATTAGATATCGCGTGAGGAACTAATTTGATCCTTACAATTGGTATCAGAGCCAAGAAACATTGTTTCAAGGCTCTCACGATATCGAATTCAAGGTTTTATTGACTAACGGTTTGAGTTTTGTGTGTAACTTTCAGTTTTTAGAGCGGAACAGGAGGTGTTTGTGCACGTTTCGATCGTATCAGAAGCCAGAAGTTCAAGTTTTCGATCCGAACTGGTACTTTTCTATCCGAACTGGTACTTTTCGATCCGAACTGGTACTTTTCGATCGCTTTTTTGATCGAGAAGCACTTTCCGATCACCCCCTTTTCGATCAGTGTCCGTGGCTTTGACCCGTTCCGACCTGATCGAAAAAGTGTACTTTTCAATCAATCTATACTTTTCGATCTGTCTTGCCCAACCGAAAAACCTAGTTTTCGATCAACCTTTTCGATCCTGCTTTTCGATCAACCTTTTCGACCCTATCCCTGTCCGACCGAAAACCTAGCTTTTCAATCAAGCTCACCGATCCAAAACCCTGTCCGATCGAAAACCTCTTTTCGACCAATCCTGCTTTCGATCGAAAACCACTTTTCGATCCACTTCTCTGACCGAAGACCCTCTTTCCGACCGAAAACCCCATCCGTTGTTTCATTCCTTTAGCAATGGATTTTGATATGTCGGGATTAGATATCGCGTGAGGAAATAGAAGCCAAGATCGGCAAAAACACCCGACCTCCCCGTCTGATGTCTGACAAGGATTTTATGAGTTGGAAATACAGATTCGAGAACTATGTCAACTACAATGATGCAAACATTATGCGATGAATTGCAGTGGGAGACTTTGTTCCAAAGACTACCCCTGCAGCAGGCCAAGAGGCTCAACCTAAAGAAAAGGCAGACTGGACTGAAGCTAAATGGGAAAGAGATGAACGTGACAGGAAGGCACTAGCTGCCTTAACCATGGCTTTGTCCCCTGAAGTTGCTGAGGCATTCAAAGAATTTATATTAGCTAAAATGCTCTGGGATGTCCTCATTGCTGCGTATGAAGGAAATGCTGATATGAAAGAATCCTGGAGGGAAAATCTCAGAGAACAATTCAATGAGTTCAGCTATGTGCCCGGTGAAAACATAGAGACCCAGCTGCAGCGATTCATCACGATAATGACAGCTATGAAGGATGTGGGGGTTTCTTACACTCAGGTTGAGGTGAACAAGAAGTTGGTGAACTCACTCTCACCAAACTGGGGCAACACCATCGAGTTGATCGAGAAGACTGTGGAAATGGCAACTTCACCATTGAGTGAGCTCATGTCAAGCATTAGAGCTTATGAGGAAAAGAAGCAGAAGAGAGCTAGAAATCTGGGAAATGGTGTTTTACTGAACCAAGTCAACCAAGCCTTCATATCACAACCAGCCACATGTCAAAGCGGTGTAATCACTAATTAGACGGCTTTTGTATCTCAAGCCCCAGGCGCCAGCTTATCTGGTTCATCCAACTTGATTTCTTTAGATATAAACAATCTAACCAAAGGGCCTAGCTTTGCTCTTGGTGTAGGTATAATGAGCTGCTATCAGGCACTCATTGCGGGATCTCTACTACCCACCGATTTGACTCCAGATGATGTAAATCAAGTTAATCCTGAAGATCTGGAGCATATGGATATCTCTTATTAAATGGGGATGTCTGCTTTGCGGGCAAAGCAGTTCATGGCTAAGACTAGTAAGAGAGACTGAAACGGAGGTAAAGGGATCAAGCTTACGTTCAATAAGGCAAACCTGCGGTGCTATAACTGCAATGATTATGGTCACTATGCTAGAGAATGCACCAAGCCAAAGATGGAAAGGGATGTCAAAGCAGCTGATGAAAGGAAGGAAGGGGTAAAGAAGAATGCTGCAAAAAATGACAAGGCACTGGTGGTTCAACATACACCTGAATATGATTGGACTACTCAAGTGGAAGATCTGAGCCTGAGCCTTGATCATGTGGCCCTCATTGCTGAAGAAGAAGCAGAAAAGGAAGCAGCTGAACCCGGTCGTCATGCTTTCATGGCTAACATCACTCCAGGTTCTGAAGCCAGCTCTAGCAATCATGAGGTATGTTCAAATTCTAAATGTCAAACTATGTTTAAAGAATTTAAAGATTGAGAACGGTAGTTCATAAACGAAACCTTAAATCATGAATCAACTGCTAGAGACCTTAGGGAGTATAAAGATAAGGCCAAAATATTTAGAGAGAAACTAGAGGCTATTCAAGTAGATGTTAGGAACCTCGAAACTCAAGTGAGCGATAAAAGCACATATCTTAAGATAGCTAACTCTAAAGTTGAGACGTTAACAAAAGAGGTAGAGGAACTAAGATCCAAATTAGGAACATCACAAACTAAAATCGAGCGAACTGATAAAATTGTTTCTAAATTGTTGGAAGCTAGTTCCTTGTTTTATAACACTGATGCCAGAATGAGACATGTTAAAGGGTATTCAGGTTTAGGTCTTGGTTCTGATGAAAAGGATGACAAATCCACACACACGGTCCCTATGCCTTTGATGCACGAATGATTTCTGATCACAAAACCTCAAAGACCACTTTAGAAGTTAACGCTGAAATAAATAGGAAACTTGCTGCATGTCTTATTAAAATCTCTGCTCTTGTTTCTAACAATTCTACCTGTTATGCAGATAAAGGTAATATAGAAGCAGGAGTAACAGATGAAAAGGAGTGTCTTAAGAGTTCAAAGCCTTCAAATTATTACGCTTTTTATAAAAACTTTGACTGGGAAAAACTTGAATCATCTGTTGAGTCCGTGTCAAAAACTTCTGAGTTTGTTTTGTTTGATAAAACTCTATGTGTGATGATTTTAATTTTGGCAAATGTGATGCAAAGCCGATGAATCTGTTAAGAACTGTTAAAATCTTAAGAAGAGGTAAGGGATCACAGGTTGCTGGTTCCAAACCCACAAGTGATGGTGTGTTTAGTGTGAAAGATTGTGATGTTAACAATGATGCTGTTGTGAAAAATGTGTAGAAAGTACGGAACGCCAAACATCATGATTTTGTCCCGTACCCAGAAGTTAACTATGCATATGACCAGTACAGACCGATACACCGGGAGTACATTTTGACTGCCAAGCCAAAAAGTTAAACCCATTGGATTCATAATAATTATTCAAAACCCTCTTGGCAATCCACTGGGCGAAACCAACCACAGGCTCCCGCGTATCCCAAGAAGCAATCTTGTCACGTGTGTGGGAAGCCTGGACACGTGGCAAGAAATTGCTTGCAGAGACCGTATGAGCCCTATTATCCTAAAAGGGTCCATCAGAAGCCTGTCCCAAAGGACCAAACACATGTTGGCCCGGAACAAAGGTGTGCACCTTCAAACCCCAAGGTGCAGAAGCCAGCACCTCAACAACCACAGGTACGTAAAGTGAATCAAATGCCCAAGTCACCTAAGCAGCAAACAAAAACTAATTTCAAAGCAACCAAAGTGGTTCACTCTTTTCAAAAATCAGTAAACTTTTTAAAGTCTGTCAGTTCACTTAAACCCGCCTGGATTCCAAAACATGTCGGCTGTTCAAAGGCAGTTGTAAAACAGACAAATTTTCCTAAGCTACCCATCCATCCAAAACCAGGTGGTTTGTTAAAATCAACTGCTTGGCGTAAGAATGATAGGTGGAATGTATCAAAGGTGGTAAACCTGTCTTTTAAGCCTACTGGAGTGTATAAAAAACACTCCAAACAATTTCAGGAGGTAAAATCTCAAAATCAAAAGAAAATAAAAATCCACCGAAAAGTCCGTAGGTACTTGGGAAATAAAATCACCAGCCAAGAAATGTCAACAACAAAGACCTACCCACTTCAACCAAAGGCAACCCATTAAGGCCTGGGTACCCAAAACTAATTGATTTCCTTTGAATGTAGGAACAGCCAAGGAGGACTGTTAACAACCTTTGGTATGTTGACAGTGGTTGTTCCAGGCATATGACCGGCGATATATCTCTGCTACAAGACTTAAAGAAATTTGATGGAGGATCTGGAGGAGTTGGAGGGTATATCAGTCAGAAAGGCATAGTTAGAAATGGATGTCTCAGTTTTCATGACGTTAATTATGTAGAGCAATTGAAACATAGTCTCTTAAGTGTCTCACAAATTTGTGATCGGGAGTATCTAGTACTTTTCAACAACAAAGAATGCTTAATTCTAAAACCTGGATACTCCATCCCTGATGATTGGGTATTGATGCGAACACTAAGATCTGGAAACTCATACGTCCTCGACATGCGTAAGCCACCTACAATGGAGGTGGCTTGCCTTCTTTCAAAGACAGCCGAGAACCATGCTCAGTTATGGCACAGACGCTTGGGCCACACAAATTTGAAGAACTTGAATCGCCTTGTAAGAGGAGGACTTGTCAAAGACCTTCCAATTAAAGAGTTCGTGTTCAAGGAGAAATGTGTGACATTTGCTAAGGGGAAACATCACAAACGTCCACACAAGCCAAACATGTTTAACAGAATCTCCTCAGTGTTGGAACTGCTTCACATGGACCTCTTTGGTCCATTCAGTATGTTAAGTCTTAATCGTTGTGATTTATGTTTAGTTATTACTAATGATTTTTCACGTTTCACTTGGGTGTTTTTCTTGCACAAGAAAAGTGATGTTGCTAAGGTGTTGAAGGCCTTTATCAACCTCATCAAAAATAATCTGAACCTGAAAGTAAAGTCAATCAGAAGTGACAATGGGACAGAATTCAAGAATCAAGTTATTGATAAGTTTTGTGAAGAAAAGGGAATCGAGCATTAGTTTAGTGCACCAATACTCCACAACAGAATGGAGTGGCTAAACGACACAACAGAACGTTAATTGAAGCCGCTCGCACAATACTATGCGATTCTAAATTTCTCACAATGTTCTGGGTAGAAGCAGTCAACCCAGCCTGTTATATGTAAAACAGGGTTCTTATTAACAAGCGACAGTAGAAGACTCCCTATGAGCTGATCTATCATGACATGCCCAAGATTGGGCATCTTCGTGCTTTTGGATGTCTTTGCATTAGTTTAGTAAATAATGATTTGCCAAAATTTGCTGCTAAATCTGATGAGTGCTATTTTATAGGTTATTCTTCCAGCTCAGCTTATAGGGTCTTCAACCAATCAACTGGTAAAGTAATGGAGTCTACAAATGTAGACTGGCTTGAAGAAAACCCATCGAATGGTGGAGTGGGTCCGACATAAGAATTTGACTATAACCAATTCTTTCTCCCATTTGGATTGGATCCAGTCATTGGAGAAGAATTATTTGACGACCTGATTTTATGAGCATCAATTGTCCATACCATCTCAAAATCCTCAGCTCCTGCCACCAACACGGATACCATGCTAGAAATAGAAACAAATGAAGTCAGAGATGAGGACGAGTCAGATAAAACCCAGGCACAGGAGTTGTTCAATCACAGGAAGCTAAGGCAGAGGTAGAAACTGAGATTAATGAAGAACCCATACAGGCTAACCTACCTCCAGAAATCCCAGTACAAGCAGTTAGTGTAACAAGAATTCACAAATATCATCCCTTGGACAACATTATAGGTCCTCTGGCATCTGGGGTGATAACAAGAAGCAAATCGAGTGACATCAACCACTGCATGTATTCATGTTTTATATCTCAAATTGAGCCACCAAACATCACAATGGTTTTACAAGATCCTAGCTGGGTGGAAGCCATGCACAGAGATTTGAACCAATTCTCAAAGCTTCAAGTGTGGAGGTTAGTGGAGAAGCCAGCCGATAAGAAGGTCATTACAACTCAGTGGCTTTACAAGAATAAGAAAGATGACCATGGAATCATTATCAGAAATTAAGCATCGCTGGTCGTCCAGGGGCACAAGCAGATTGTAGGCATTGACTATGATGAAGTGTATGCACTAATTGCCCGTTTGGAAGCAATACGAGTTTTTCTAGCATATTCATCCTACATGAATTTCACTATCTATCATTTGGACGTGAATACTGCGTTTCTTTATGCAGAAATGGATGAGGAAGTCTATGTCACTCAGCCTCCATGATTTATTGATGAAGAACATCCCTACCATGTGTATAAGCTCGATAAATCCTTGTATGGATTGCATCAGGCTCCATGGTCTTGGTACAAACCGTTAACTGATGATCTTCTAGCTCATGGGTATATAAGGGGAATTGTGGATCAGACGCTGTTCAGGAAAGAGGTCGATAATGACATCATTATGGTGCAAGTGTACGTGGATGACATCATTTTTGGATCCACAGATGAAGAATTGAGCAAAAAATTTGAGAAGGTAATGAGAATGAAGTTTGAGATGAGCCAGATGGGGGAAATGGAGTTTTTCTTGGCATTACAGGTGAAGCAAAGTGAGACTGGTATTTTGATACCTCAGGCAAAGTATGTTACACAAATTCTGGAGAAGTATTGGCATACTCAAAGCCTGTTGCTACACCCATGGCAGCCAGGCCAGCACTAATTTAAGATTTAGGTGGTCAACCAGTCAGCGAGCACATGTACCGCTCAATGATCGGGTCACTGATGTACTTGATGGCCAGTCGACCGGACATCATGTTTGCAGTGTGCCAATGTGCACGATATTAGGCTAACCCTAAAGTCTCTCATTTATCTGCTGTTAAAAGAATTTTCAAATATTTGAAGGGTAGGCCAAGGGTGGGACTCTGGTACCCTATGGAGTTTGGGTTTAATCTGTATGCGTTTACTGATAGTGATTATGGTGGCAGTGAGCTTGACAAGAAATCTACATCTGCTGGAGCTCAGTTCTTAGGAGACATGTTGGTAGCTTGGCAGAGCAAGAAGCAGCACACAGTGTCACAATCTACAGCTGAAGCAGAATACATGGCTGCATCTGCATGTTGCTCATAGGTGGTATAGCTCTAGCATCAATTAGGAGACTACAGTTTGAATTTCTTTGACACTCCCATATACTGTGATAATAATGTTGCTTTGCAAATTGTTAATAATATTGTGCAGCATTCAAAAACCAAGCACATTGATATTAAAACGCACTTCATTTAGGATTGCTATGAAAGCAGGCTCATTTACTTAGAACGAGTGAAATCGAACAGACTCTGGACAGAAACTTACAAAGAATTACAATGTCACACCCCCAAAATACCACTAACGGAGTTTATACCGTTAAGGGGCGCGACTAGACCAGGATCCACAACCATAGTTACAAATACTAAACGAATCAGGGTTAGTTCGAACACAAGATAGAAATCAAAGTCTTTAATTACATACGCAGCGGAAAATTAATTGTCTTTAGCACTAACCACGTGCCTTACATAAATGTTGTTTTAAATTCCCAAAATAGTTCAATTAAAATAAAGGTCTTCACGTGCCATGCCAACCCGCTCCGGATACTCCTTAGCGATCTGCAAAAGTTTAAACCACGCAAGTGTCAACCTAACGGTTGGTGAGTTCACAGTGGGCTTGTCATGCATTGGCCCAGTCTCATAATCATAGTTCGTATCAAAATGTACTTACAAAACATTCATTTGTGAAAAGCAATGCTTGTATTTAATTCTCAGTTTATAAATGGTTTGTCCGTGACCACGTCATCGGGTATGTACTAGTTCCGTAAAGTTAAAGGACTCAACCGATATCGCGGGTAGCTAATCCGTTGTTCCATGCTCTAAGGAAGTTTGTACCAAAGCTGACTTATTTTGTGGGGGCCGAGCCATCCCGTACGGTGCGGACCAAGTCATCGCGGTTTCTGCCTCCCCCGTGTCCTCTCGGGACCACGGGCAAATAGGCTGATATTGTTCCTCCGTGCACTCCCCGTGCCACGGGGCGGAGTTTGTCAAACTCCAGTAGATCTACCCAACATCCCCTCGCTTTCACAAATTAATGGCACAATTAAGTTGAGGACTTTTAAGTTATAAGGCATCCTTAGAAAACATGTGATATCATATGGTTTAGACTTTAACCTACACTAGCCATATTAAAATGTTTTCAGTTTTGTTCCAAAAAGCAGTTTGATCAGAGTTCACAAGTGTTCCCATAAAACACTTCAGTTTATTAAGTGGGTGCCGAGCATCCCGGGTTCTCATGTTTATCAGTGAGGTGCCTAGCACTCTCGAGTTTATCAGCTTTGTTTTCGTTAAGTTATTCTGTGTGGCCCATCGGACTCACGGTAAGCGGGTTAGTGACACTCACCTTTGGTTGCACTGCTACTCTTCAAGTAAATCCAATATTGTTGTTTAACGAAGACCTAGAACACGTTTAGGCCTTAAGTATTAGTTTCGTGTCTAATCTTTACTTAACGTCACTATGGCCCATAACATAGCACGTTGCAACTATGACTCGACATACCGACACACGACACCAATGGTTGATCATAAGCAAGGGTTTATATAAATCAGATATCAAACATGTTTCATCATGGCATAATCATGTAAGTCATGGCATAACACTTAAGCAAATTTCACAAGTTTGGTTTTTAGGTCAAGCCTTAGTTTCGCTAGCATAGTTTCGCTAGGCAGTTTCGCTAGGTACACGGGCAGCACTTTCGCTAGGCAATGCCCGGTAACACAGTTTCGCTAGGCTAGTTTCGCCCGAAACTGCTGACGCAGTTTCGCTAGCCTAGTTTCGCAGGGAAACTGGTTTGAACTTTCGTTCAGGTATTTCGTTCGATAGTTTCGCTCGAGCTGGTCTGGTCAGGTTCCCGGCGACACTATAGTTTCGCTGGTCAGTGTCGCTGGAAGGAGATGCAATTTCGCTACTTAGTTTCGCCCAGAGAACAACAGTTTCGCTGGTCGCGAAAAACATACGGATTTGCCTAAAAATCAACCTAACAGCTTCTGATCATACATGCAATTCATTATCTAGTATCCATAGGCATTTACCAACATAAATCAAGCAACTTTAACACGTTTAACATGCATTTTGTCATCAAATCACCAAAAAGCACATTTTAACCTAAAAAGACCTATTCTAGCATAAATCATCATCATGGTTTGTTTTTACACGTAAAGTTTCTGACTTTAAGGTAGATCTAGCATCCTAAAGCAACATATTAAGAGATCAAGTGATTTCATGTAGATTTTAGCATGCTTTAAGAAGAAAACATATAGAAAGGCATAAAACATAGTTTTTGGGACTCACGATTTGATCTAGGATCCAAATGGGTGTTGTCTCAAAGCTGAGATGATGGTTCTTGATGGTTTCCTAGCTGATCAGAATCTCCAGGAGAAGTGTATGTGTGTGTTGGTTGTGAAATGAGGCAAATGAGGCTACTAGGGTTCATTAAGTTTATTTATATCAGGGGCTAGTTTCGCTGGCAGTTTCGCTGACTGGCGAAACTGGCTCTGATCTCGGTCACACTGATCAGTCTAGCCTGCTACCGGGCGAATCTGAAATTTCGCTCGGTAGTTTCGCTGACTACCAAATTTAGGCAATTTTCACATAATCAAGTATTTACAATTAATCATGCTATTCACAATAATAAGTCATGTATTTAAATCACATTGCACATAAAGACAATCAATGATGAACACATAACACATATGGACGGTTTGGTGATCAACCAAAGGTCGTGGACGTATTCGGCCTAGTTATGCATTAGCTACTTATAACGTAACTAACGGGTTTGTCTAACGGAAGTTAACCTTGAAATTCTCGGGTGTCACATCATTCCCCTGAAATTGGAATTTTCGTCCCGAAAATTATTCTTGTGTCGTAGCGTTCGCAGCATCAGCTGTCGTCGTTGCTATCGTCGCTGGGGAAAGAAAGCAAAATTTTTAGGGTTGTCACATCCTCCTCCCGTTAAGGAATTTTGGTCCCCAAAATTAAATCATACCATGAGTTTCCGTGGACGTTTGCTCGAACAGGTGAGGATACTTTTTCTTCATCTGATCCTCACGTTCCCAAGTGTATTCAGGTCCACGTCTTGAGTTCCATCGCACCTTGACGATCGGAATCTTGCTACGTTTGAGGGCTTTCTCCTCGCGTCCCATGATTTCTACTGGTTGCTCAATAAATCTCAAATGTTCGTCAATTTCCAATTCCTCCAAGGGAATTATTTCGATGTCTTCAGCCAGACATTTCTTTAGATTGGAAACGTGAAACACGTTGTGAACACCATCGAGTTCAGCAGGGAGTTGCAATCGATAGGCCACCGGGCCTACTTCCCCAATAATTTCAAACGGACCGATGTAGCGAGGATTTAACTTTCCACGCTTCCCGAAGCGTATCACTCCCTTCCAAGGAGATACCTTCAACAATACTTTGTCACCCACCTCGAACTTCAGAGGTTTTCGGCGTTTGTCGGCATAGCTCTTTTGTCGATCACGTGCTGCAGCTAGCCGTTGTCTGATTTGAATAATCCGTTCGGTCATATCATGGATAGCTTCCGGTCCAGTGAGCCCTTTCTCACCTGTTTCAGCCCAACACACGGGCGATCTACATTTTCTGCCGTAAAGTGCTTCAAAAGGTGCAGCACCTATACTTGAATGATAACTATTGTTGTAAGAGAACTCCACCAGTGGAAGGTGAGTCTCCCAATCTTTTCCAAAGTCAAGAACGCAAGCTCGGAGCATATCTTCTAATGTTTGAATCGTTCGTTCCGTCTGACCGTCAGTCTGCGGGTGATATGCTGTACTCATGTCTAGTCGGGTTCCCAATGCTTCCTGCATTGATTGCCATAACCGGGAAGTGAATCGAGGATCTCGATCAGAAATGATAGTCTTAGGCACACCGTGAAGCTTCACAATTTTGTCGATGTACAGTTTTGTCAATTTATCCATATTATCACTTTCCTTCATCGGAATGAAATGTGCCGATTTGGTTAGTCGATCGATGACAACCCAAATCGCATCCGGTTGATTTGATCGATGAGGTAGTCCTGTTACAAAATCCATTGAGATATCCTCCCATTTCCATTCTGGGATCTTTGGTTGTTGCAGTAATCCAGAAGGCTTTTGGTATTCGATCTTGACCCTTGAACATGTTAAACACTTAGCCACATATCGAGCAATGTCGGCTTTCATATTCGGCCACCAATAAAGATTCTTCAAGTCCTGATACATTTTATCCGATCCAGGGTGCACCGAGTATCTTGATTTGTGAGCCTCGTCCATCACGAGCTCACGGAGATTTCCAAACATTGGAACCCAGATTCTGTCATTATAATACGTGAGTCCATCGGACTTAACTTCAGAATGGCCATCTACACCACGTAGTGCTTCAGCTGCGAAGTTCTCTGCTTTCAAAGCTTCTCGTTGACAATCACGGATCCGATCCGGTAATCCTGAATGTATTGTAAGTTGAAGCGCTCGTACCCGACGAGGCTTTTCGTACTCTTTTCTGCTTAGGGCATCAGCCACAACGTTGGCTTTTCCAGGATGATACTTAATGGCCAAATCATAATCGTTTAGTAACTCGACCCACCGTCGTTGTCGCATATTGAGGTCTTTCTGATCGAAGATGTGCTGTAAACTTTTATGATCGGTGAATATCGTGCACTTTGTTCCATATAGGTAATGTCTCCAAATCTTGAGTGCATGAACAACGGCTCCCATTTCCAAATCATGTGTTGTATAATTCTTTTCTGTATCCTTTAGTTGCCTGGACCCGTAGGCAATTACCTTGTCTCGTTGCATCAACACGCAACCGAGTCCTTGAATCGATGCATCGCAGTAAACCACAAAGTCGTCTATTCCATCGGGTAACGCAAGAATTGGAGCCGAACATAACATATCTTTAAGCGTTTGGAATGCGCGCTCTTCTTTTTCTCCCCATCTGTATTGCACTCCTTTGTGCGTTAAGGTCGTTAAGGGTTGAGCCAATTGAGAGAAACCTTTAATAAACCTTCGATAATATCCGGCAAGCCCTAAAAATTGTCGGATCTCTGTTGGCGCTCTTGGGGTAGACCAGTTCTTAATTGCTTTCACTTTGGCTGGATCTACATGGATTCCTTCCTCATTAACAATGTGTCCAAGAAACTGGACTTCGCGGATCCAAAAGTCGCACTTCGAAAACTTGGCGTAGAGCTGTTCCTTGCGAAGCAATTCCAAAATAAGACGCAGATGCTCCTCGTGTTCTTCCTTTGACTTGGAGTAGATCAAAATATCGTCGATGAAGACTATCACAAACTTATCGAGGTACGGCTTGCACACTCGATTCATTAGATCCATAAATACAGCCGGTGCATTGGTTAGCCCAAACGGCATAACCAGGAACTCGTAGTGACCATACCGAGTCCTGAAAGCAGTCTTAGGAACATCCTCTTCACGAACACGAAGCTGGTGATATCCAGACCGTAGATCAATCTTTGAAAAGTAGCTTGAACCCTGTAGTTGATCGAAGAGATCGTCGATTCGAGGAAGTGGATACCGATTCTTGATCGTAACTTTGTTAAGTTCTCGGTAGTCAATGCACATGCGGAACGTTCCATCCTTCTTCTTAACAAACAGTACCGGGGCTCCCCATGGAGACGAACTTGGACGAATAAACCCCTTGTCGAGTAGCTCTTGCAGTTGTGAGGAGAGTTCGTTGAGTTCACTTACAGCCAATCGGTAAGGTGCGCGTGCGATCGGAGCGGCACCTGGAGCTAATTCAATCCCAAACTCAACTTGTCGAAACGGAGGCAAACCAGGCAGATCTTCAGGAAATACATCTTGAAAGTCGCGAACTATCGGGTAATCATCTATTTTGCGCTCGGGATGTGTCGTGTCAGTGACGTTTGCAATAATCGCGAAGTGACCCTTACGGAGGCATTTCTGAGCTTTAAGAAACGAGATAATACCAGTTACTACTCCACCTTTTTCACCTTGAACCGTTAATTCTTTACCGTCTTCGAGTGGAATACGAACCACTTTTTCTTTACATAAGATTTCAGCCCGATTCTCGGATAACCAATCCATTCCTACTATAACGTCGAAACTACCAATTGGGAAAGGCATAAGGTCAATTCCTAGGGTATGGCCCGCTAGTTCTAGCTTACAATCCTTAACTATCTGGGTAGTATCATGAAGTTTACCATTTGCTAGTTCTACCACATATTTAGCGTCTAAGTCGGTCGGTTTAGCATTAATTATTCTAGCGAATTTAGTGGAAATAAAACTTTTCTCCGCACCAGAATCAAATAAAACAGTAGCAAAGAAACCGTTCAAAATAAATTTACCATTTATCACGTTGGCGTCATTGCGAGCTTCACCCTGGCCCATGACGAAAGCTCGACCTCTACCATTTCCACCATTCCCGTTTCCACCATTACCATTGCCATTCCCATTACCATTACCTCCGCCGTTTCCATTCCCACCGTTATTTCCCTGATTGCCATTACCTTGTCTTCTTAGCTGAGGGCAGTCTCTCTTGATGTGACCTTGAGCACCACACTCAAAGCAGCCACGGGCTCCCCCATTGTTGTTGTTCTGGTTCTGACCGTTGTTCCCATTACCCCGATTGTTCCCATAGTTGTTCCCTTGATTGTTGTTGTTCCTTCTGGGGCGGTTTTGCTGCTCGGGTAAAGTTGCCCAACAGTCCTTCGCTTCGTGGCCTCCCTTGCCACACCTTTCGCAGCTCACATTCTTCCTACAATTACCAGCATGATGTTTTCCGCACCTGTTGCACAAGGGCAGGTTACCCCTGTAGTTGCCTTGACCATTGCCACCCTGGCGGTAGTTGCTACTATTGTTCCCTGATCTCTTGCTTTGACCTTGGGAGTTATAGGACCTCCCAGTGCTGTTTCCAACACTCTGAACATTCATCGAATTTTCGGGAGCTTCATCATCAGCCTTTCTCTTGCCACTCAAGGCAGTCTTCTCGGTGGCTTTCGCAGGTAGTGTACCTTTTTCGACCTCTTGATCAGTGAGTTTGTGAGCCAAACGAATGGCTTGCTGCACGTTTGCGGGGTTGCTGGCAGTCACCAATCCCTTGATTTGAGGCGCGAGGCCTTCCAGATAACGCTCGATGCGTTTGAATTCAGCGTCGACCATTGAGGGGCACAAGACCTCATACTCGTGATATCGTGCAGTGTACTGTTCAACCTCAGACCCAGACATCTTCAAATTCAGGAATTCGCCTTCAAGCTTCTTCACTTGATCACGTGGACAGTATTCTTCCATGATCAGCTCCTTGAATGCTGCCCACTGCATGTTATCAGCCGCTTCTAGCCCAACCATCTGAATTTCAGCGTTCCACCAGGAGAGTGCGGCTCCTTCGAAGGTACCAGTAGCAAACTTAACCTTGCTTTCAGCTGGGCAATTACACATGGAGAAAACCTTTTCGGACTTTTCAATCCACCTAAGGAGTCCTACAGCCCCTTCTTCGCCGGAATATGTCATCGGCTTGCAGTCCATGAAAGACTTGAACGTGCAGTGGTGTTGGTTTCCTGATGCATAAATAGTTCGGATTTTAAAATTAAACAGATCATGATATAATTGCTTTGTGCCTTAACCGGCATAATAGTTACCCTGTGCGGCATATGCAGCTTGGACGGCTGCCACCGCGGCTTGCACATGTTCAGTAATCATTGCTTGCAGCTGTGCAGGCGTCATGTTTATACCGCCTCTTCCGTTTCCTCTTCCAGACATCTTGCTGAACAGTTAAAGTAGCCAGTGTTCAGACACAGTTATATTTTATACATATCCCATAATATGTACGTTAGCCAGTTCCCGTTATCCCTCTATTAGTCCAGAAAAATTTTCGTGCAAATTGAGGCGTCGTCGAAGAACGTCGTAAATGCTATCGTCGAAGGTCGGCTTCCCATAAAGTCACCGTCGGCGTAGTCGTCGTAGTAGAAATCAGGACGTAGCGTGTAGCATCGCTTCGTTGTCGCTTTCCCCAGAGTAGTGTGCGTATTCGCGGTCGCAGTTCGTATTTGCGTGAAAATTTCTTAAGGTCCTTCCGTTAGACTACTTAGACACGGTCTATATATATACTTATATATATATATATACATATATCTGTACGTACTAAGCTTTTACTTACACAGCAGAGCGAGTATCCCAGGTTGGCACGTAAAAATTCTTTTGTCTTTGGGAATTTGTTTATTCGTTTTTTTTTGTAACCAAGGTTTTCAAGTTGCAGTTTCCAAATCGTTTTCAAAAATGATTCCAGTTCTCTGCAACCTATGGCTCTGATACCAATCTGTCACACCCCCAAAATACCACTAACGGAGTTTATACCGTTAAGGGGCGCGACTAGACCAGGATCCACAACCATAGTTACAAATACTAAACGAATCAGGGTTAGTTCGAACACAAGATAGAAATCAAAGTCTTTAATTACATACGCAGCGGAAAATTAATTGTCTTTAGCACTAACCACGTGCCTTACATAAATGTTGTTTTAAATTCCCAAAATAGTTCAATTAAAATAAAGGTCTTCACGTGCCATGCCAACCCGCTCCGGATACTCCTTAGCGATCTGCAAAAGTTTAAACCACGCAAGTGTCAACCTAACGGTTGGTGAGTTCACAGTGGGCTTGTCATGCATTGGCCCAGTCTCATAATCATAGTTCGTATCAAAATGTACTTACAAAACATTCATTTGTGAAAAGCAATGCTTGTATTTAATTCTCAGTTTATAAATGGTTTGTCCGTGACCACGTCATCGGGTATGTACTAGTTCCGTAAAGTTAAAGGACTCAACCGATATCGCGGGTAGCTAATCCGTTGTTCCATGCTCTAAGGAAGTTTGTACCAAAGCTGACTTATTTTGTGGGGGCCGAGCCATCCCGTACGGTGCGGACCAAGTCATCGCGGTTTCTGCCTCCCCCGTGTCCTCTCGGGACCACGGGCAAATAGGCTGATATTGTTCCTCCGTGCACTCCCCGTGCCACGGGGCGGAGTTTGTCAAACTCCAGTAGATCTACCCAACATCCCCTCGCTTTCACAAATTAATGGCACAATTAAGTTGAGGACTTTTAAGTTATAAGGCATCCTTAGAAAACATGTGATATCATATGGTTTAGACTTTAACCTACACTAGCCATATTAAAATGTTTTCAGTTTTGTTCCAAAAAGCAGTTTGATCAGAGTTCACAAGTGTTCCCATAAAACACTTCAGTTTATTAAGTGGGTGCCGAGCATCCCGGGTTCTCATGTTTATCAGTGAGGTGCCTAGCACTCTCGAGTTTATCAGCATTGTTTTCGTTAAGTTATTCTGTGTGGCCCATCGGACTCACGGTAAGCGGGTTAGTGACACTCACCTTTGGTTGCACTGCTACTCTTCAAGTAAATCCAATATTGTTGTTTAACGAAGACCTAGAACACGTTTAGGCCTTAAGTATTAGTTTCGTGTCTAATCTTTACTTAACGTCACTATGGCCCATAACATAGCACGTTGCAACTATGACTCGACATACCGACACACGACACCAATGGTTGATCATAAGCAAGGGTTTATATAAATCAGATATCAAACATGTTTCATCATGGCATAATCATGTAAGTCATGGCATAACACTTAAGCAAATTTCACAAGTTTGGTTTTTAGGTCAAGCCTTAGTTTCGCTAGCATAGTTTCGCTAGGCAGTTTCGCTAGGTACACGGGCAGCACTTTCGCTAGGCAATGCCCGGTAACACAGTTTCGCTAGGCTAGTTTCGCCCGAAACTGCTGATGCAGTTTCGCTAGCCTAGTTTCGCAGGGAAACTGGTTTGAACTTTCGTTCAGGTATTTCGTTCGATAGTTTCGCTCGAGCTGGTCTGGTCAGGTTCCCGGCGACACTATAGTTTCGCTGGTCAGTGTCGCTGGAAGGAGATGCAATTTCGCTACTTAGTTTCGCCCAGAGAACAACAGTTTCGCTGGTCGCGAAAAACATACGGATTTGCCTAAAAATCAACCTAACAGCTTCTGATCATACATGCAATTCATTATCTAGTATCCATAGGCATTTACCAACATAAATCAAGCAACTTTAACACGTTTAACATGCATTTTGTCATCAAATCACCAAAAAGCACATTTTAACCTAAAAAGACCTATTCTAGCATAAATCATCATCATGGTTTGTTTTTACACGTAAAGTTTCTGACTTTAAGGTAGATCTAGCATCCTAAAGCAACATATTAAGAGATCAAGTGATTTCATGTAGATTTTAGCATGCTTTAAGAAGAAAACATATAGAAAGGCATAAAACATAGTTTTTGGGACTCACGATTTGATCTAGGATCCAAATGGGTGTTGTCTCAAAGCTGAGATGATGGTTCTTGATGGTTTCCTAGCTGACCAGAATCTCCAGGAGAAGTGTATGTGTGTGTTGGTTGTGAAATGAGGCAAATGAGGCTACTAGGGTTCATTAAGTTTATTTATATCAGGGGCTAGTTTCGCTGGCAGTTTCGCTGACTGGCGAAACTGGCTCTGATCTCGGTCACACTGATCAGTCTAGCCTGCTACCGGGCGAATCTGAAATTTCGCTCGGTAGTTTCGCTGACTACCAAATTTAGGCAATTTTCACATAATCAAGTATTTACAATTAATCATGCTATTCACAATAATAAGTCATGTATTTAAATCACATTGCACATAAAGACAATCAATGATGAACACATAACACATATGGACGGTTTGGTGATCAACCAAAGGTCGTGGACGTATTCGGCCTAGTTATGCATTAGCTACTTATAACGTAACTAACGGGTTTGTCTAACGGAAGTTAACCTTGAAATTCTCGGGTGTCACATCATTCCCCTGAAATTGGAATTTTCGTCCCGAAAATTATTCTTGTGTCGTAGCGTTCGCAGCATCAGCTGTCGTCGTTGCTATCGTCGCTGGGGAAAGAAAGCAAAATTTTTAGGGTTGTCACATACAAAGACAAAACTATTTATACTCAGGTAATCCTATCCGAACTGGGATCCATCCGAACCCTATCCGAACTCATCCGAACTCAGGTTGGACATTACTGTCGAATCCAGACATTGATCTTCAAATTTCAGTAATCTTTAGTCAGCTTGCTGCAGACGCCTATTTCTTTAACAAACTCCCCTTGACAGAAACTTCAGGTATGCAGGAAATAGTTCACCATTCTATACAAGCTCCACAACAAATAATTTCCCCCCTTAGATAGAGCACATCCATCCATTCTGGAACATACATATGATAAAGGTTCACTTCATCAGTTGTATCCGGAAATTGTAAAGACACCCGAACATCACTGCATATTGACAACAATCTTTAATCTTCACCAAATTGTAATCTATTCTGATCTTTATGAAAACAAATACGATCAGCATCTCCAATCATGGAAATCCCCCCTTAGCATGAAATTCATCCCAATATATTACTCTGGTAAACGTATATCTCATTGCAGACCGGAACTTGACTAAGTCCTTACAACTCAAGAAAGTATTTGGCAAATGACAAAGAGTTCCAAACCAGAACTAAAAACTTTGACATGTCGGTTTGCACGAACATCAGAATATATCACCTTTCCATGAAGATCAAAATTACGATCATCCCTGGAGCGATTGCTTTTGAATATTCACTTTTTCAATTATGAAACTTTGAAAGTTTTTAGGGTCCCCCGTTTTCCCCTAAACAAGTGACATATTTAAATCTTCAATTTTTATGATTCTAACCCCGCATCTTTTTAATGGAATGATAAACTTAAGTGTCCCGCAACGGAATCTTTAATATCACTTAATCTTAAGTTTGTGTAGAAAGATAATCTCCGATAAGCGTTCCCAAGTAATCACATCCAAGTCTCAGAATCTCTGTCCATCATCAGAAACACGCATTCTTGAATCTTTGTCCATCATCAAGAACAATGACTACCCACAAACTCATTTCTTGAAATTCAATCATTAACTCATAACAAGTATCGGAATTTGGAATTTAAACCATATAACACCCCACAGCTACCAAATCAAGGGTAAACCCGATAACTGATCCGCTTCTTTGAAATTACCACACAATGGGGGTTCGGGGGCAGCACCCTTGAGAAGAAGGGTCCAAGGGGGCGGTAGCCCCTGGCGGGGTCCAAGGGGGCAGAGCCCCTGGCTAGGGCCGTGTTGTATCCTGAACAAAACTGCTTCATTAAAAATTCATCCGAACTCGTCCGAACTGTATCCGAACTAGATCTGAACTATATCCAAACTAGATCCAAACTTGTCCGAACTATGTTGAGCCGAACTGGATCCAAACCTTTCCGAACTCTATCCGAACTTGAGTTCGGATCGGTTACTTTTCAGATTTGATGTTCTTCAGCCGAACCCCTCCCTAGTGCAAACTTTGAAATGTGTCTCAAAGGCCTCAGGATTATAGCCTTTGATGAGTAGTCTGGCAACTTTTATCTGTATATTTAAAAAAAATATGTTAAAAATATAAAAAATTCATTAAAAAAATTCCCAAAATAGTGTCATTCTTTTCAATGTGTGTTTTAAAAAACCTAAAGCGAGGGGAAGATATAAAATAAACATCTTGATGTTTCCCCTAATTTTTTGTGCTTTTAATATTTTTACTAGTTTTGCTGACCAGGTTGGGAAGTGATATAAATTTCCGGGTGTTTGTTGACTCACACGTGTAAGGTGGATGTGAAAAGCTGTGATTAACGGTTGAGATGCTTGGTAGGCTCTGTTGTCAATCAATCAAAAGGTATGGTTTGTCACAACACTTGAACATAACATATGATGCTTGATAGGAAACCACACTTAGGTTAGTACAACCTCTATTTGACTGTGTACCAGGGATCCTGAGACACATGCTCGATTCTGAGTTCTTTGACGTCCTGCTCAAAATCACATCCCATTTGCTTTGCGTGAACAATGACCTGGGGATGTAGTATGTGAGTCATTGATTTTCTAATATCCTTGATTATTGCAGTATGATGCAAAGGATTCAATCAGCGAAATTGCTATGTATGTGTGGTCCTGTTATTTTTTCAATTTTCTAAGTTGTTTGGATGTTGGTATTTACTAATTCATTATGTTTGTTGTGCTTTATTTCTCAGCTTTTGAGATGAAATATTTTTTCCTTTTTCAAAGTGTAGAACACTTATGTGAAACCGGATTTCATCGTAGTTGTGCCTAATTTATGAGGTAATCCTTATCATTTTGTGTGGATATTCAGATTTTAATGTGCAACAGATTTCATCGTAGTTGTGCTTTATTTCTCAGCTTTTGAGATGAAATATTTTTTCCCTTTTAGGCTGCAGTATAAAGAAGATTGAAAAAAATCTATTTTGATATGTAATCTATCGAGTCAACTGTTATGTTCAATTTCATGTTTCTTTTAGAGAAAATCAAACTATTGGCTTATTGGCGTATTGGTTATATTCATCTGAATCCCTTTGTGTTATTGGCTTATTGTAGAGTTTACAAAGCATTCTTGGATGTAGGTATATTAATACTCCAAGAGGTTGCTTGCATAGTTTGTTCTGTTCTCTTTTTTACCAGAAACACTTTGATGCTCCAAGGGTATGATTTAGTTTCTCTTTGTATAGTTGATCATTTTATATTTTTATGCAGGGAATATAAATTGGTAATAAGAATGATATTTTGGAACATAAAGTTGAACCATGGGTTGATCTTGCTCACAAGAAACTACAAAAAGAATGGGTACCTTACATTCCTTAAACTATGACTGTTAGTTATTCCTCCATAAATGTATCTTTTTATATGTTGTCTTTTTATTTAGTTTTTGAACTACACATGGTTAATAAGAGCACTAAACCATCCTCAAAACACCAGATTGCATTCCCTGGTGTCCTCTACAAAATAGGAAAACCAAAGCCTATTCTCTCAAAGGTAAAATCCTTATAATTCTTTTTTACATCCAACATATCATATCAGATGAGTATTTATCAACTGATCCATATTTATCAGTTGTCTCGAAACATAACATCGTTGGTGAAACAAAAAAAACGTACATAGACACCCTAGTGTGATAGATCCCCGAGAGATCCATATGAGCTGTAGAAGGTACTTCAAATATATTGGCTCACTCACTGTGCCTCCATGTACTGAAGAAATCATTTGGACCATCAGCAAGAAGGTGAACACATATATAATTTTGTATAATTTAAGTTAATGTCAGTGTTTCTAAGAACTATGTCATCTAAAGTAGACAACGTGATTGTTCTTGAGGCGTATCTTTATCTAGGATACGATAAATACATTAGGTGATAAACATCATACTACTTGTATGAATAAGCGATAAGCAGGTTCTGCATTTGGTGTTTTATATTTTGTGCATTGGATCCAAATTTTAGGTAGCGAAAGTTCTAGGAGAGCAATGGAGTTTGGTAGGACATATGTGGTGCAAATTTCAATATTGGAGGAATGGTGTTTGGATGTACTCCAAAAATAAGGTATTTTCTTCTATTACATTTATTGTAAATTCAAGATTAGAGGGTTTTTGTATGTTTTCGTTCTAATTATAACTTGATTTGGGTTGGCATTAAAAGTGTTCTTTGATGTCAGAATTATACAAACCTGATCATTTGAGGCATGATAATTCTTAAGCTACTTTTACAGCAGTGAAGTTACACTGCACAGAGGATGGATGAAATTATGCAGGCGCATACTAAGGTACTTAGGTGGCAAAAACAGGTTGGTCAAGTGGGTAAGTTAATGAGCAGCTGAAATATGTTTGGGTGAACTCTCTAATGTCGTGCCATGGATTCTGTTAAACTGATCTACAAACACCTTTTACATGTTATTAGTTATTACAGCTTAAGAAAATTGCTTTTATTTGTACCTTTTGCTGTATTTTTTTTTTGTATTTTTTTTTAATTTAATTGTTTACTTTTCCCTTAATTGCTATCATAATAATGTAAGTTGCTTTTGTATTGGATTTGCAGTTACAATAATTATAGGATTAACTATATTGTCCCTTGTGTTTGTAGGTTCTTAGGTACGGGAAGAGCTCCAGAAATACAAAGCACTAAATACCCAAGTCAAAAATGTTATTGTCTCATTTTGCAGTTAATTTCATCTTATGAATATGTTTCTGTAGTTCACTCTCAATGTTTCTATAATTCACATTTGTGTTTAGTTGAAAGAGATTAGAGACGAAATAAAAAGAAATAAGATGTCGAGTTCTGAATCTTTTAGCTCGCAACCACTTTTGTTAGACCTAGAAGACTTTGAGGTAAAACTTTGTAGCCATATCTTCGAGTGATTAATTAGTGATTAATTAGGGAAAGGAAGTAACTCAGTCAGTTAACTCACATACGGATTTTTAGTTCAAAATTACTATGTTTCTAACTTATATTTTATTATTTTTGAAGATTTAATTTTAAATTATTATACTTATGACCAGTTAACCAACCTTATTTGTGTTTTCGTTATTATTTAATTAAAATGTGTAAAACTTTACGACACATATAGACGACACCGATGCTAGAAATGAAAAAACTAACAGTCTATAATATATCATGCGAGGATTAATAAAGTAACAGAAAACAGGACCGTGTTCTTCGATTGTTTTCGCCGCTGCATCACGTTAGTGGTTAGTAACAAACGTACATTGCAATATATCACCAGAGACTTGATAAATTACCAAAAACAAGTACCGCGTTAGTTGATTTTTCCGTCGCATCGCGCATGATGCACCCTATTATGTTCATGAATTCAACTTAAAACACTGTTTATGACAGATTGCATTGCGTACGACACAAATTGACTTCCTCACTATGGAATTCATTGACCCTCAGTTTTTTTTTAAAGTACTATGTTATTACTGATATCTTAAGACTATGTTGATGACTTCTATCTTGCAACTCATTTGGTTTTAAATTACTATTTTTATGACCAATATATATTTCAATTCGGGGGTTTGTTGTTATTTGTTGGAGTTCTAAAAAAACGAATACCTCAATATAAATTGTCGTGCCGCAATAACAAGCGAACAAATAAACAAATACCGCGTTGTAGTTTGATGTAAGGCTGCAACTCGCGAACAGAAGACAAATAACACGCTATACACTGTCGCCGTGTGCCCGCGCGTTGCGGCGGCGACAGTGTATAGCGTGTTATTTGTCTTCTGTTCGCCTGTTATGGCGGCACGACAATTTACATCGAGGTATTCGTTACTATTAGCACGATGCAGCGCGAATAGCGAATATTATTGAAGATAAAATGTCCAAAGATAACTAACGTTATTGAAGTATAGAAGCTTTGAAACTAATTGAAGATTTTAGGTAACACCTACACTAAAATGGATAGAGATGAAGATCCAAGGGACATCTATTCGTAAAATACTTGTTAAAAAATACTTGTTAACATTTAGAATGCTTAAGTATATACCCATGACTACCTAGATGGAATGATGAGCCAATTCATAGCATAAACTAAGGAGCATTAGTGTTAGTTGGTGAGAAAAGAAAAAAAAACATTGATATTGATCATTTCAAGCAGTGGCGAGACCAGGAATTTTTAACTGGAGGATCGTAGTAGAATTTTTTTCAATATTTATTACTTGCTAGGTACTTCGGTTGATGAAAGAAAATATTAGGATCCAATGACCCTGAATCTCAAAAAAAAAAGTCAGCAGAGTACAATAAGCACAAATAGCGACACCCAGCCCCAACCATTGTCCAAAGCAACATCAACACATCCATTATCGAAAGCTACATCAACACCAACGAAGACATAAAGCCTCTAAACTCCTCGTTCAACAGTTACCCCTTTGTTTATCTATATCATTTATTTATAGTTTCTCCCATTTTTCAACCATCGGAGAGCTTTTTAATTAAAGCATCATCACCTATCCATGAAAACAGTCAATCTCCATAGTCAGGAGCAATCTAATATGATTTTTTTTTAAACTTTACAGATATACATGAATGAAATACAAACTTCAAGTGGCATTTACTATTAGGAAACCAAGAGATAGACCATAAAATGTCATTTGATCTATAAGGGAAATAAGGCGAAGTAAATTGAGAGGTTAATATATCAAGAATATATATATATATTGTACATATTTGAACACCAACTACAATGTCAGCACATAGGAAAAAGCAAAAAGCTAATACTTTACTACTATTTATTTTAGTATTAAAGAAGGTGCATAGTCCTCGCATTTTGTTGAGCTTTAACTTTTGTCAGGTGCTCCATACCTGCTTTGTATAAAAGACTGAGCTTCAATTAATATATCACAAAAAAGGAATGGAAATTTTTTTTAGCTCACCCACATAGTATTACTGAAACAAACCATATATGGTAGTCATTAAATAGCTACACACTGACATTTCTATTTTATCTTTGCATGCTCTGACCGATTTAACCCCTCCATCCAAAAAATAAAACATCTTATACAAAAATGGATATTTCCCGCCCAAATTGTAACAATCATAGTAGTGATAGAAGATAAAAGTATGGTTAAAAATTAAAAAGATTTGAATGCTTACAAAAAAAAGTAATAAGAAAATATGAGATAGGAATGCTAAAAGGAGTATAATGATAAACTCCGACTTAAATTTATGATTGCTTGTATTAAGAGTATAAATGGAGTTGAGTTTAGGGTCTTTTTGTGCAATTTTTTGAACTAAGTGAAAAGCGAAGAAAGGTATACATTGATCAAATGAAAGTTACCATATTCATGAATCACACTCACTCGGTGCATTCATATAAGATCACAGAAAATGGTCATAAGCATGTACCTCGGTCTCCATTTACATTCACCGACTATGTCAATTGTTCGACCTTGTAGTACAGAAACATACGGCTTTAAAACACTTCAAAAATGCAGTACTCTTCTTCAGCCTCTTCACCGCACTGTTAGGCATATATATAAGTTGCATATTAACAATTTGAACAAAGTTTACTCAACAAAGTAAAATATGCACATTTTCAACAAAGTTAAAGCCTCTCTTTACACACAGAATTCTGACCGTCTTTTATGCTCCTATTATTATTCAACATGCCGTTAGTGGTAAAAGAAATAACACATACTAAAAGTTATTCATATGATGCTATCAGAGAAAAATATTAAAGAAAAATATGACACTAAAAGCTAATAGGCAGAAAATATGGCTAGAGACCACCATTGATAAAAGCAATGCATCAATTTGAAACCAGTTACAAAAAGCGAAGTATTGAATATATTTATAAAACTTTACCTGGAAACCAAGCACGAATTGGAAGGAATTGAGAAGGCTTCGATCACAAACTTTGCAGGTATTGGTAAAACCTTTGCCAAGGCTACGCTCTCATCGAATACTTTGGTAAAACCGCGTGCACCTGTTGGTTTTGAGGAATGAACTGAATATACTTCTGGGAGGGTTGTCTTTATGAGCTGTATACATAAAGATTTCTGCAAACCAAATTAACAAGTCTGTTACAACAAAACAGACTAAATCTCAAAATGAAACATCTGAAGTGCCTAATGTTTATTAGCAACAATATAGCAAACCTACACACTTATTTCAATTCCCTGCCTATACATATTTGAGAGCAACATGGTTTACCAGTTAACACCAAGAACAGAACAGACAGGTTAATTAGGAACAATATAGGAAAATTACACAGCTACAATACTTCAAAATTCAAAAACCATACCAGCCCCATTGTGAATCAGTGGAAATCTCACCTCAAACAAAATTGTGAATCAGTGGAAATATCCAACGCAACAATCCTCAACAATAAGCCCTACAATATAACAAAATCCAACAGAGAAACCGATGGAAATATAAACCCTTCAAGATATATATAAGTACAAACCCTAAATATACTTCACTTACCTCAAACGGAGTTAAAGTACAGCTGTCAAAGATGAAACGAAGATGCAATACACCTGTATATCCTCCTCCTATATATGAACTTGAACAAATGCCTTTGGTTAAGCAAAATCCAAAGCCCAACAATCAGATTCTGAAAATAAAGACAAAGAGATCAAATCTAAAAAAAATGGCCTTACTTTTTGCTGATGAAGATACAAATTCCTTTTAAATTGTTGTGGTGGTGTTGAGATCTGAAAATTCCCTGCTCGAGATCTGAAAAAGGAACTGAGGAACAGAGGTTTCAAATAGATGGAAGACGAACGAAAAAGTGGGGAAGTACAGACATTTAACATTAACACACCACGGTTTTCTTAGCTAAACAAAATCAACTACGAAATAAAAAATAGATAAGAACGTACCTGAATCTGCAATATAAACCCTAAAAAAACGGGAATGAAAACCCATCTAAATTAACAGTGAAATAGCTATAAGATCTAAAATAAACGATAACAAGATCTGAACTGAGAATAAGTCTTCAATCTTTGGTTGGAACGATAGCTTCAAGATCTGAAATCAACGATAACAAAAATCAGAAAAAACTCTAACCAGATTAAGATGGAAAAAGGCAGAGGTTTTCTCGAAGGTTGTCCCGCCGTCTCCGTCGCCGCCCATCGGATTGAATCGGAACCAGGAAAATCAAAGAAAAAATGAAGAAATTAGGGTGCAGAATGGAGAAAGAGGGATTGCGAAAGATGATATTTGAATTTCAAATCTCGTTCTTCACTTTATGAGAGAGAGGCAGTATTCTGGCTGGAGAGTTTCTCAAAAAAAAGGTTGCTTTTTTCTGGACCATCAAAAGGAAATGAATATAAGACCAGAACTGGTAAGCGTCTTAATTTTAAGACGCCATATTTACCAAAATACCATTTTTATCAATACTCATTATATAGTAGTATAGATAACCGATAATGTATATATTACAACACATTGAAAGTATATATATATATATATATATATATATATGTGTGTGTGTGTGTGTGTGTGTGTGTGTTTATGTGGTGTGTCTGTAGTTCTTGACATCTTTTTTTCACGTTAGGTATACAAATTCATTAGGATACAATTATCATTAAATTTATTACGTAATATTCCATTTTACATTTAAATATCATTTTAAAGTTATGTTTAGAATACTATTATATCTATCTCTGGAATTAATTGAGTTTATATTAATCCGATAATTAAATATTGTCACGTCCTTATTTGGTGAGATGCTTTCACCCGGATCGATCATATTAATCCCCAAATTACTTTCCACCATTTTTCAAAATTCCCCAAAATTCATTGATCAGCTCATATTCCCTCTCACCAAAATTTTATCACCAAAATGATTCATCACTCTCTTCTTCCCTATCACTAAAAAATCCTCTACAGGATTCATCACACTATCATCCTGAGGAGATCACTACCTAATTCCCGTCAATATTAATTTTACTATCATCTTCAGGAGATCATTTGTTTCATCTCAATTATTTCATCTAATTAATTATTCCATCACATTTATTTCATTTCAGGATTCATCTAGCTCATTTAACAATGGATCATGAAGGTGAAGCATTGAAGGATCTTAATGACCATACATATAACAGTGAAGGCGAAATGCAATGATGATTATTCTTCACAAGAGAGTGAAGAAGATGAAATGGATAACAATGATGATCATTATTCACAAGAGAGTGAAGAAGATGAAATGGATAACAATGATGCCCAAGTTGACAATGAGGAAGCCACAACCTCTGCTCCCCAAGAAAACAAGAGGGGGTTGACGCGGTTGGCAAAGTGGCGTGCCAAATTTGAGAAAATGGTGGGGAAAATGGCCACTAACATTTGATGCGCTAGGAAGGATTGGTGGGGAGTATAGACCAAAATTTTCTAGTTTTATGGGAGACATTGCAAGGTCAGAGGTTGGATTGAGGTATCTACAATGGAGGAAGGTGCCAAAAGAGGACAAGAACAAGATGTGTTCAGGGATTCAGGTTATGAAACATATTAAACATTTTCTCATATTAGGTTTGTTAAGTTATTAAATTCCATATATGTGACTAAAAAATCCTGTCATATGTTATTTTTTCAACAATTATCCAAAATTGATGACTATCGAAGGGGTCCTATAATGGTACGGCTTGGTGGCTTGCTAAGGAGTTTTAGAAGAAAGATGTTCGAGAAACACATTCGTCCCAACCTAGCAAAACCCACCGTGCTTGAGAAAGTTCCAAAGATGTATCGCGCTATTGTGAAAAAAGAAGACTGGGACTTATTTGTAGCATATACAAAATCTGAAGAATTCAAGGTTTTTACTCGATTCAAACTGCAGAGTTCATTAATTAAGCTACGTGTTAATTAATGAGATTATTGTTGATACCTGATCTGTGCATCGTGTGAAGTATCGAGTTGAATCAAAACAAGTCCAAGTTCAAGGCTAGTTTCACTGCCAGCCGAACCTGGTCCGAACCTGGAGTTTGGACATGCCGAACCTGGAGTACGGACAAGGTTCGGCAAGCAGCTATAAATAGTGAGCTTGATCATTGTTTTGGTTACGAGTGAGAGTCTGAGCTAGCTTTAAGTGTGTGTTTCGTAAGGTGTCTCTCTGAGTCTGTATTCTAAGTTTTACTGATTGTAATTGTTCGTGAGATTAATAAAACAATCGGTTAATTACTTGTTTCGTATTCGTTATAGCTAGATTGAGTAGACGATCCAATGCTCACGACTTTTCAAGTGGTATCAGAGCTTTCAGGTTCATTCTACTGATCTGTGGTTGCTATTCTTGGATTTTTGACACGAAATGAGTATTTTCGAGTGATTTTTTCGTGTTTTTGCAAAACTTTTATCACTTCGATCGAGTCTTTTGTGAAAATTTTGCTCCTAAATCATTCCTTATCACTTTTTCTGATCTACTGCTGCAAATCTCGTCAAAATCAGTCCAAAATCAAGTGTTTTGAGAAAACTAGTTTGAGGTTCGGATGTTACTGGTGAGGTTCGGCCTAACTGCTCCGATGTCCTAGTTCGGACAGTGTTCGGACATAGTTCGGTCTGAGTTTGGAAATTTTTCTAGTTTGTGAGTGGTTCGGTTGAGGTTCGGATTGGTTTGTGTTCGGAACAAGTTCGGAATAGGTTCGGTACAAGTTCGGAAGAAGTTTGGTGATAATTCGGCACAGCTAGGTTCGTTTGAAGTTCGGATTACTGTTTGAGGTTCGGAGAGAGTTCGGAACAGGTTCGGACAAGGTGTTTAGGTTCGGATAAGGTTCGGACATACAAAATCCAATTTTCAACGATGTCAGAATTTCAAGCTTTTGTCGCGATGCAGAGTGCAATGCAAACCATGATGAATTTTGATAACGAAATTGGAACAAGTCAGAAAGTTCCCAAGTTGTTGAAGTTGGAAGATTATCAGAATTGGAAGCACCGATTTTCGGCTTACATAAGTACGAATGATATCGATTTGTGGATTCCAATCAAGAAGCTTTATCAACATCTGACTGATCAAGGAGATTTCAAGGAAGTTCATACCTTCGACATTGCTGAAAGGAAATCATATGAGTTTGAACAAAAAGCTTTTGGTTATCTTATGATGGCATTACCCACTGAGTTATTACATCAATTTAGTACGTGCAAGAAGTCAAAACAATTGTGGGATGCTTTATCGGCTAGATGTGAAGGTAATGATGACTACAAGAAGAGTCGAAAGAAAGTGTTGAATAAAGAATTTGATAACTTTCAACATTATGACAATGAGAACATTACCGCTCTTGTTTCACGGTTTTCACATTTGATTAGTGAATTAAAGGTAGTTGGAATTGAGAAAACCGATGCAGATTTGAAAGAGAAGATTATGGAAGCTTTGCCTGAAAAGTGGGAAAACTATGTTTTGTTACTCACTCATGATAAAGAATACTCTACATTGACATTTCATGAGCTTACTGGAAAACTTCATGCTCGGGAAATGGAAATGTTAAATTCAAAGAAGTCAACTGCAACGTTACAAAATCCTGAGTTGTATCATGGAGAGAATACCGCTAGCATGAATGCTAAAGCTAAACCAAATCTGAGTTCTGCACCAAGTGTTGCTTTTATGGCTGGAGTTTCTGGAAATTCTGATTCTTAAAAAGGCTACAATTTTACCATTCCAAATTTCACAAATCATAATGCTTTGTCTGCTGAAACAACCGATGATTATGCTAAAATGATTTCTGCTTTAATTACATCATCGTATGGGTTGGTTATCAAGCATGTATCATCATTTGGGTTGGTTATCAAGAATGTTGCTGATGCAAAGATTACAAGGGATGATCTTGATGAACTTGATGACGATCAATTGAACGAATTAGATTTAGCTTGGCAATATGCTATGCTAGGTCAAAGATCAAAATGATTTTTCACGAAACATGGCAGGAGTTCATCTAATTTCAATAGAAAATTGGGCTTTGATAAATCCAAGTTGAAGTGTTACAAATGCTCAAAGCTTGGACATTTTGCTAAAGAATGTCAACAAGTTCATGGAAGCCAACCCAGTTTTACTCAACCATCGTCAATAATGCAAACAAGACAGCTTTAACAAGTCAGAATGATGGTGTTTATGATTGGGATAAACATTTTGACTCATCTGCTTTGATTGTCACTCATGATCAACAAGAAGAATATTGCTCAGACACAAGTTCAGATACAAGTTCAGCACCGAGTTCCTATGAATATGCTGAAAACCTGGAAGGTTTATTGAAAGAAAATACTTCGTTATTGAATAAAATTCAAAAGCTTTCTGAGGAATTCAAGTTGGTTAGTTCAGATTTGGAGATTTCTAAGGAACATGAGAAGGAATTGGTTTTGAAAAATGAATGCTTGATTACAGAGATCAAGTTGCTGAATGAAGTTTTAGAGATATCAAAACAAGATAGAAAAGAATGTTGAAGCTACAAATGGAAAGATCGGTGAAGAAAGGGATGAGTTAGTTAATGAAGTCAAGAAATGGAAGGATTAAGCAGAAGACATTGCAAATGATTTTCAGAATCTTTTTGATAAATCAAAAATCAAGCTTGATTTGCTTACAAAGAATGCTGAAGAATCTATCGCTAAGATTGAAAGTTATCAACCTGTTATGGAAAAGTATTTGGATGAGAAGCGGAAATTGGTTAGTGTTAATAAAGTTCAAACTGCAAACTTGGAGATTCAAAAACGAAATGAAGATAAATTGAAGAAAGAATTGTTTGAAAGGTTGGAAAATCTTCGTATGCAGAAATTTGAAACGCATAAGGTTGCAAAAAAGGTTGATAGCTACTGAGAAGGAGTTGTCTAAAGCTCAACAGCAAATTTCAGATTTAAAGATTCAAGTAATTGATGCCAATCGATTGCTGAATAATGTCTCCAATTCTCAATTTCACAAGTTTTCTGGCTAAAGATGAAAATTTTGAAAAGATGTTTGATAAGACAGCTTCACCCCCTGCTATTATCAAAGAAGCTTTTAAAGAGGTGCAAGAAAAGGTGGAAGAGAATGATTATTCAAAGGTTTCATCATCAAATTCAAAAGAAGAGAAGATGGTGAGGAAGAAGAATTCCAAGAAGACTAAGAAGAAGAAGGACAAGAAATCTGAGATTCCTCCAGCTCCAAAGTTTGTTTCTGTTTAATCTTCAGCTAAAAATGAGAAGTCGGCTACTTCGAGTGATAAGATTCGTTCTCAACCAGAATTTGATGAGAAGATCTTTTATGAACAGAAGAATGTGAATGACGTCAAAGCTGAATTTACAAGATTGGCGAAGAATGGACACCAGAATTTAAATTTTGAGGAAAAAGTTTTTGGAAAAACTGTTGGTTTGGGTTTTAAAGCATAGACTGTCAAAGCTGAGGGGGTTCCAACATCAACACCACAAGAGTTGAAGAAGCTCAAAATGAAGCAAGTGAAGAAGGAAGTTTTCAAAGCTGAGAAGGTTCAACCTGAGCATTTTTACAATCTCAAGGGTTCGGAACAAATATTCTCTGACAAAGAATTCCTCTTCATTGCGTGGATGCTAGGAAAATTTCTGAAGTTTTTGAGAAGAAGGGTGCATCACGAACCTTGAAGAATCAAACCGCTAAATTTTCTTCTAAATATTCTTATTCTCGAAGCCCAACATCCAAATGGATTCATGATCACCGCCGACAGGTATATGATTCTTATCCAGGTTTGTAATTCTGTGCAGGCACCTAAAAGGTGGGACAAATCTGAACGAATATGCTATGTTTGCCGCCAAAAAGGGCATATGGAAAAAGCTTGTCCACTTCCTGTTGAATCAAACCAAAGGTTTCCACAGAAACCAGTTTTTGGTAACCCTGTCAAACCAAAGTTCGTTAATGAACAAGGCAGAGTTTTTTATGAATGTGAACCTACATTCTTTCTAAAACAAAAAAGTTTTGTTCCTAAGATTCAAAAGGTACAAAATGTAGGTTCTTCATCACAGTCACATGTGATTGATTCATCAAAAACTGAATTACCAAAACCACAACAATGGAAACCCAAGGTGGTTTCTAAGCAAAACTAGGACACTGGTCGACCAGAAGCTATCCGCTTCGGGTCATTTACAAACTGATAAATTTGACTAGTGTGCAGGTACTTCTAGAAGACCTATCGACGATTGAAAAGTTGTTGATGAAGGATTGTTCTGCTTAATTTAAAATTGCTTGCAATATATTTTTTTAACCTGCAAATTTTCTGAAATTCTAAACTGCAAGATATCCATGTTGATTGATCAATTTTTCTTTCTTTATGCATTTTCAATTGATAAAAACCAAAAATAGCATCTTGTTTTTGTAAAATGAAAATCCAAAAATAGAGTTTTCATTTTAAGGGGGAGAATTGCATGTAAGGGGGAGAAATTGTGAAAATGCATGTTATGGGAAGAAGGTGAGGTGGAATACATGCAAAATATATAAGGAAGGTGAATACATGCACAATATATAAAATTTTGAGAAATTTATCATTGGGAAATGATGGTACATTGGCTTACGTATCAGACTCATGAATAGAGTAGATGAAAGAGCCATAAGATCATTGTTTGATATGTTTGGTAGGCTCGGCAAATCAGAAAATATTCATATGTGATATATACTAAATACTATTGCTTGACCATGTGGATAACATCTTGATACGTATTTCATGACAAAAAGAAAAATAAGTGTGAAAATCAAAATGAGAAGTCGTTGTGTATACATGTGTTCATTTTGCAAAGATTTAGACTTGTTTGATTTTCTTTATATTGTCAAACGACCGGACTTTCACTGCGTGCTCACAAGGCCGACCTGATTGTTGTTCGTTTGATATTAGGCTTTATTTTCTTAGGTGTTTCGTATAACTCATCGGACTTTCTCTGCGTGTACGGGAGTAACGACCTGATTGTTGTTGAGTTATACAATTTCAACTTGTTTTATTTTTTATTTTGTTAAATCCGAGGCCTTATCTGTGTATCGAAAGATCGACCTTAAGGTAGACGATTTAATGTTCTTATTTCTTTTTGCATGGAACACAGTTGAGGATATCATGAAAATATTATACTTTGTAAAAATTCACAAGTGTAATCACACAAAAAGAAAAAGCAAAACGAGAAGAAAAAGAAAAAAGAAAATGTCTGAATATGTCTGATAGTGTGGGATACACTGGTCAAAGCAAAATCTAAATAATACCTTGACATATCCAGATGTTATGAGTATGATTCTGCCTGAGTTTAAGATGGACAAATTATACCGGCAATCAGCATGACTTATGTGCTTCAATTAGTTGAAATTGAAGTGTAGTTCAGTGCGTCATGACCAATATGATCCCATATAGTGATCTTTCTCATACCAAAAATAGTTTCTGATTCTGTATTGCATTTTATTTCATTTTGGAAAAGTACAAAAAGATTTTTGGTGTGTTTTAGCATAAGTTTGAAAAATCAAAAATATTTTAGGTTTGTTTTGATATAAATTTTCTAAAAGCCAAAAACATTTGTTTCTGCTTTATTTTCAATCTGATCAACACGTGATACATATTCAAGTTTCAAAATCATATCTTGGAGTCTCGAATAGACGTTTTGCGCCAAGATTATTTAAATATTGAGCAGGTTGCTAAAGTGAAGGAAATCACAACTTCAAGTCTTCTGAAGTTGTTGATAAAGACCAGAGAATCACCAGGCATCTTCAAGTATTCAAGATCAAGCTACGATCAAGTTGAGGATGAGTTTGTTCGAAGATTTATTTCATTAGACGAACGGATTCCACACTTGAGTGGGAGCTTGATTGAAGATACAGATTTGAAGATGTTTAAGAGATACTGCACACGAAGAGGGGGAGTTTGTTGATACCTAATATGTGCGTCGTGTGACGTATCGAGTTGAATCAAGACAAGTTCAAGGCTAGTTTCACTGCCAGCCGAACCTGGTCCGAACCTGGAGTTCGGACAGGCCGAACCTGGAGTACGGACAAGGTTTGGCCAGCAGCTATAAATAGTGAGCTTGGTCATTGTTTTGGGTACGAGTGAGAGTCTGAGCTAGCTTTAAGTGTGTGTTTCGTAAGGTGTCTCTCTGAGTCTGTATTTTGAGTGTTACTGATTGTAATTGTTCGTGAAATCAATAAAAACATCAGTTAATTACTTATTTCGTATCTATTATAGCTAGATTAAGTAGACGATCCAATGCTCACGACTTTTCAATTATAATTATATATCCTACTGTTCTGTTGGAAACGTTGCATCAAAGAGTGCAAAAGAGGTTCGAGCACAGTATGTTTATGATCATACAATGTGATGGGGGAGGATACATCTATCTGAGAGAAAAACTGGTAATAAGCTAAGTGTGTTACACCCAGTCATGGTTAAGAACGTGCAATGTATGTTTCAAGTCTGATATATATTATAATTATAATACAAGGTACAAAACAAAGACATTGCAGCTGATGATTCCCCCTATCGAGCGTTTATGTGGAGGAAAGGAAGGGTAAATAAAGAGGGGGAATACAAAACGCCTGTGGTAAAGGGTGTGGCAGATGATATAGTAAGTTTAATTGCTACATATATATCTAATTATTTACATGTTAAAATTAACAGCACCTCACTACATTAACTAAATTAATTACTGCAGGCCGAGAATGAAACAAAAATAAATGCGGGATCCGTGACCGTAGAACCGGGAACGGATGCCCTGACATTGATCCTTGGCAAGGAAAGGGGTGGATACCTAAAAGGTATTGGGTATGGAGTGACTTCCCTTGGATATTGGCAGGGTGCTCCAAAAGGGCGATCAAAAGAACGGATCGAAAAACTTGAGGCGGAACTCAAAAAATTAAAACACAGCTGCGTGAGAAAAAGGATCAAGAGGTTGAGCACCTCACTGATATGGTTAAATCATAGCATGAAAAATTGATAAGCTTACGGCGTTTATGAACCGCATGATTCAAGATAAACAAGTTGATAAAGCGGCAAATTCTGTAAGGGACAAATTATATATATAAATATATATATACCTATAATTAATTATATTATATACTTTACTTTTTATCAATTAATTATTATAAATCATTAAATCATATTGTAGGCAAAGTCCGCAGAGGCGCCTCTTACTACAACTGTAAGATCTAGAAACAGTTGTAATCAGCATTCCAATGTAAATACAATGGTAATTAAGTATTATTGCTGATATGATCGATCTCCCTTGAGCGCATATTTATTAATTAATTAACTAATTGAATTGTATGTAGGACATGATCAATTCCGCGCACAATACATCGCGAAAACAATCTACTCCATCAAACTCATCTCAAAGGTCGGCCGATAATGTACGGATTTGAAACAGTTTTGAATTTGAGTTGATATGGAAGATTCTAGTTCAATTGGATGAACATGCGTCTCTAGTTTTAGTTCATCTGGATAGTTAAAGTTCATCAGGATAGGTAAAGTTCATTAGGATAGTAAAAAGTTCATCAGGATAGTTAGAGTTCATTGGGATAGTTAGAGTTGATCCGGAATATTCTAGTTCATCAGGATAGTTAGAGTTGATCCGGAAGATTCTAGTTCATCTGGATGAACATGCGTCTCTAGTTATAGTTCACCGGGTTGGTTATAGTTCATCCGGATAGTTTAAGTTCATAGTATAGGTAAAGTTCATCAGGAGAGTTAAAGTTCATCAGGATAGTTAGAGTTATTCTGGAATATAATTAATAATTAAATGTTCCGGCTATGATAAGTTTGTACTTCATCCGAATGGTTATCTGGATAGTTAACTAATGTTTAGCCGGTTATGATCGACATGATTTTATTAATTATGAATTATAGGTCTGTTCTGCGACTGTATCACAACACACGCCTCCCTACGATGGCGTCCGGGAAAAAGGAAAGGGTAACTATTTTAATTTACACAATTATGTACTTCCCTTATAACTAATTGCTATATGATCATTTAATTAAATGTTGATGTTGTCTTTAGGGGAAAAAGAGACAAAGAAGTACTGAAGCAGCTGCAGCTGGGGCATCAGAGCAGTAAGTGGTATATATAATTAAGGATTTGACAAATCGCTTTGATGTTATTGTTAATTAATATATATGTTACTAATCAATTAATTACATGGTGTCAATTTAGGAAAACAATAAGAGACATGCAAAATCAGTAAAACCTGCAGCTCATAAAGTACCTGCTAAGAAGACTGATCAGTTGGAAAAACAGAATAATTATGATGCTATTGCAGCTCCTATCGATCAGCCAATAATCCCAGAGGTATATATATTAGTATATACCATAATTTTTTTATTCTATTTTTTACTTAGGTTAATTAATTATTAATATATATATGCTATAATTAATATTATTATTATTATGTCACTTCTGATCAGGAGTGCCAAACTGCGACGTTCCACATGGAGGGGAATCCACTAAACGTAGTGGGAATGGCTAAATTATTACCAAAAGAAAAAGATGAGAGGATTCATGGAAGTCCATTACCTCCTGGTTGCCGTAGAATTATAGTTTATTAGGTCAATATGTAAGGGAATAATTTGTGGTTTGTGTATTAAATCATCAGTTGGCGGACTATTTTGAAGGCCTATGTGATTTTATAGGTGGAGATTAGCTGGGTTATGGTTATATTGGGTCACTGGGCCAATTTAGATGTGGTTGGGCTCAATTAAACAGTTTTTAGAGGGAGTTTAGTGGGCCTATATGGTCAAAAACGGGAATTAGTGGGTAATTAGGGTTACCAAAGATAGATTAGCTTGTTTTCCAAGCTAA
Source organism: Deinandra increscens subsp. villosa (assembly GCA_039602395.1). Lineage (NCBI taxonomy): Eukaryota > Viridiplantae > Streptophyta > Magnoliopsida > Asterales > Asteraceae > Deinandra > Deinandra increscens. The sequence continues at coordinate 68,603,709 of JBCNJP010000007.1, forward strand.
TCTCCCCCTATATAAGGATAGCTAATCTAGGGGTTTAGGATAGCTAATCGAACCTTTCAAGTGTGTTGCAATCAAGTTTCGATCTAGCATTCTCAATCAGTTTGTGTGTTTTATTATTTTCCCAATCGTTTGTTCTTGTTTATTTCGTTTATACTTGAATCACTCTAGTGTTTGGATTCCGTACACTCACTAGAGATCGTGATATCGTGTTTGGGTTCTTTTCGATCCTTACAATTGGTATCAGAGCCAAGAAACGCAAGTTTCGAGGCTCTCGCGATATCCGATTCAAGTTTTTGACAACTAACGGTTTGAGTTTTGTGGTGATTTTCAGCTTTTAGCACGTTCGGAAGTATTTTTTGCAGGTTTCAAGTCAAGACAGGAGCTTTTGGTCATCTGAGTGCTTAGACTTCATTTGTGAGTGTTTTCTGGTGAGATCTGAAAAATTTCTGAAATTTTGCGTTCGGCCGAACCTGAAGTTCGGTGTAACCGCTCCGAGACTTGAGTTCGGAGTGAAGTGCGGTCTTCTTTTCGATTCAGTGAGAGTTCGGAGAACTATCAGAGAGAGTTCGGTGAGAATTTTGTCTCGGAGAGAGTTCGGACTAGGATCGGAGAGAGTTCGGAGTTTCTGTGTTCGGAGCCAAGTTCGTAGAGAGTTCGGACCTTGTTTTCAAGTTCGGTGAAGGTTCGGAGCAAGTTCGGAGCTTGTCTTAACTTCGGAGCAAGTTCGGTGACATCAGAATCTTGAATTTTTCAAATGTCGGATTATAACGCGTTTTCTGCTATTCAATCGCAGATGCAAACATTACTGAATTATATTGATACACGAAATGGCACTGAGCTGGATCTGACGAAGACACGAAGTTTTGGTATTTTGGTCTGGTGGCCAAACTCCGGCCGAACCTTGGCCGAACCTGGGGTTCGGACAGGCAGAGGAGTTCGGACGTCCATAGTTTATATATAAGTGTTTGTGTCTTTGTAATTAAGTAAGTTTTTGAGAGAGAGAGCGAATTTTGTATGTGAGATTTCCCCTGTGTCTCTGTGTAACTCTGATTCTCTGTTAATACGAGATTGAGTTTTATTTACGTTTGTTTGTTGATTTGTCACTTGTTTACGATTGTATTCGATCAATTCGACCAAACCGATCCACGATTAAGTGGTATCAGAGCAGTCTGGTGCTGTTTGGTTCGAATTGTTGCAATTCGTTCACTCAAAGTTCGTTTTTCGTGTTTCTCTCTGGAATTTTACGTGAAAAACACCATGTTTTGCGTCAAAATTCATTGTTTCTGAGTGTTTTTAGTCCTTTGAGTGTTTAGAAGTCAGCTCTGAGTGTTTTCGGTGAGATCCAAAAATCTTTCGAATTTTACGTTCGGCCGAACTCCAAGTTCGGTGAAACCGCTCCGAAGCCAGAGTTCGGAGTGAGGTTCGGTCAGTTTTCCTGATCCGGTGAGCGTTCGGAGTTCTTTCAGAGAGAGTTCGGTGAGAATTTTTTCTCGGAGGGAGTTCGGACTAGGATCGGAGATAGATCGGAGTTTCTGAGTTCGGTGATACGTTCGTTGAGAGTTCGGACTTTTTGATTTCAGTTCGGTGAAAGTTCGAAGCTAGTTCGGAGCGTGTGAGAAGTTTGGAGCTAGTATTGAGTTCGGACCAAGTTCGGCGAGATCAGAATTCAAAATTTTCAAATATGTCAGATTATAACGCGTTTGCTGCTATTCAAACGCAGATGCAAATGTTACTCAATTACGACAATGAAATTGGAACAACACAGAAAGTTCCAAAGTTGCTTAAATTTGAAGACTATGCCAACTGGAAGAAACGGTTTGAGGCCTATATCGGAACAACGGATCAAGATCTATGGATTGCTATGGATGCACCATATGTGTATCCTGTTGGCCTTAACAATGTTCCCATTATGCAACGAAATCTGGATCTTACACAGAAAGCTGATTTTGTTCGTGAACAGAAAGCATATGGGTTAATCACTCAAGCTTTGCCAAAAGAATTATTACACCAATTTAAAAGTTGTAAACACTCTCATGAGTTATGGACAACACTGAAAGAGAGGTGTGAGGGAAACGAACAATACAAGAAAAGTAAGAAGAAGGTGCTAAACAAGGAATTTGACAATTTCAAACATTTTAATGGCGAGGGTGTTCCTGAGCTAATTTCAAGATATTGTCATTTATTGTCTGAAATGGATAATGTCCAAATTAAGAAAGATGACAAAGAGCTGAAGGAAAAATTGTTGGAAGGTCTGCCATCGAAATGGGAATCTTATGTTTTGATGATCATGAATGATAAAGACTATGCCGATTTAACATTTGTGAAACTTTTGGGTAAACTGCAAGCTCGTGATTTAGAAATGAAGAATGTTAACACTACTCCGGCAGCAGTTCAGAATCCAGATGTTTATTATGGGTCAAATGCAGCAACTATTTCTGGAAAATCAGCAAAGATAACAAGTACTGCACCTGCTACAGCATTTGTGGCTGGAAACTTACCTGGATATGTGTCAAGTTCAGGAACTGGAACTTGTTCACAAAGTGCTGATTACAATTATAGTTCTGGAATAAGTGGCACGTCAATTCCAGCAAGTAATGTGGTGAACACGGGAAAGATGGCCATGTCGATATCTACCACTGAAGATTGTATGGCTCTTGTTTCTGCCTTAGTGTCATCATATTATGGATTGATAACTGGAAATGTCAGTAATGCTGAATTGACAGAAGAAGACTATGATCAGGTGGATCCTGATGATTTGGAGTTGATCGACATAAACTGGCAGTTTGCTATGCTGGCGAGAAGAGTGAAAAGATTTTTGAAGAAGACCGGAAGAAAAGATTTGAATTCTGGTGGCAGAATTGGATTTGATAAGTCTAATGTTAGATGCTACAATTGTTCCAATTTTGGTCATTTTGCTCGCGAATGTCAGCAGCCGAAAAAGCAAGAATATCAGAAATTCACTCCAAAATCAAATGTTTCTGGATCCAACACTCCTTCGAGTTCAGGGAGTACTTCTAATCCTAAAATTGAATCCACAAAAGCTCTTGTTTCTCAAGTTGACAAAACCTATAATTAGGGTAATCAGTTCGCTGATTCATCTGCTTTAATTGTTACTTATGTGCAGGATGAAGAAACTATGACTGAATCTACTGGAAATGAAGAAGAAGTGCATGGTGAAGCTACTGATGGAACTTTTGATGGAATTAATGATGAAGATGAAGTCTCAAATTCAAGGAGTGGTCATAAGTCTGTGATTGAAGAAAAATTTGCATTTATAGCTGATGTGTCTGAAAAGATCGAGTCCGATGCAATTCTCTTGTTGGAAAAGAAAATTAAACTTCTGACTGAGGAGAAAGAGGCATTGATTCGAGAATGTGACGCAGCGAAAGCCGAAGCAGTTGATGCAGCAAATGATTTTGAAAATCTTTATCAAAAGAGTCTTCCACTGAAAGAAAGATATGAGAAAGCACAAAAAAATGTTGTTGACATTGCTGATAAAGTGCTTGCATTGCAGAAGGATATGCAGAAAATTACTGATGAAAATTCAAGTCTGAAACAGGAGATCGGTTCATTGAAAAGGAGCAATCTTACTGAAACAGTTGCTCTGATAGCCGATTCTTCAAAGGTAGTCTCATATCCTTCGATGTGTAAATCGTGTGATGACTTTGCTACTGCTAAGTCTGTATTCTTAGATGAGAAGACAAAGTTAAATGATCTTCTGGCAGTAGCAAAAGCTGATAAAAACATTTACAAGGAAAGATGGGAGGGGACAACTCATGAATTACTGTCAGTACATGAGCAATTGCGTTTGCAAAAATTTGATTTTTCGAATCAGTCTGAATTGCTCGTGTCTGTACAGAAGGATTTGGCTGCTAGTCAGAAACTTGTCGCTGATTTGAAAATCGAGGTTTATTGAGTTAAAACAGTAATTGGATTCTGTTCAAATGTCATCTTCTTTACAAATTTTCTTTATAAAACTGAAAAAGAAGATGTTTCTGGCAAGCTGAGTCAAGTTCCACCTCCGGTGAATATCACACTTGGTCCTTCATCTGAGGAGAAAGTAAATGTTTCTAATCAATCTGAACAAAACAAATTTGACAAAGTTTTAACTGAAAAATCCATCTTGGATTCAACAGTTGATCAACTTTTCTATGACGTTTCTGATTTTGACAAAGTTGATGACTTAGTGTCTGAAACTGATGTTGAAAATTCGGTGCACACTCAATCTAAAGGTTGTAAGCCAGATCATAATGATTTAATTTCCAAACATTATTTTCCAACAATTAAATCTCAGCTTTCAAAACTGAGTGCATACGAACAAAAGCAGATTGCTCGAAGCAAATCTGTGGAAGGTAAGAAGGTTAAGTATGGTGGAGTCGGATTTGAGTCCTCAGCTAAATCTAAAACTGTTGCAAAAGATTCTTCTTCGAAAATGTTGAAATCTACAAATGCTAAGGCTCGAAATCTAACTTTGGACACCGACTGTGATAAGGTTGAACCATGGGTGACTTATCGGTTAAAGGGTTCCAATAGGATTTATAGTGACAAAGAATTTCCTTTGGATATGGTCAACCCGAATGTAATCGATCAAATTTTCTCATGTAAATATGATCCAGCATATGATCCTAAAGTGCGAAATGTGCCCATTAAGAGGGGAAATAGCAGCAGTGCTAATGTAATGGACACATTTCAATCTGAATCGGAGTCTGGGTTGGTGAACAGAGTGAAAATTTCTGTTGAAAAATCGTCAAATAAGAAAATAACAAAACCAACTGTTCAAACACCACCGAAAGGTTTTTATGATAAAAAAAAACCGAATTTCAGAAAATCCAGTCCATTTTTAAAAAGATCTCAATTTTATAATGATGAAAGATTTTATGATGAGTTTGGTTGTGGACCAAATCAATCTGGTTTTAGAAAAAGTTCAAAATGGGTTGATTTTGAAGGTCAAAATGAATATGATTCAAGGTTTGGTGGGTATAGAAATAGATCTCAGAATTTTAGGGATCATCGTTTTTCTGAGAATCCTTATGCTAGAAATCAGGCTGGATTTTATGATGATTGTTCAGGAAACGTGTCTGGATATGAGTCAGGACGTAACGATGAGTTTGGACATCGTTATGTGTCTAAAAAACAAGGTGTAAAACCCAAGTTTCAAAAACGGGTTGTTGAGTCCGAAGTGGATGACAATGCGAGTGAAAAAGTCATAATTGATAAAAGAAAGTGTTTTAAATGCAAAACTCGCGGTCATACATATTAGACTTGCCCGTTAAAGAAATCCAAATCCACCAAATCTGACACAGAAAAGTCTGACGATATGTCTGAAGGCTATCAAACTGATACTAAGAAAAAGGTCAGATTTGTGGATGAGCAAGGCAGAATTCATTCTAATGAAAAATCATCAGATTTTCATAAAAATGAAAAGAAATCAGAAAATGAATTTTCAAAGACAAAATCAATTTTGAAAAATTTTGCTGCAAGCTCCAAGGGTTCTACAACTGATGGACAAAAACCTAAGGGTTCGTCCATTGCAGGTAAAGATTTTGTTGAAGATGACGGTCGACCCAAAGCGTCAAGCTTGGGTTCGTCCCGAAACTAATCTTCTTTCGTAATTTATGCAGGGATCTTCGCGACAACTGATGAACAACTTCTGGGTTGTTGATAGCAGAGCATCTCGGCACATGACCGGAGACATATCTTTGTTGCATGATGTGAAATACTTTGATGGAGGTAAAGTAACATTTGCTGGGAACAAAGGAGGTCAAGTAACCGGTATTGGTAAACTTTCGAACGGTGCTGTCACATTTGACAAAGTTGAATTTCTTCAAGAATTGGAGTATAATCTTTTGAGTGTCTCCCAGATTTGTGATAAGCGTTTCACAACTGCTTTCACTGGGAGTGAATGTTTAATACTGAAACCTGAATTCAAGATTCCTGATGAATATGTGGTAATGCGAGCACCGAGATTCTCAAATTTGTACATGCTCGACATGAATTCAGCAAAAGCAACGGTCGCAGGTCAATGTTTCTTGTCAAAGGCATCCGAAAGAGATTCCGTTATGTGGCATCGTCGCATGGGTCACATCCATTACAGAAAGATGAACGAACTAGTGCGGAGGGGTCTTGTTGAAGGGGTTCCAAAGCAACAGTTTGTGTTTAATGATGTGTGTGTGAGCTGCAAGAAGGGTAAACAGAAAAGAAAATCCCATCCACTAAAGAAATATCACTCTATTGAGGTCCCGTTAGAGCTACTTCATATGGATTTATTTGGTCCGGTGAATCGAGCAAGTATTTCGGGAAATTGGTATTGTCTGGTGGTTACTGATGAATTTTCAAGATATTCGTGGGCTGATTTTCTGGTCTCTAAGGATGAAACACCAAGAATTCTCATCAATTTGATCACAACACTTGAATCTTTATACAAATTGAAAGTTAGGAGAATTCGGGGTGACAATGGCACTGAGTTTAAAATATAACCGTGAGGACTTTTTGTATGGAAAAAGGAATTGTGCATGAATTCAGCACACCATACACACCTCAGCAAAACGTCGTGGCAGAAAGAAAGAATCGCACAATTATTGAAACAGCACGTACAATGTTGGCTGATGCTCAGTTACCTGTTCCTTTTTGGACAGAAGCTGTCAACACTGCGTGTTATGTGCTAAATCGAGTGCTTACCGTAAAGCGTCTTGGAAAGACATGCTATGAACTTCAGAATGAAAATGCGTGAGCATCGGATCGTCTACTCGATCTAGCTAATCGGACATCAAAACGTAAATAACCGATTGTTTTATTGATCAAACGAGAACAATTACAATCAGTAAACCACAGAGAATTGACACAGAGAAACACACTCAGAAACACACAATTAAGATTTACTCACTCGCTCAGAACTAAAAAACACAAAGACCAAACTACTATTTATACACGACTGGCCGAACGTCCTCCGAACCCCAGGTTCGGCCGGTCCGAACTTCAGGTTCGGACCTAGTTCGGCCAACCCTATATTGGCTTGAACTTGGACTTCGTTCGATACTTCACACGACGCACATTTCAGGTATCAACAAACTCCCCCTCGTCGTGTGCAGTATCTCTTTTCTTTTCTTCTTAACATCATCAAATATGTATCTTCAATCAAGCTCCCCCTCAAGTAAAGAATCCGTTTATGCAATGAAATGAATCTTCACAAACCTTGAGTGGGACTCATTAGTCCCAACTAAACACACCATATTGGGCCATAATTGGTCGTAAACACAACTTATTGGTTATATAAACACCTTATTAGGACTCATTGGTGCCAACTAACCCTCATTGTCCCTAAACCCAATTTATTGTGCCATCATTGGTCCTAAACACAACGTATTGGTTATATGCACACATTAGTGGGACTCATTGGTCCCAACTAAACACACCTTATTGGGCGATAATTGGTCGTAAACACAACTTATTGGTTATATACACGCTTTATTGGGACTCATTGGTCCCAACGGACCCTCATTGCCCTTAAACACACATTATTGGGCCATCATTGGTCCTAAACACAACTTATTGGTTAAATAAGACACACTTTACTAGGATTTATTGGTCCCAACCGACCCTCATTGCCCTACTAAACACACCTTATTGGGCCATCATTGGTCCTAAACACAACTTATTGGTTATATAAGACACACCTTACTAGGACTTATTGGTCCCAACCGACCCTCATTGCCCTACTAAACACACCTTATTGGGCCATCATTGGTCCTAAACACAACTTATTGGTTATATACACACCTTAGTGGGACTTATTGGTTCTAACCGACCCTCATTGCCCTACTAAACACACCTTATTGGGCCATCATTGGTCCTAAACATAATTTATTGGTTATATACACACCTTAGTGGAACTCATTATCAAATCTGGACCACTAGATCAATTTGATGGATGGATAAGATTAAAAGAGATGAGAGAGAAGGAGTGGAGGAATCTTAAAGCTGGAAGGGTAAATGTGGAAAACAATATTTATTCAAGTTCCCCCTCAATTTTTAAACGACCATAACTTTTTCATACGACGTTATTTTTGAAAAAGAATTTCACCATATTTCTAGTCGTGATTTTGTCTTTAATTTGAGACTAGGTTTGCTTGATTTGGAGAAAAAAAATTTCACATTTTTTACGACGCTGGTCTGTGCTGGCTGTGCTGGTGGAATTGTGCTGGCTGTGCTGGTCTGTGCTGGTGGAATTGTGCTCTTGTGCTGGTAGACTGGTCTTTCAGCGCTGGTCTATGCTGGTATGTGTTGTGCTGTGCTGGTGTACAATGTCAATGTTTTTTTTTTAAAATTAAAAAAAAGATGTCTACGCTTCGAATTAAAATCTGAAAATTTTTAGGACCCTAAATCGCAGCTAGTACTACCCAAAAATTTAAAAAAAAAAAAAACTAGAAAAAACCCGGTTAAAACGTCAAAAAAAAAGTTTTTTCAAATCGAGCAAACCTAGTCTCAAATTAAAGATAAAATCACGACTAGAATTATGGTGAAATTCGTTTTCGAAAATAACGTCGTATGAAAAAGTTATGATCGTTTTAAAAACTGGGGGAACTTGAATAACTATCAAATATACCACATATGGCGAGAAATCTGGATATTCCTAATATGCCTCTGTGTGTACCGGATGTAGGCAACTTTGCCTGATGCACGGGAACCTTCCTCTCTCTATATATATATATATATATATATATATATATATATATATATATATATATATATAGTCAAAGGTTTATTGTAGACCCCTACAAAATGGTAGACCCTGTAGACCCCTCTATCCACCATTAGATCTTTTAAGATAACGGCTGAGATTGAATTGGTGAAGCTAAAGAGATTTTTAAAGAAAACAACGGAGGGACATTAATGTATTTTCGCATTATATTTAGATCCGTCTTCCATTTCCCTTATCTTATCTGGTTTCCTTATTTCCTATGATTTCTCTTAATTTGAATTCCTAGATCTGCTTTTTTCCTCTCTTCTTTGACGAGTTTTTTCCTCCAATTGTTTTCTGTAATCGATGTAAGTTTTTGGTGGCTTTTTGATTTTTGGTGTTCTCGATTCTTATGAACAAAAGGTTTTTTTAGTTTTCGTTTTTTAGGTTTTGGATTCTGATGAACAATCCGCTTTTTGGGGTTATCGATTCTGGTGATCAATCGGTTTAAAAATCCTATTTATGTTAACAACGGTTCAAAAATATGTGCTTTAACTATTATCAGTTCAAAATTTTGTTCATTTTAGTCTAAGTAGTTGATTGAAAATAGAAGAAGATTCAACTATATGTTTTGATGTTTTGGAAGTTAAAGATGATCAAAAATATCTTTTGTTGTTCGTTATATGTCATTCGTTAGTTTTAGTTATAGGTAATTGTCATTGCCATTTGACATGAAGATGCAATGATGGTAATGGTAGATGATGGTTTACATAGGGCTGCTGATTCTTGTAGGATCTTTTAACTATCTGTTATATTTCTTCTTTGCCTTCCTTAATATTATATTGGAACTTTTATGCAGGACTTATGTTGACGAAGGAGTGAGAAAAATTATGGCACGTTGGTGTTTGCCATGCTCGGATGAACCATCACTTAAGGCATGTGATTTGGTGATATTCATGTTTTCTACACTCTAACTTGGTTAGAAATCAATTGAATAGGCATGTGATTTTGTAGGTTGTTTAATCTCATCTTAAATTTTCTAATTTATTGATTTTTGGTTCAACAAAAAGCATAATATATCAAATAATCCTTTTTCAGACATATGGTTGTTACTTTTGCATTAACACTTCTGCATCAAATGAGCTTTATAGCCAATGTGACTTTGTAGTGAGTTTTAATTTGAACCAAATTTGCATCGAATTTTAACTTGAGTTCACCACTTTTAAATGAGTTTTAAATCTCAAGTGAGTTTTAAAACTCAAGTTTGCAATTATATAAGTCTTATAAATGTTTTATTAAACCCAAAGTTTTAAACTCATGTGAGTTTTAATATGAGTTCATTGTTTTTATTACTTTTTATAATTTCAACTAGTTTCAGTGAGTTTAAATTCCCCAATTTTATTACTATGTTAGTTTTAAAACTCACAACCCTTTTTAAAACTGATAGTATTACATTAAACTGCGAGTTTAAAAGGTGTATTAAAACTCATTGGTTAATTTAATTTACCTCAAATTTGTAGTGAGTTTTAACCTCGACAACTAGTTTTTAAAGCTCGATAGTGAGTTTTATAATTTGCAATGAGTTTTACAATTCACCAAGAGCCATCAAGCAATACACCGGTCAAGTTATAAAACTCATTACAAATGTTATAAAACATATTCAAGCTCATATCACATTCTACAATTCTCAAGTTCATTAAAACATAGGTGAGTTATAAAACTCACTACAAATTCAATAAAATTATTAAACTCACTGAGTTTTAAATAAAACTCAATGAAATACAAAACTCAGCAGTGAGTTTTAGCTGAAGTATAAGACTCACTGAAAATTTTAAAACTTGGTGAGTTTTAATCAACTTAAGAAAAAACTCATATTAATTATCACCGTTGAAATTTAAAACTCAATAGAACTAACTGAATTAAAACTCACTGAAATAACTCACTAAAATAGAACCCACTGCAATAAACCTCAGTGAAATTAACTCACTGAAATAACTCTCTAAAATAAAACTCACTAAAATAAAACTCACTAAAATAACTCACAAAAATTTAAATTAAAACTCACAGAATAAAACTCACTACAAATTCAATAAAATTATAAAACTCACTGAGTTTTAAATAAAACTCACTGAAATATAAAACTCAGCAGTGAGTTTTAACTAAAGTATAAGACTCACTGAAAATTTTTAAAACTCACTACTTGAGAAAAACTCATATTAATTCTCACCTTTGAAATTTAAAACTCATTTTAGTTAAAACTCAATAAACTAACTAAAATTAAAACTCACTGAAATAACTCACTAAAATAAAACTCACTAAAATAAAACTCACTGCAATAAACCTCACTGAAATAACTCACTAAAAGAAAACTCACTGAAATAACTCACTAAAATTTAAATTAAAACTCATAGAATATAACTCACTGAAATAGAACTCACAATTGTATTAAAACTCGGTGCAATCAAACTCACTAACTCTTTATACATAATTTCAGTGAGTTTAATTAAACTCAATTATGTATAACTTATTGTTTATTAATTTTAGTGAGTTTAATAAAACTTAATTATGTATAAGACTCACTGAGTTTAAATCATCTATTTGATTTAAAACTCACTTCAATAAAACTCACTGAAATTTTATAACTCATCAAAATAAAACTCACTATAATAAAACTCACTGAATTAACTCACTGAAAATCATCTATTTTGATTTAAAACTCACTGAAATCACAGGTGATGCTTCCTGGATTTCCTTTAGTTGCCATGAGTTACCTGCAATAATGGAAAAAAATCAAAATGATGTTAGTAATTGAAAAATCACAATGATGTTACCTAAAGTTTTAGGAATCATAACGTTTCTAGATCTTGTATATGTACATACCAAATCAGCAAAAAAACAAGTAAATTTTTATATCAATAATGGCCACAAACACTAAGCATTTTATCAAACACTTGCTAGGCATGCTTTAAAGCAAGATCTTTGAGTTCTGGAGATCTAAGAAAATTGATCCAAGAAAATTGATCAAGATCTAAGCTTTAAAGCATTCTAGTACACTAGCACACAAAGAAGTAAAAAAGATCATCATCGATTAACATTTTTAAGATCTGGAACCAAGTTAAAGTGCATTTAACTACACTCCAAAGGAAGTGCAGATGAAGAATACAGTTGGATTCGATTGGGTTCTGTAAAACAACAATTGGATCGACTAAAAGAGCAGATGAAGTGATGAAGAGTCTTATGGATCTTAAAGACGTAAGGGCGATCTGAAGATTTTATTCGATCAGAGCATGGTGGATCACAACATTTATGGGGGAAAGAATTATGAATAGCAATTAAGGTGATGTCGGTGGAGCATATATAGCAGGGGATGTGGGTGTCCGACTGTACACTAGTGAGTAAATGAAGGGAATTTATGAATTTGGGTATCTGACAATGATTGTGATTACGGATATCGATGAAATGCGTCTGTCTTATGGATTCAAAACAAACATCTGTGTTGTAACTAGGGGTGTTAATCGGGTTAACCCGTTCGGGTTTCGGGTTATTAGGGTCGGGTTAGTCGGGTTTTTTTTTAAAAAAATCTTACCCGCAACCCGACCCTATTAAGGTTCGGGTTAGTAGGGTTCGGGTTAGTCGGGTTTCGGGTTAGTAGGGTCGGATTAGTCTGGTTAGTCGGGTTTTAAACGAATAGATATAATATAGAAGGAAAAAATATACTACTCATGCTTATAATATTATTTGAATAATTTAAATACATAGGTTCATCAAAATTAAACAAATAAAAACATAGAAATGGATAGATACTCACGTAAGTTTGCATAGACAGGTCTGTTTTTATTTTTTAGTTTATGATTTAATCTCCCACTTTGCTTAATTTGCAAAAAAGAATCAAAACATTGTAGTCATTAAAAATGCAATATTAACACGAATTTATTCAAGAAACGTAAACACTTTGATAATTTTGCATAGACAGAAGCATACAATACCATTAGTGCAGGTCTATTTTTTGAACGAGCGATGTAGAGTTTAAAAAACATAAATTTTGTATTACAACAATATTAAACTTCATTCCGAATTTTGTGCTTAGATTAACCATATTTATAAAATAAGCCCATTAACCTATCATTATTCGGGTTATTCGGGTTAACCCGCAACCCGAAAGTTTTTAAAAAATTAACCTGAGACCCGACCCTAACAACATTTCGGGTTTGTCGGGTTAACCCGCTTAACCCGATTAACCTTTTTAGACCCTATTAGACCCGACCCTAATTAACTTATTCGGGTTCGGGTAGGGTCGGGTTAGTCGGGTTCGGGTATTTTCGACACCCCTAGTTGTAACTGCGATTGGTCGCCGTGGTGATGAGAAATCAGAATTTAGGTTTTTATGAGTTATTACATAATGACGATCGTACCCTTATTTTAAAAACTCGTTGATCAAAGATTTAAAGGTTAAAAATAGGGTCCACAGGGTCTACCATTTTTAGGGGTCTACAACATGGATATTCTGAAAACACCCTGTGTTACATATGTGATTCAATTTTTTTTCTTTTTTTATTTGATTTTTTTCTATGGATTCTACATTCATTTTTATTAGTTTTGGTGAAAAAAAAAATAAAACAACGCCGAGTGTTTTTTATTATAAATTTTTTTTTAAATTTACATATGTAATTTCGTGTTTACATATGTAAAAAAACTGGTTTACATATGTATTTCCCGAGAACGGGATTTTTTTTATTTTTATTTTTAAAAAACTAACCGTTGGATCGTTATCATTTTTTAGATCTTGAGCCGGGTATACATGTAGATCATTGTAATATTTTTTTTGCATTTTTTTCTAAGGGGACATAAGGGTTTTCACAATTCAAGTGGGTTTTCATTCTATCCTTTCCCTATATATATATATATATATATATATATGGAAAATGTCTAGTGAAAACCCCACTTTTGTTGTGAAAACCCTGAAAACCCTGTTTTTACATATGTAAAAAATAAAAAAATAAAAAAAATTGTTTTTATTTTTTAGATGGATTCTACATACATTTTTATTAGTTTTGGTGAAATAAAAACAGCCTAGCGGATTTATTTATAATTTTTTTTAAATTTGTTCCTTTTTTTACATATGTAAATCACCCAGTTTTTTTTCTTATACATATGTAAATTCACCAGGTTTTTTTACATATGTAAATTTCCGAGAACGGGAAATAAGTATTTTTTATCGGAATTTATAAAAAAAACACTATTCATGATTTCTTAACCATTTTTTAGCCCTGAACTAAAAATCGATGTTATACAAACTAGTATTTTTTTTTATATATTTTTTTCAACGGGACATTTGGGTTTTCAGGGTTTTTCACATCTAAAATGGGTTTTCAAAGGATCCATCCCCTGTATATATATATATATATATATATATATATATATATATATATATATATATATATATATACTAGCCGTGTGCCCGCGCGTTGCGGCGGCGACAGTGTATAGCATGTTATTCGTTTTTCGTTCGCTTGTTATTGCGGCACGACAATTTACATCGAGATATTCGTTTTTTTAGAACTCAAACAAATAACAACAAACACTTGAATTGAAATATATATTGGTCACAAACATAAAAACATGTTAACAATCAAAACATGGCGATTATACAAAACAAAAAAAAGGTGCAGTTTTACATAACATGATTCCATCACAGCAATCTACCCTACCTTACCATACTGGGTGCAATGTGCAGTGTTATAGACCTTTCATTTACTACAAAGGGGTCACAATAGCAGAATAAAACAAAGTCAACATAGGTAGATAGACAACCAGAAACAAAAACAAATCAGTAACATAGACAACCACAAACAAAATGGGTCGGTAATGAAGTTAACAACTGGTAGCATTTTTAACTCATTTGCTTAATAAGTTAACAACTGGTAGCATTTCAATGTTCAACGCCCCACCATGTGAACTCATTTTTAACTCATTTGCTTAATGAGTTAACAACTACACAATCTCAGAAATTAACAAACAGATATTGGGCCTTAGGCTACCAATTCCAATCAGAAATTAGTTGCATACATTGTCTAATAATCAATCTTTTATGTGAATCATATTGTTTGTGAATATTAAAATATCAAATCATAGTTTAGATACTGTTAGCATATACTTCAGTTTTGAACCCAATAATATTTATCAGGAAAGTGTAATCAGACATGAAAAGTGGATTATGTAATAACCTGAACTGGTAGCAGGAAACAATCATAAAATGCCCACACAACAATAAGGTAATGCTAAGAAAAATAACACTATAAGAAGATTATCGGCACCCTAAAAATGATGAAGTCTGCATTAGAGTCGGTCTAAAGTACTTATAACAACTTCTTTAGTTCAGATAAAATCTTTTAGCTTTCAAAGCTTTTATCTAACAAAGCTGGTAACCAGCAGATGATACACATAACTTTTTAATACCATAACTTTTAGCTACCAGGTTTTCATCCAACAAAAATAAAACAAAGCTGATCTTCACCTCTGGATCTGGAACCTTAACATAATTTTCAACCTGAACTCCATCAAAGTTCAATCTCAAAAGGTCCAGCTACTGTCAAGAGACCGACTCAGAACCGACATGGGATTTAACCAGAAATCAAAATCATTTAATGTAATTCAAAACTACAATTGTTGTAAATTTATAAGCAAGAACCAAAAAGTTTTGGCAACGATTAGAACTTACATATAGACTCTTAATAAGAAGACTTCCACATTTTAAACCGTAACTTTTGTCCGCTCCGCAATGAAGTTTATCAAAATTAAAGAAAGCACAAAATATAAGTTTTACCAAGCGTACGTAAGGAGAGATATCACCACAACACAGCAAAGGAAACTCTCAACTATAATCTGCACAAAGATAGAGTCCTTTTAGGCTTACGACCAGTTATTCAATACCCGTAATTGCATAAATTCAGAAACTATGGCCTGCAAGTACATGATCATCAAGAACAGTGAACCTACCAATTCAACCAGAATCTCATCACCTAGAGGTTGGGATCCATCAATAGGCTTACAACCAGTTATGAACTCCAAGGCCACCATCCTTTATGAGAAAACATCTGATTTTTCAGTCAACTTCCAGCTTGAAGCATACTAAAGAGCCATGTATCTAAGCAAATCAAGAAAATGCCATTCTGTCAATTGTACAAAAGGATTAAGTAGACGAATAACATCCATGGTGTAAACAAGATGAGGCAGCTCACAGATATGGAAACAAATAGTGGAAGATCAATTACCTCCTTCAAAGACCAGTTAAGTTATAAACCATCAGCATCTTCAGCACCAACGGAACCCCATGGGATCTCTTCTGGGTTCCTAATAGTACAAAATAAACAAAATCTCAGATTAAGTGGAACAATTTAATCATAAAATTTTAAAGCTATGCGTATGCTTTAAAGAGCTAATCAAATAATCACCTGCTAGTCCACCGCTGCATTCACTGGTTCAAAATCCTAGGAAGTCACAACCATCATCAAAGAAATAACAAAATACAATTACTAATTAACTTTCTTAAAATGGATTGAACGGGTCAAAGCTCACCTCAAGATCCGGGTTAGGACCGGTCGACTTAAAAGCAACAACATGATGGGTTAAAATATGAATCCGTTAAAAAAAATACATATATATGAGTCCATTTTATTAAAATTACATTAGCAATCCAAATAACTACAAACTCAAACAACACAGATGAAGACCAATTTCATAGTTGTGGATGTAAACGCAGAATGATGAGTCAACATGAACGTCATCCTCACTTTTACTTCGGAAGAAAATATAGCCTCGTTCCATAAACAACCTGATGACCAGGGTTAACCCAGGTTTCTTCTATGCATATATGCAGCTAAACATATCCTGTATACAACACTATAAATACATCATGAAAGCAAGTAAATTGACAATACATAGGGGTAAATTATGTTCTAACCTCTGGATTAATTTGAGTTGAGAAAATTACAGATCTGGTCAAATAACAGCTCAGTAGTGATAGACACACGAAATAAACTACAATGCTCTTGATGTTCATCTCCATTGAACAACTGGACAGTAGCAAGCTTGTGGATGAATCTGTGCATTAAGAACATAACATTTACATAATCGACACAACATGTAAATAAGTCTAAAACTACATAATCTCAGATTGATTCCTTACTAAAGTGATTAAACAAAGACCCTAATCAACATTCTTAGTGTTAGAAATGGGTTTTGTATGCTATTTGATAGCGATATCCAAACTATAAGCAAAATTCATTCACTTCCTAATCAATATATGTTGTTAGAAATGGGTTTTTCTCCTCTCTGTCTCTATATCTAAACACATCAAGGTCAACCGGCTCAAAAAAACTAAACTATAAGCAAAATACATTCACTTATACAGAACAATGGAGGTCGATTAAGGGAAAAAACAGTAGACACCTCAAAGTACAAAGAACGCAGGCCAATCGATAACAAAGCGATCCTTCGAATTAGTAAAGAAATAAATAATAGTTCATAGAGGACCCTTCAAATTGTTGCCAAATGTCACCCATCTTTTACTATAGTCTATAAACAATTCACCGCCACCGATGTCTTCTGTTTAGTCTTCATCATCGCCTGCATTTTCCAATAGCTAGTGGTTACATCTTTGACCACCATCTTCTTTCCCTGCTTACCTTCACAGTATATCTTGATTTTCTATTGTCAAATTTGAACCAAATTGAGAATAGAAGCTAAAAACATTAATTTTCAGCACATGCATATGCACATTATGTAACAGAAAAACCAAAAACATGGAGTACACTCCGAACAAACACAAGAATAGAAGGAACAAATCAAGACATTAAAATTCACCTCTATTGAACTGTGTAGCAAAATCGTAACCTGCAATGTACATGCTCAAGTCATCAAATATGAAGTTATTACTTCCCAAAGACAAAGGAAGCAATAACATGATACAATCTGGATGAAATGTTATGTTGTACCTGGTTTGAAAAATAGCAAGAGCTCATTTGTAATGATTTGTGTCTTGTTTCCAACAAAAGTTGTCGACTACCGCAGTTACTTCTGTTTCAAAGTAGGCTTTGGGCCTTTGTGAACTTTCAAGATCCACATCAACTCTTCTTCCCCACTTAGTTTCATCTAATATTTAATTTGAACAAAAAAAATATCACAATTAATCCAATATAATGCAAAGAAAAAAGGTAACTAAATAGCTAGACTTATATAAATAGAGATGCTTACATTTACTTCACTTCATATCTCCACCGTCTACAAACTATATAGTTTCACCCTTCATATACGTATGTTGCTAAAATTGTCACTCCACCATCTTTACTAACCTTACTCAAACCTTTAAACCATCACATTGAAGTTTCATTTGATTCAAGTTTATTTAATAATATTAAAGAACTAATCAAATTATAAAATATTCACCTTTTGTGTCACAAACAATCAGATCTGCAGATCCTGTGATGTCAAACCAAGAAAAGTGTTCATGTTATGTATCATCTTCAAGTTTTCCGATGGCCCATTTGTAATCAAATAAATTCCACAGAAGCTTGTAATTTTAATTGATTCTGCACAGAATCTAACATTAAAAATATCAAAACAAAGAAACTAAATTTAAAGGGAGATGCATTATAAACATATATGTTATCAAGATTATTATTGCCTGACAGTGAATTCATAATTTAGAGATCTCAACTTGCTCGATGTCATCGAAAAAGCAGAAATACTCCTAAATTTCTCTCCGGTAGCTAGACCTGAAAGATGTCCAACAGCTTGTCATGTTCTAGTCTGTAACAAGTTTCAAACACAAAACATAAACTCCTGAATTTCTAAATTTCTATAACGTGACAACTTACACATAGAAAATCCGAATTCAGTAGGAAATACCAACAGAAAAAGAAAAGTCGTTGAAACTCACCTTCATTTTACTAACAAGCCACAAACCACGATTTTCCGGTGTGCAAATGCGAGCTTTTGATGCGCAATAAGAGAGAGAAGGAACAATTGGGAGATTACAGATGAGTATGTAACTGGATTTAGAAGCGGATGCAACATTCAAATTTCAAATATCAAGTGGAGGGAGACGGTTCAGAAGTTGAAGCGTGTTTCAGAAACTTGCGATAGAAAAAAACGAAAAAACCTAAAATCATCTCAACACAAACCTGAAATTAGGAAGAACTCGAAATTTGTATTCTCTACCACAAAACAAACCTGCGATTGAAGAAGAAATCGATTTGAAATGAGTCTCATATACATGAAAGTACAGCAAACAAAAAAAACCTAAAGGTACCTGCGATTGAATAAGAAATTTGCTGAAGAAGATAAGTCGTGCAAGTGATGTGGACTTGAATAAGATCTGATGAAGAAGATGAGCCGTGCAAGTGATTTCTTAAGATCTGAAGAAGAAGATGAGTCCTGCTTCAAGGAATTTTAGAGAGAGTGCATGTGATAAATGAATGCGACTTTTGAGATAGGTCTGATTGATTCTGATTTGGCCGCCCAACTTTTAGAGACAGGTAGACATAAATGAATTCAAATCCGGCCGCCCATTTTAGGTTTTCTATGTGTTTTAAGATTTCATGCATAAATATGTTGTACATTATGCTTTAAAATGTATACGCGTCTTAAGGATTAAGCATTTTTTATGACGAAAATACCCTTTAGGGCAATATGTATTATATATAGTAATAGATATATATATATATATAGGGGAAGGATCAAATAAAAACAAGATGTTATTGCGAAAACAAGAAAACAAATATTAAAACCTCTATAACTTCCTCATACGATAATATTTTTTAAAAAAATTTGCACCAAAAGTCTTAAAATTATGTCACCTTTAATTCTGGGAAAAAAATTAAAAATATAAAATTTCGTGATTTTTTTATTATTGCACATGTGCAATAATACGTATTAATTATATTACACATGTGCAATATTAACAAAAAAACGTTAATTTTTTTTAATTTTTTCCAGAATTAAAGATAATAGAATTATAAGATCTATGGTACAATTTTTTATCAAAAATATTAACGTATGAAAAAGTTATAGAGGTTTTAATATTATTGCACATGTGCAATAATAAATTTTTATTGCACATGTGCAATAATAAAAAAATAAAAAAAACGTTGAATTTTTTTTAATTTTCTCCAGAATTAAAGATAACAGAATTATAAGATTTATGGTGCAATTTTTTATAAAAAATTTTAACATATGAAAAAAGTTATAAAGGTTTTAATATTATTGCATATGTGCAATAATAATAATAATAAAAATTATTGCACCTGTGCAATAATAATTTTTAAAAAAATTTGATTATTTTTTAAATTTTTTCCCATAACTAAAGATAACATAATTATTAAGGATTTTGGTGCAAAATTTTTATAAAAATATTAACGTATGAAAAAGTTGTAGAGGTTTTAATATTTGTTTTCACAATAAAAGTTGTTTTCACATGATCCTTACCCATATATATATATATATATATATATATATATATATATATATATATATATATATATATATATATATATATATATATATATATATATATATATATATAGTGAAAAGTTCATTGTAGACACCCTCATAAGTGTTGACATGTAGACACCCTTTTTCACCATTAGATCTCTTGATCTAGTGGTTGTGATTAATTTCATTTTTTCCTTTTTTTCCTTTTTCTAATTGTTCAGAGCATTTCACATGTGAAAGTGTCTACAATGAACCTCACCCTATATATATATATATATATATATACATAGGGTTAGGATCTATTAAGAACCTTTATATATTGCGAGAACCGCGAGAACACTTGTTGATCACATATATATATATATATATATATATATATTGAAAAGTTCATTGTAGACACCCTTATAAGTATAGACAGGTAGACACCCTTTTTCATCATTAGATCTCTTGATCTAATGGTTGTGATTAATTTCTTTTTTTTTTATTTTTTTACACATTTAAAACAATTTCTTTTCTTTTCTTTTTTTTTCTTTTTTCTTTTCTTTTTTTTCTTTTTTTATTTTTTTTCTTTTTTTGTTTATTTTGTTTATTTTTTACTTTTTTTTAAACAAATTCGCATGTGAAAAAAACAATTGTGTAGTCACTTTCGCATGTGAAATAGCTTTTTCACATATGAAATTGTTGGAAAAGTGTGAAAAAAGAAAAAAAATATTAATCACAACCATTAGATCAAGAGATTTAATGGTGAAAAAAGGTGTCTACCTGTCTACACTTATGGGGGTGTCTACAATGAACCTCACCCTATATATATATATATATATATATATATATATATAGGGTTAGGTTCAAATGAGAACTTTTTCTTTTGAGAACTTTTGAGAACCAATTTGGGCCACTAATTTTCAAGGGGGAGCATTCAAATTCATGGGGTGGTTTTCCATATATATAAACTAGTGGCTAAGATTAGTTCTTTTTAGTTCTCAAACCCAATTAGTTCTCAAATGATCCTCCCCCTATATATATATATATATATATATATATATATATATATATTTCTAGGGTTGGGGTTAAATGGAACCCTTGTTGAGTTGGAGAATCCTTGGAACCTAAATGAATGGCTCACAATGCTCCACATATACATAGCTAAAAGGGTAACAAAGTAAATTACCCATTCTCTCTCCTCTCTCCTCTAACTTCTTTTCTCTCTCCTCTCTCCTCTCTCCTCTCTCTTCTTTTCTCTCTTCTCTCTCCTCTTTTGTCCATCCTTTATCCTTTTTGCAGATTTTTTCCTTTTACCTTTTAAAACGTTTTTAAAATCACAAGAATATAAAACACGTATTTACAGATACGAAATGTTACATACGTAACTTTTTTGAGTCTGAACAAAAATATTACAATCAACGGCATATATATTCGCGAGTACAAGTTAAATTTGAAAATAATTATTATAAAAAAAGATTATTTTATCTGTTGTAAAGCAAAAAAATTACAAATATACCTAATTAAAAAATATTACGGTTAACACCAAATATAACACAATTAACAATATACATTTTGATATAACAAAGTATATCAAAACAAATAAAAAATTGTCAAAAAATTTATATAACAAGCTACATAAACATCTAAAACTATTTATTCTTCAGTGCTTGATAATTATCTTCAGATTTGACAAAAAAAAAATACATTCACCTACAAAGAAAAACAAAATTCATTAGTTTTATCTAAAAAACATATATTATTAGAAATATATGTTAAGCATTTAACACATGACATATAGACAAAAATAAAAATAAAAAACATCAAACAACTTACATCTTGAACATCAAAAAACGTTACATATATAACGTTATCAAACAAAAAATTACATATGTAACATTATCAAACAAGTTACATATGTAACTTGTATGAACAATATTAAAGATATCAACAAGACACTTTAGCATTCTTTTAAGGATCTTTTATTAGGAAAAAAAAAATCAAGAAACCAGTTTAATTGATATATGCATTTAACACATGGTATATAAATAAAATTAAAAAAAAAACATCAAGCAAGTTACATCTTGAACATCAAAATAGTTACATATGTAACATTATCAAACAAGTTACGTATGTAACTTGTATGGACTATTAAACATATCAACAAGACACTTTAGCATTTTTTTTAGGATCTTTTATTAGTAAAAAATCAAGAAGCAATTTTAATTGATATATGCATTTAACACATGGTATATAAACAAAAACTAAAAAAACATCAAAAAAGTTACATATGTAACATTCACAATAAAAGTTACATATGTAACTTTTATAAACAAGTTTAAACATATCAACAAGACACTTTAGCATACTTTTATGATTTTTAATTAGCAAAAATTCAAGAAGCAATTTTAATTGATATATGCATTTAACACATGGTATATAAACAAAAACTAAAAAAACATCAAAAAAGTTACATATGTAACATTCACAATAAAAGTTACATATGTAACTTTTATAAACAAGTTTAAACATATCAACAAGACACTTTAGCATACTTTTATGATTTTTAATTAGCAAAAATTCAAGAAACAAGTTTAATTGATATATACATTTAACACATGGTATATAAACAAAAATAAAAAAAAAACATCAAAAAAGTTACATATTCAAGTTAAAAAGTTACATATGTAGCATTATCAAACAAGTTACATATATAACTTGTATGAACATATTACAATATTAAACATATCAACAAGTTACACATAAAAAGTTACATATGTTTAATATCAAAAAGTTACACATGTAACATAAAAAAAATTGCATATTCAATATCAAAAAAGTTACACATGTAGCATTATAAAACAAGTTACATGTAGCATTATAAAACAAATTATAAAACAAGTTACACATGTTCATCTATTGGGGTTATGGAATGCACAAATAGAGAAATACACAGATTGACGTTTTGGTTTTCCCGGTGTACCAATTTAAAGTTAAAAGTTATTATTTAAATAACAGGTAACATGTATTTTAAACAACTTAATTCACATAAAAGGACAAATAATTGTAATAATATGTATTTTAAACAACTTAATTCACATAAAAGGACAAATAATTGTAATAATATGAGAAATAATTGTAATCATATTATTACAATTATTTTAACACCGAAACAAAACTCCTCTTTGTTGATTACAACCGGACCCAAAACTTCACAAATCATTACACCAAATTTGGAAGAATCATAATGGCAATGAAAGGTAAATATATAATAAAAACAGGCCAATTTAATAAACTCTCAACACGCGTTACTGACTCATACCGTACGCATTACACCAAATTTGGAAGAATCATTTGGAAGAATCTCTCTGCGATAACACTCCTCAGAATCCCGTTCCGTTACGTCGTCGTAACTGCCGTTCCGTTACGCCTCCGACGACCGGATCAACGGCGACCGGAGCAGACGGCGGCGGTGCAGCGGCGTTTGCACAACCGTCTCATTCTCGTCAACGATTCAACACGTCCGTGTGGCCGGAACCGTTCCTCGAAGCTCTCGCTACTCAAATCGCGATCGACGCCGCGGATTCCATTATCACCGCCGCCGGAGCAGGAGGCGGCGGTTTCTCCGGCGAGGTCAGATCTAGGGTTTTCTGGCGAGGTCAGATCTAGGGTTTTCCGAAGATACGACAGAGGTTTCAGGGTTGAGGTTTCTTTGTTATAGTGACGGTGATGCTAGGTGGTTACGGGTTTTCTTCGACCTTGGGAGATTTCATGATGGAGATCATAGTTTCTCTATAACTTTAGAGAGAAAGTGGGTTGAAGATGAATGGGGATCTGATGAAATTTTTAAATAATTAAAGGAAATGGTGAAGGTTGTTGATGAAGTACACTGTCAAAGTCTGATTAATATTAAAAAATGGATGCTAACATTACCTTTCTACCCCTAAAAGTAACTTTGTTATCTAATTAAGTGTGATAAAATAATTCGAAAATGGAGAATAAACAAGAGCCTTTGGATGAAGTTGATCAAGGGTTAGAAAGTGGGTTCCAAGGTTTCTCCAACTCAAGGTGGGTTCCAATTTATCTTTTCCCTATATTTCTATATATATATATATATATAGGATTAGGATCGTGTGAAAACCCATTTATTTTGTGAAAACGTGAAAACCACTTTAAAACCTTTATAACTTTTTCATACGTTAATGTTTTTTCATGAAATTTGCGCCAAAAGTCTTAGAATTACGTTATCTTTGATTCTATAAAAAACCAAAAACAAAATAAAAACGTTTTTTTTTCCCGTTTTTGGTACACATGTGTACCACAATAAAAAAACTCAAAATTTAATATGAGTTACTAATAGTTTTAAAAGGAAATTGCACCCTAATTATTATAGTTTTATTATCTTTATATCTAAAGAAAAAAATAACAATTTATGATTTTTTAAGTATTGCTACACATGTGTACTATGTTTAATTATCATTCGTAACATAAATGTTTTATTGTTTTTAGTATGTTTTTAATATATTTTTAACATAAGGAGTGTTTTTATACTTTATAATTCGTTTTTGTGTAGTAGTAGTGATGATGGTACACATGTGTACCAAAAACGGGAAAAAAAAAACGTTTTTTTTTTACGTTTTTTTTTAAATATTGTTTTCCAGAGTTATAGATAACGTAATTCTAAGACATTTGGCGCAAATTTCATGAATAAACATTAACGTATAAAGAAGTTATGTAGGTTTTAAAGTGGTTTTCACGTTTTCACAAAATAAAGGGTTTTCATAGGATCCTTCCCCTATATATATATATATATATAGGGAGATGATAATTTGAGAACCAATTGGTTTTGAAAACTTTTGAAAACCATTTTAAACCACTAGTTTATATATATGGAAAAACTCCCCATTAATTATAGTGGTCCCCACCTGGAATACTAATATATAATGCATATTGGTATAGTGTCTTAATTTTTAAAACGCTTACAATTAAATAAGCACGATGTACAAGCCACCAAAGCCCTTGAACCTTTGATCGGAGACATATTCGCTTACCCCTCTTCATCCTCGCCTCGCTTTAGGCAATTGAAGCCCTAATTCAAATTCAATCGGAAACACAGAACAATCAGACACCCGATTTCAGTAAAGAAACAAAGGAGAGGTCTTTCTGATCTTTAGAAAGGAAGATAATCTCCTCTTTAAGGTATATTTTTTCTTCCTTTTGATTTTAAAAGTCGACGCGAACACGAATTAGGTAATCATATTTTAGTTGAGGCACAAACTAAGAGTTTGTCGCATGAGCAAATTTCTATCATCAAAACTATTTAACGGAAAATTACTGTAGAAGCCTTGGACCAAAAACAAATTAACAAAATGGCCTTTGGCCAGAAAGTTTTCTAAAATAACCTTTGACTTTCAAAATAGAGAATGGATTCAGCGAATATGATTTAAGATCCAACGAATGTAATATCATCATATGATTTAAGATCCAGCGAATGTAATATCATCATATGATTTAAGATCCAGCGAATGTAATATCATCTCTATCCATCGATATTTTTTTTATTTTTTTTAACTTTTTAATTAATTAAGCTTCTTAATATGTTTTTACTTAATAATTTATATTTGGTAAATTTTAAAAAAAATCTAAATACACAATACTTTATAATTTTTTTCTGAACATTTTAGCCTAAGTTTTAATAAAAACGGATTTATTTTTGAAAATACAACTAAGTCACGTAACAGACTTTTTATAACTCTTAAACAATAACGAAAGTTGATGATAATACGTAAACTGTTGGTTAAAAATATTGCAAGAAGACGAGTTCCAATAAATAGAGTTTTGTAGTTGGATAGAAGGTGTAAGTAATTATATAATTTTTTTTAAAGAGTTTGAGTTCAAAAAAAATAATAAACTTGTAAAATTTATGAAAATGATTCTTGTTAAAAAAAAATTTTAAATGAGTTTTTTAAAAGTAGTTAATCTTTAATTGTTAAAATAGAGATTCAACCAAGAATTTAAATCTTTTTAAAACGTTCCATAAATATAGTATAAATATTTTTATAAAAAACCCGAATCAGTACTTTTTCAATAAAACGTAGCTTAATATTTTAGGAGAGTGTAAAGCAGTAGATGTTTTCGGTGTCGTAGACAATGAATAATTTGAGAGTTGAAACACTGGTGGAGACGAAGAGAGTTTTCGAGCAAGGATTTTTTTCGTGTTTTCTTCAACATACTCGTTAGAGTTTTCTAGCAACACATAAAAATCATTTTTTTCGAAAACCCACTCCGCCTCCGCCGGTGTGGGAACTCCAAAATATTCATCCTCGACGCCACCGGAAATGTCTACATCATCACACACTCATTAAATATGACTATGTTGTGTCAAGGGAAACGGGTTTGCGGTTGGAGGTTTTAAGATGATTTTTTTTGCTGAGTATGAGGTTTGAGATGAAGTTTTGTGTTTGAGGTTTGAGATGGTGGGAGGAGGAGATATATATATATAGGAAAATAATATGTAAGGCCTTTTCTATGATAATTTCACGAGTGTCATACCTTGAGTTTATCTATGAAAATATGTAGGGCCTTTTTTAAATTAACTTTTTTTTTAAAAAAAAGTTATTTAATTTTTAATTATAAAAGTTCGTGACGAGTATAAATAAAATTAAATTTCAAATAAATATTCAATTAATTACTTGTTTTAACAATGGAAACTTTATAAAATAAATTATAAGATAAATTTATAAATTAATTTTTTAAATATTACATTAATTTAAAATAATATTTAAGTTTAAAATATAAACATTAAAATAAACTAATTTACAAAAAATTAACTTAATTTTAAAATAAAATAATTTAACTTGCTAAAAATGGAATTTTAAGTTTAAAACATAATTTAATAAAAAAATTAAAAAAGTGACGAATAGATCCCATAATAATAAGAGAATAGGGTTGGAGAATAGCAATTTTTTTGAATATTTTATTAAGATAAATGGCGAATAGGTTTGGAGAATGTGGTTCAAATTGGCGTGTGATTTTATAAAATGGAGAATGAATCTATGAAATAGAGAATAAGCCCGACGAATATACCAGAAAAAGTGCTGACATGTCATATTGCTATTGATCTGATATTTTGATAAACCACATGATCAAATACCATTTTGTCAATTTTATTTTTGGTCCAAAGCTTCTGTAGTAATTTTCCCCTATTTTAATTTTGAAATTCAAATGCACATTTACTTTGTCTTTTGCTTGCAAATTCACTTTAGACCTAATCAGTTAAAAAACAAAGCAGGCAGCTTCGATCTTCATCTCCTTTGGTACCTGCTTCTTCATTTGGCATCATATAAAACCCGATTAGCTATGCTTTTTGGTAGAGAGCAACGGATGTGATCCTGATTCGATTTTGGGAAACCTGAACAATATGGAAATTTTGTTGGGTGGTTTAGTAAAACTGACGTAACTTGAGAACCGTTAAGAGTTACGAGAGCTAATACCAGCCAAAACGACAATCTCGAAGAGATTTACACTTTTACTCGCCTAACGGCCAGTACCCTCCGTTTTGATACCCCAAATCTACTTCTAAGATCTTTATTTTCGGGTTTAAAGTTTTGATATACAAGTTTTCGGACAAGATGAGTGACTTTCAAGCATTTGCTGTAATTCAGAATTCGATGCAAGCTACAATGCAAACAATGATGAGCTATGACAATAAAATTGGAACAAGTCAAAAAGTTTCCAAATTCCTAAAATTGGAAGATTATCATAGTTGGGTTAAACAGTTTGAAGCGTATGTCTATACAAACGATGTTGATATGTGGTTGGCTTTCACTGAACAATATATATATCCTAAGGATGCTTCTGGAGAGCCGATTCTTCAATGAAAATTCACTTCGGAACAAAAGAGAGCATATCAAGCTGAGAAGAAGGAATATGGTACTTTGACAATGGCTTTGCCTAAAGAATTGCTACATCAACTTTCTGCTAACTATACATCGAAGAGTTTATGGGATGCTTTGCAGAAAAGATGTGAAGGAAATGACTAATACAAGAAAAGTCGTCAAAAGGTTTTGAAAAAGGAGTTCGATAGTTTTAAGCATTATCAAAATGAATCAATTTCCCATCTGATTGCAAGATTTGCACATTTGATGAGTGAGATGAGTTTGGTGAGTCTTACAAAGGAAGATGTTGATTTAAAAGAAAAGATTTTGGAGGCTTTACCTGA
Organism: Deinandra increscens subsp. villosa; assembly: GCA_039602395.1. Classification (NCBI taxonomy): domain Eukaryota; kingdom Viridiplantae; phylum Streptophyta; class Magnoliopsida; order Asterales; family Asteraceae; genus Deinandra; species Deinandra increscens. Next base: position 68,632,076 of record JBCNJP010000007.1, read on the forward strand.
GAATGGGAAAATTGTGTGATGATGATTACCCATGATAAGAATATTCGGGTTTGTTATTCAATGACCTGGTTCAAAGAATACAATTAAGGGATATGGAGTTAACTAAAATCTTATCAAAATTTAAAATCATTTTTGGATCCATCTCTTGATACAAAAAAAATCCCGAGAGAAGTTCATCCTCTATTATAAAAACTACGATTCTCATCATCATCTGTTTTTTGAATGTGCCTACTCGGCTCAGGTTTGGAGCCGGGCTCGCTTTAGGACGTGCTTTAGGGATCTGGGTTCTATGTGGGTGGACATTTCCATTTATTTTATTGGAAAATCTTCTAATTCTCTTGAGGTTGTGGTTGCTAAACTTGTTTTTCATGCTTCAGTCTATTACATATGGCAGGAAAGGAATAACATACTCTTCAAAAATCATGCTCGACCTCCTGACTCTCTTGTTGATATTATTTGGGACACTGTTTGAAGCAAGTTAATTGGAATCAAGCTGAAGCACGCCTCTAGAGTTTTGCAGATTCTGGATGGTTGGGGAATTGGTTGTGATGCTATTTATAGGCAGATGTAGCAAGTTGTATTTGGATAAGGTGGTTGAGGACGGTTGATGTTGGAGTGTGTCAGAGTATATAGAGATAAATTGAACATATTCAATTTATCTCTTTTTCAACAGTCTTTAACTGCCTTCGTGATTAATGCCAAGTTGGCATTCATTTTGCTTGTTCTTCACACAAAGATAGAAATTATTCTTCTCATAATCTTTATCTTCTGATAGTCCAAAACTCCTTCTGGACTCTTCTTTGAAGACTGTTGATGCTTCCCATTAGAAGCTTTCTACATAAATGAGGATTTCTGTAGAATTTAGTCTGTACAGAACTACTTCGGAATTTCCGGAGTAGTTCTGTATGAATACAGAAATCATGCAGAAATCTGTAATTCATACAGACTTTAGTATCCTTTCTCTTTTAAGGATGTGTCTTATCTTTTCTTCTAATACTTGACTGTATTGTGTTACAATTACATTGTGCTCTAACAATCTCCCCCTAAGTATTTGAAGAAAATACATAAAAAGAGAAAGAAATGTAAGCGTAGATCATTTTCGTTGATCTTATCAAGGAATATGAAATAAGTCTTGTCTGTCATAGTTTAAGGATTTACAGGTCTTTTCTGATTTTTGCCATAGCAGTGAGTGAGTTAATTTCAAAGTTGTACTCTAAAGTACATTCTTCCAGTAGGGTTTTGAAGACAGTTCTTTCCTTTATCAGTGCATCAATTTCTGACTTGATGATTTCCTTGGTGCTGCTGTTGTTAGTCTTGCATTTCTCTAGAATGAATAGGAAGAATTCTAAGGCCAGATTTGTATAATTCTGTTTTTCTTTTAGCCTAAAGAACCTTCTTTCTTTAGAGAGATCTCTGAAGCATATACCAGGGATTGGGCTGATAAATGTTGTACCTGATCATCTCCATGAGACTTCAGGAGGGATAGTTTCATTTGGTTTTGTTAAGAACACTAGAGGGATGTTGGAGTCTTTTGTTAATTCGACATCCACCTGTGCTTGTCTTCTGAACATCCTTTTACTGACTTCAATTTCCTTGGTATAAAGCAGTGCTTACCCTTTCTGTTTTTGAAAAAGCGTGAGCGGTAGATCGTCTACTTAGTCGTATCGAAATCAATGTAAAATGAGAATAACACGGGGAGTAAATACAACGAGACTTGTATTAGACCACTAAGAACCACAAAGTGCACTGATAGAAAGTAAGACTCAAAACGTACAAGTCTCTTAAGTTCTACACAAGACAAACTACATATACTAGCTGAAACCCCGATGGTCCGAACTCCAGGTTCGGACCAGTCCGAACTCAGGGTTCGCCTGGAGTTCGGACCACAACTAACTTGCATATCTTCGTCTTGTATTCGATACTTCACATGACGATCAAGAACCATGTATCAAAAAACTCCCCCTCGGCATGTGTAGTATCATCTTCCACTTAAAACTTGTATCTTGTATCTTCAATCAAACTCTCCCTCGATCTTTACGATGAGTTCAATCTTGAATACTTGATATTGCATCGTGTGTAATCTCTTTATCAACAATCTTCAGAAGACTTGAAGTTGTGATGTTTTGAATTTAGAAATTTGATTTCGTATTCCGTGTTGATCAATAAAAAACAAATAAGAAACAAAATCTTTTTGACTTTTAGAAACTTTATATCAAAACACTCCTAAAATCTTTCTGGTATTTTCTGAAAATAAAAGTAAACACAATACAGAATCAGACACTATTTTTGTCTTTTGTGAGAAAGATCACAACTTGAGATCATATTGGACATAACATGCTGAACTACACTTCAATTTCGATTATAGTAGCACATAAGCCATGTCGATTGCAGATATAATTTGTCCAACTTTAAACTCAGGAAGAATCATACTCATAACATCTGGATATGTTAAAGTATTGATTATATTTGCATTGACCAGTGTACCCCACACTATCAGACATACTCAGATATGCTTTGCTTATCACATATTTGTGATTTCATTTGTGATTTATCAAATAATGATTGTATTCATGATATAGTCAACTGGGTTCCATGCAAAAAGAAATAAGAATGTTAAATGGTCTACCTTAAGGTCGATCTTTCGATACGCAGATAAGGCCTCGGATTTAACAAAATAAAATAAATAAATTAATAAATAAAATAATAACAAGTTGAAATTGTATAACTCAACAACAATCAGGTCGGTCTTGTGGATACACAGAGAAAGTCCGATGAGTTATACGAAACACCAAAGAAAATAAAGCAGAACGTCAAACGAACAACAATAGTTCGGCTTTGTGAGCACGCGAAGAAAGTCCGATCGTTTGACAAAATAAAGAAAATCAAACAAGTTTAAAACTTTTCAAAATGAATACACGTATACACAGTGACTTCTCATCTTATTTTTCACATATCTTTTTCTTCATACATCTTGAGATATGCATCAAGATGTTGTCCACTAGGCCAAGCATCAGATTTTGTGTATATCACATTTGAATACTTTCTGATTTGCCAAACCTACCTTACACATCGATCAAATGGTCTTACGACTTTTTCATCTATTTTATCCATGAGTCAGACAATGTAAGCCAATGTACCATCATTTCCCAATCATGTCGGATACAATTTCTCATTTTTCAATGTTTTTGGATTTTTGCATTTTTCAATGTTTTTGTCTGTTCAAATTTCTCTCCTTAAAAATGACAACTCTATTTATAGATTTTTATTTTTAACATTTTGAAAAACAACACACTATTTTTGTATTTTTGCAAAAACAAACTCCCACTCAAGATGAGACGGAGTGAAAAAACAAATCAGAAATTGATCAACCAACACGAATACTTTCAGTTAAGCATTTTTGAAAATTAGATTGATTTTGAAATTTAGATTAAGTTATCACAGATATTTCACAATCAGCAATTTCTCAATCACCGATAGGTCTTCCTAAATTACCTGTTTGACACCAGATAAGACATTATTCGCTTTGGGATCGACCCGATTCAACATCGTTGGGTCGTCCGGTGTCTTTCATAATGTCGTTGTTGGCCTTGGTTTAGACCATGACGACTTACAAGTTGATTGGATCTTTGGAGACATGGTTCATAAAAAATTTGACCTTTGTTATCCAAATATTTGGCAGTGTTGTGGATATATGTAGTCGTTGGACAATTAGCAGCAAGATGTCCTGGTTGACGACATGCATAACAAAGTCTTTCTCGAAAAATATTTGAAAAATGCTTTGAATTTTGAAAACTAGATGAATGTTCAGAATCAAAAATATCAAAGAAACCATCAGAAGAATCATACCTAGGAGATGGACTCCTTGAAGATGATGACCTTCCAGAATAATAAGATTGTCCTTTCATAGGAGGTGATTTCTTTGGAACTTTAACTTTTGAATTCTGCTTTGCATTTGCTGGCTTCTTCATTTGAACCGGTTCTTCCTTCACTTCATAACCCAAGCCGTTGTGCTTTAAACCTGAAGATTTTGATGAACTTGAAGAACCAAAAGCTTCTCTCCCCTTAGCTTCTCTAGTGAATTTTGCTTTGATATCTTTCAGTTTGTTCTTCTCCCCCAAAACTTTGTCTTCTTCAGTTGCGTATGAAATACTTGCACCACTGTTGTCAAACACTTGTTCATTTTCCAGAAAAATAGACTTTGAGCTAAACTTAGGAGCTTCACCCAAAGGCTTTTCCTTCTTCTTAGACTTCTTCTTCTTGGATGAAGTGGCAAATTTTGAATAATCGTGCAATTCAGCTTTAGGATCAAGTGGAGCAGATGTTACCTCAATCAAATCCACTGGCTGAGAAACCATATTAATATCATTTTTCTCAGAATTCTCCTCACTCTTATCCTGTTTGTATAAGAAATTCAGCAATGTCGGTGACAAATTGCAATTCTTTACTTGCCGTTGCAACTCCAAAATTTCCAACTTCAATTCAGAAAATTTCTGTTGAGCATCAAATACATCCTTTTGGGACTTGATGAATTTTGCATTGAGATCATCATATTTATAAGCTTGTAGTTTCCTGATCTCACATTCAGCAAACAACTCTTCAAGCACACTTTCTTTCTTCTTTTTATAAATCTCAACATCTTTAGTCAACACTTCATTGTTGTCACGATAAAGAACATTTTCATCTTGAAGAATAGAAATTTTGTTTTGAAGCTTCTCAACAGCCACAACAGTTTCAACAATAAGAGCATTAGCCTTTTCATACTTTTGTTGAATCGGATAACTCTTCTCAAATAAATTTTCAAAATCTTGAACTGCATCTAAAGCTTCAGCTTTGGCTTTCTCACATTCTTCAACCAATTGAGTCTTTTCTTTCAAAACATCTTCATGAACATGAACCAATTCATAATACTTCTTTTGAAAATCATCCAATTCTTTCTTGAGCACAAAAATCTCTTCAGTTGACAATTTAGACCTTTCCTCAAAACTTGCAATCTTGTTACTCAGCCTTAAACATTTTAAGACATCTTGATTCTTCGACTTTAACTTCTTTAATCTTTGATATTATCGAAATAGAATCAGAATTAGTCAGAATGCTATCATCATCATCATGACGAGTAGTCAAAGCAATTGTAAATGGAGCATGTTTCCTTGTAGCCTCAGAATCTGCATTCCAGGCAAATTCATTTGGATGCCAAAACACCTCATTTAATTTCTCATCAAAAGAAACAGCTTTTTCTTCAATCTTAGAATTTTCACTTGGTGAATGAAAAACCATATGAGCATGTTGACCAGACTTCAACTTGTTTTCAGTTGAACTTGGACATTCTCTTGCAAAGTGACCATATCCCGAACACTTACAACATTTCACCTTAGATTTGTCCAAACCAATCTTCCCATCTTGATTCAATCTTTTCTTGCCAGTTCTATTGAAATGATCATAATCTATCTGAACGTAATCTTCATTTGTCAATTCAGCATTACTCACAGCACCAGTAATAACACCAAAATATGAAGATACCAACGCAGACATTAACGTATTATAATCATCGGTAGTTTGAGCAGACAATGCATTTTGAGTCGAAGAACTAGGAACATAAATATTACAACCAACAGGATAAATAGGAATTTCAGATTTACCTGCAAGAAATGTTGTAGGGGGTACGGAACTAAGAATATTAGATTTCCCAGTATTTATTGTAGATACATTTTCACCATGATACACAGCTGGATTTTGGATTTGTACAGGAAGTGATTTATTCACCATCAACTCCATATCCCGTACTTGTATCCTTTGAATCAAATCATTGTAACTCAGACCAGAATATTCTTTATCATGAGTAACCATCATCACATAATTTTCCCACTTTTCTGGTAATGCTTCTAAAATCTTTTCTTTTAATTCATCATCTTCCTTTGTAAGATTCACCAGACTCATTTCACTAATCAAATGTGCAAATCTTGCAATTAGATACGAAATTGATTCATCCTGATAATGTTTGAAACTATCAAACTCCTTTCTCAAAACTTTTTTACGACTTTTCTTGTATTGGTCATTGCCCTCACATCTTTTCTGCAAAGCATTCCATAAGTCGTATGATGTAAAATTAGCAGAAAATTGATGTAATAATTTTTTCGGCAATGCCATTGTCAAAGTACCATACGCCTTCTTTTCAGCTAGATATGCTTTCTTTTGATCATTATTGAATTTTATTTAAAGAATTGGTTCACCAGATGCATCTTTGGGATAAACATATGGTTCATGATATGACAACCACATATCAATATCATTTGTGTTAACTTGTGCTTCAAATCGTGTAGCCCAACAATGATAATCTTCCAATCGCAATAATTTGGGAACTTTCTGACTTGTTCCAATTTCATTATCATAGTTAAACATAGTTTGCATTGTAGCTTCCATCGAATTTTGAATAGCCGCGAACGCTTGAAAATCGGACATTTTGAAAAATTATGTTACTGTTCACTCCAAACCCTTTCCGAACTTCGTCCGAATCACGTCCGAACTACCTCCGAACTTAGGCCGAACCTTATCCGAACTTAAACTAGCCGAACCCCCTCCGAACCTAACCTTCGGAAGAATCAATCGAACTTGGACCGAACTCGTGCCGAATGTTGACCGAACCTAAGCCGAACTACTACCGAACGATGTCCGAACTCTCACTAAACCAAGAAATGACTGAACTTCGCCCGAACCTGGAGTTCGGAGCGGTTGTTTTCAGCTTAGTCCGAACCTCAAACGAACTCTAACTCACTTGACACCATTTTCTCGATTTTCAGTGTTTTTGGATGAATTTTTTTTCGACAGAAACACAAGCAAACTTGATAGATACAATCTAGGAGAAGATTTTTGATGAAAAGCACACTCGAGAAGATCAAACAAACTCCAAAATGATACTCATTTTCGTAACACATGAAATTTTGACTCAAAACTCCAAAAAACAGAGATTTCTAACCAGTAGAACAAACCAAATGCTCTGATACCACTTGAAAAAGCGTGAGCGGTAGATCGTCTACTTAGTCATATCGAAATCAATGTAAAATGAGAATAACACGAGGAGTAAATACAATAAAACTTGTATTAGACCACAGAGTACACTGATAGAAAGTAAGACTCAAAATGTACAAGTCTCTTAAGTTTTACACAAGACAAACTATATATACTAGCTGAAACCCCGATGGTCTGAACTCCAGGTTCCGACCTGTTCGGACCAGTCCGAACTCAGGGTTCGCCAGGAGTTCGTACCACAGCTAACTTGCATATCTTCGTCTTGTATTCGATACTTCACATGACGATCAAGAACCATGTATCAACAGTTTTTGAGGGTTGACTTGAGAAGTACCTTATGAATGACACCAACTGTATTGGGTTAAATTGTTGTAGGTCTTTATCAGTGAATTCCTTGATGCTTTCATCTTCTGTCTTCACTGTGTAACAGTTAAAGTGATCTACCCAAAGGTGTTTCGTTAAAGGTTGAGCCTCGATTTTTATGAACTCAGTAATTGAAGGCATTGTGTAGTTAGGATTTTCCTCAACTGAGATTCCAATCGACCTGTCAAAAGCTTTTCTTGATAGAGGCTCATTGTGGCCTGTCTTCTTCACTCTTGAGTAGTTTCTCTTGCAGTTCTCTGACTTCTTCCCATATGACTTTTTGCATATTCTTCTTTTCAGAGTAATCATCTTCAAATGCTGATCCAGATATGAAGGATCCAGCTAGTGAGGATGATTGTATTTGAGTCTTCTTAGCTGGGGTTTTCTTTGCTGTTCTGGTGGAGAGGGCGGTTGAGAGACAGTTGTTTTCTGGGCAATCTTTGTTGGTGGCTTAGGAGAAGAAGGAGGTGGGGGAGAAGGCATGCCTTCATAAGCTTGAGATGAAGGTTTGCATTTCTTTGAGTTCTTTCTTTTAAGTTGTTATGTTTCATCTTCTTCTTCACTTGGTATAAGGATCGAACTAGTCCTCACGCGATATCTAAGCCAAACAAAACCGTGCGGAATCCGGTTTGATTGGTGATTCAAGAAAAACAATAAGTGATAAGATAAATAATGATTTGGAACAAATGAAAACACAAACCGATTGAAGAACACTTGAATACTTGAAAGAGGTTGATTGCCAACACTTGAATCAATCGAAATTATGGATTTCGAATTACACTTGTTACATACACCTTGTGCACACTTTCAACAACCTAAAATGTGGGGAGGGTTTCCTTTTTATGGGGATTCTCCATCTTGGAGAATAAGTCACCCTAAAAACCCTAAATCCCCTCCAATTCCCGTATTTGACCACATAGGCCCATTAAACTCCTTCTAAACACTCTCTAATTGAGCCCAAACACATCTTAAATGACCCAATGACCCAATATAACCAAAACCCAACTAATTTTCACCTATTCTAACACATAGGCCTTCAAAATAATCCACAAATGGATAATTCAATACACAAGCCACAAATTATTCCCTTACACTTGGATCACTGCCTTGAAGTCTTGTCTTTTTCATTGGAGGTTCAACAGAGATTGTGATTGGTTTTCTTTTCTTATCTGTTCCTTTTACTTTTTGTTTCCATTCTCTTTCTATCTCTCTCATTTGATCTTCTTGAAAAGAGTGTTTGATTGCTAGGTTTGCAGAACTCAGTTGATTTCTTGTCGATTGATCTTATTTCTTCTTGTGCCTTCTTTGCCTAGTTTTTGCCTATATCTTCAAGAGTCTGTTTCTTGTTTATTAATTCTGTAGAGAGATTTTTAATGAATTGTTCATCATCACTTGTCTCTATAACTTGCAAATTTTGAAGACTTTTGCTGATGTCTTCTGAAATCTTGTTGGCCTCCTTCCTTAGTTCTTCTTTCCTGGTTTTCAGCTCATCTGCTAGAGTGTTTAGTTGATTGGTGTTCTGAGCTGTGTTTCTTTCCACATTCATGAGCTTTTCTGAGTTTGAGTGCTTGAGTTTCCGTAGCTCATGAAGGTCAATTTTCTGATCCCTTTTGTAATTGAATATTTTCTCTCTAATTGACTGAGAGAACTCTAAGAGATTAGATTTGAGTAGGATACTGGGTAAGCTTGAAGTTGGATCAACAGATGATCTTTCTCCTTCTAACATACCAATGGACAACACATATCCAGCAGTTTTACTAACAGTTTCTCTGTTGAGAGTTTGTTAGTGCCTAAAATACCAGAAATATCTGATGTTCCTAGGTCTTCCACATTCATTGTCTTTATCCTTAATGATTCAGACTCATGTGTTGCTCGATAATTCTTTTTAGAATCCTCATGTGTCGAATCCTCAGGGAATCAATCCATGTGGGTTCTTTCCAAGATTCTTTGACTCATTGAGTCTCCACTTGTTGGTGCTTGCTGATGACTCTCAGAATCATCAAACAGGCTGAGCTTGGTGGCTATTTCAGGAATGTGGATCTGAATGGGTGAGTTTGGTGGGCTAAAGTTGAAGTTTTTGTAGGCTGAGGTGGTGGATTTTAATGTAGGAGAGTCAGGTGAATTTCTATTAGATTGACTGATTCAGAAAAGTGAGATGTTTGTGGGCTGTGTTTTGGGGTTGGTTGTTCAGGCTCAGATGAATTTTGTTCTTGTAGTTCTGTTCCTTCTTTGTACTTCATCAAAACAGGGAAACCATCTGGTATATTTAAAAGTAGTGAAATAGGTACAGAAGATATAGAGTGTGTTGTACCTGATTCAAACTTTTTCAGAATTTTCAAAGTGGTTGACCTATGCTTATCTCCCTTCATAGCCAATGATCCTTCCTGACATTTTTTGAAGATGAGAAGAGAATGAAACCTTATAAATGGAAAGTGGGCAGTTTCTTTCTTTTCCTTTTGTTTATCTTCAATTCTTTTCACTAGACTCCTCCACAGCATAGCTCCATAATCTATTCTTTTATTAAGGATTATAGCGACCATTATGGAGTATACTGATTCACTAGCTTGATCAGATGAGCCGACTTTAGCAGTTAGGATGTAGATGAGTGTGTGCATCATCAGTTTCCACTTTCTCTCTAGGTGATTAATGTTTATACCTGAGATTGTGGTAAAGCTTGTTCCTTTGTTCAAGGAATTGATGGTTTTGAGAATTTCTGTTTTAGTTGGGGGTTGAGCAGGGTCTTCTGGTACTCTGAGGTCAGTAGCTTGTCTGAAGTCTTCTTCTGAAAACTGTAGTGTTGTTGTGGATCGATCTTCGTTTTCGATGAGTGCTTCAATCCATACCTTTTTAGTTACAATTTCAGTTTTTACTCTTATTATTGACCAGACATTCATAAAAGCCTCTTTGGTGATTTCTTCATCTTCAGTGAGAGCTGTCATGAGAGGCGAGTACCTCAATGCTTCTATGATGATTGAACATCGTTTGAGTAAGCCGGTGGATTTAGATTTGCTTGCATATTGTTTTGCTTTATGTTAATGTCTTGAATAGAGAGATTTGGGAGGATGAAGCCATTTTGATTGTTCGAAGAAATGTTTTTCTTGGTTAGGACTGTGGTTTTGTGAACGGTGTTTGATTTTGGGAGTGAGTGAGGATTTTATAGCATGAGAGAGATTCTAGGGTTTTAACGGCTCTTTTTCACTGATTGGATTGACTGGTGGTGAAACAGATGTTCGTTGGATCATTGATTTTCCTTGTAACTGAAAAAGTTACCGTTCCTATCTATTAGGAGCATTTGACGTCTTCATTATCGGTTGGGATTTCTTGACGTAGAATTATTTTGATCCCTATTTTTCAGGGTGAGATCAAATGTGTTTTCCTTCCAACAGTTCCAGTTTTTCACGAAACTTTTCAGTGGATCCCCCCTTTTTTTTGTGAGTGTGTGTGTGTGTGTGTGTCAAATGTTTTTTTTTCATTTCCTCTTTTTGTTTCATTCTAGCATTCAAGCTTCTGTACAGAACTACTTCGGAATTTCCGGAGTTGTTCTGTATGACCAATTTTTTTTGGAAAGATACAGAATCACTAGTAGAGATGTTTTAGCTTAACACAACTTTGAGCATTTCTTGAATTAATCCCAAAAGATCCAGTTCTAACAAATTTTCCAACAACTTCTTAACAAGATACCTCGTACAGAACTTATTTAAACATAAAGTTTAAGTGAGTGTGTGTAGTTCTACAGGTACAAGGTAGGATAATTCTGGTGGGTTTTGGAGGATATGTTCTGGCTTCAAGTTGGAGAGGAATGTTGTTATGAAAGATGGGTCTCAGGCCTTCGTCCTCTTCTATTATCTCATTTGGAAGTCCAGTGATGTGAGGACCAAGATACCCTTTGAGAAGGTACAGGTTGGGTAGGATATTTGCGGGGAATTGCTTCCCATTTCTTGGCCTGGCAGATCGTTGTTGTCACAAAACGAGGATATAGAATCACTCTTTCTTCTAAAGGGAGATAACAGTTATTTTTCATGTTCTGTATAAGATAGTGAGAGAAGTCCACATCCAGTCCGTGAATTAGAGCATGCATGACTATTTGAGTGTCATGGTCAGCAAGATGATGGTTATTGACTCGAGAAGAAAAGCAGAGTTGAATTTGAGAGAAAAAAGAATTGCCAGATGAGGGGAAGGTGGAATTTGTTGGCCTGTTTTTCAAAAAAATTTCCATAATACCCAATGTCAATGAAGGTTTCAATGACTTGGGCCCTGATGAAGTAAATGTCTCCATTTTTATCATTCTGTCTGAGAGTAGAGCGAATGGAGTCTTCAGTGATTTCAAAGGTGAGGTGGTTCACTTGAGTTCTTATTGGGCTTCCGGGTAAATTGGGTACAGGTCTTGCATTGACCCAGAATTTTCTTAGAAATTCGTATCTGAAGGGAGTGTTTTGGGTAAGTGCAAACCCAATAGCACAAGTTTGCAAGATCCTCATCATTCTGGTAAAGGTTGGCTGATGGTTGGAGGTATGAAGACAGAGGTTGTGAGTTTGATGAAGTGAAATTTGGAAGGCTTGTCTGTCTAACATAGCTTGAAAATCCATTTTCTGCTGAATATTTGAATGAAGATTGGATTTGTTTGGATGAGTACTTGGATGAGTTGGGAGTGATATCTATCTATTTGTAATCGGGAAGAGTTCAGAGGTCTGGATATTTGGCAGTGAGACTTTTGGGTTTTGTCGGCTACTTAGACCCCTGATAGAGGTAGTTGAGATGGTTTGTGAGAGGGAATTGACTCTTATTTTCATCATTCTCCTATTTTTAGAGTTATTATTACCTCTTCTATGTGCTTTAACTCACAAGGATTTGTTTCCCGATATGCCTATTGCCATTTAAGTGTGTGATTTGATGGGCATCATTTTATTTCAGGAAGAGAAAGTTAACTTTGTCTTGAAAATGACGAGTGTCTTTTAAGATCATTTATTGAAGAAAAAAATAAAAGCATAAAATAAAAGAGAAGACTCCCCCAAGATATGTGCATGGTTGGGAGTCTCTTGGATGAAGCAGATATTCTTCAGAAATTCTGAAGGATATTTGTTCATGCGAACATAAAAAGTTTTATTTGGTTTTTGGAACCCATTTGTTTTTGGGTTTTTTGTTTGTTGTTTCAGTTGTTTCTTTTTTTTTCACAGAATTAGGGGATATACTCAAAGAGGTGTTACATTTTGCTGAGTATATTTGTTTAATGTTGTAGTGTTTCCCAATCAGTTTTACCATTTCATTACACATGCAGTGCTTGTATATGTTACTTTCTCCAAAATTTTCAAGATTAAGATTTGAGGAGCTGGTTGACTCAGATTTGGTTTTGTTTGAGTCATCAGTGTTGGACTGATTGTTGTATGAAGATTCAGAGACTGGACTTTTGTTTTTGGCATAGTTGTCCAGTTGTGATTCATTTTGACTGCTGCTTCTTACAAAGACAGTCTTGGAATTTTTTGTCCCTTGAATGTACCCAATCCCTTGCCCATGATTTGTAAGTGTATTGGTCATATTTTCAGGTTGATCATGAGCATTTATGAGACCATTTATTTTCTTTGTTTCCATGTGCAATCTTTGATATAAAGTTGCACGTTCAGTCTCATAGTGATCAATTTTGGCTTTATTGCTCAAATTTTGTGTTTCTAGTTGTCTTAATATCAACAGTTCTTTTTCTCTATCCTCTTTTAGTTGATGAAGTTCAGATAGGAGAGAGTTGATTTCTTATTAAAAAGTTTTAAACTTGTTTTCATTTAATAGTTTGTTTCTTTCAGAGTTTTCTTGAAGAACTTTATAGTTGATTGACATGTTATTGAATTGAAAGATTAAATCAGTGTGAGATGAGCTTACTTGTTTTTCATGTGAGATTTCAGAGAGATCAGTTGAGAGGAATTCATCGTTTGTCATAAGACATTTTTTGGAGTGACATTCCTCATCTAATGATGACTCAGAGTCCCAGTTCTCAACTTCAGCCATTAATGCTTTTTCTTTCTGCATGGCTTGTTCATACTTCTTTTTGTAGTATGCAGCATCCTTGAGTCTTTTGTTTTTTGCATTCTGAAGCATAGTGTCCCATTGTTCCACATTTGAAGCATTTTATCTCACTCTTGTCAACTTTAGGTTTGTTGTATTCAGATGAACGGTTTTTGCTCTATTCAATTTTGAAAAATTGTTTTTGGTTGACCAGGAAGGATTCTTTTTTAATCTACCAAACTGTTTGGTCAGTAGTGCCAGTGACTTTTCAAATGACTCATTTTCTGTTTCATACTCAGAATATTCATTTTCTGAGTCACTTAGTTCTTTTCGTTTTGAGTGGCTTGGCTCTTGTTTGATATTTATTTTCCTCTTTTCAGAGTAAAGGGCCAGTGGATCCACTTTGAATTTTGAGATGTCCAGTATTTCAGACTCTTGAGAGTCTAGAATACGAAAGAGATCATTTAGACTTTTTTCTTCTAAATCCAAAGTTGATTGAAGAGTCATGGTTAGACTTCTCCATTCATGAGGAAGACTTTTGATAAATTTGATGCTTGTTTCCTCATTAGATTTATAAACATTGAACTTCCTTAGGTTGTTGATTATTGTAGCAAAGCGATTGTAAGTGTTTAAAAGTGACTCGCTTGGAAGTGACTTGAAAGATTCATATTCATTTTTAGTGCTTTTGTTCTCTTGTTTCTTTTCATTTGATCCCCCCATCAAAGAATTTCTCAAGGGCATCCCATATGCCCTTGGTTGAGGTGTTACAGTCAACTTGACAAGATATTTCATGAGGAAGAGCCATGATGAGGACTGTCTTGGCTCAGTCCTCATTTATTTCTTTAGTCTTGTCTTCTTCACTCCACCATTTCCTTTCTTTAGGAATGGTGCGAGTGGGCACACCAGCTGAGGTTTCAATTTCTTTTATCTCAGGAATGTCAACTATGGGGCAATGGGGTCCCTTGGCTATGCATTCCAACAGGGAGCTATCAACTTCTTTTGGAAATTCTGATTTTGCACTGTGGATATTCCTCCCTAGCAAGCATAGGGGGTTTTGCTAATGAGCCAAGAGATTTCCATTGTTCTAGCTTGAAGACATTTTTGAGAGAGAGTTAAAGAAAAGATGTTAAAGAGCGGGAACTTTGAATATTAATTATTCAATCTGCTCTGATACCAATTGTTGGGTCCCGTGGAGGGCTATTTAACAATGTTGGCACAATTTGATTTAAACAAGATAAACAAGTTGCGAAAAGTAAATCAAATTGGAAGACATCAATTCATAAAAGGGTTATTTTGTATATCTTAAATGTAAATAATAGTTTACACGAGTTTATAGTATAACTATGTATCAACAGAAATAAATTTTCTATGTGAGTGATGTTGTCATTGCTTTGAGAAGATATTGAATTGTATGCTTGATGTCTTGCTTTGTTTGGTGAAGTCAGCTTGCTATTTATAGACAGATGTAGCAAGTTGTATTTGGATAAGGTGGTTGAGGACGGTTGATGTTGGAGTGTGTCAGAGTATATAGAGATAAATTGAACATATTCAATTTATCTCTTTTTCAACTGTCTTCGTGATTAATGCCAAGTTTGCATTCATTTTGCTTGTTCTTCACAGAAAGATAGAAATAGTTCTTCTCGTAATATTTATCTTCTGATAGTCCAGAACTCCTTTTGGACTCTTATTTGAAGACTGTTGATGCTTCTAATTAGAAGCTTTCTATAGAAATGAGTATTTTCTGTAGAATTTAGTATGTACATAACTACTTCGGAATTTCCGGAGTAGTTCTGTATGAATACAGAAATCATGCAGAAATCTGTAATTCATACAGACTTTCGTATCCTTTCTCTTTTAAGGATGTGTCTTATCTTTTCTTCTAATTCTTGACTGTTTTGTGTTATAATTACATTGTGCTCTAACATAGACTGATAACTAGGATGATTGATTGACACTTATTACAACTATCCTAACACAGATTCTTATCTAATTCGGGTCAGATTTGACAAATTCGAATCTAGCCCTATTATGACAAAAACCTAACTAAACTAAAGATTTTGAAGGAAAAGTGGAAGGATTTCGAAATACTTACATGATGGTGATGTGGAGAAGAAGATTCGTAGTCAGGTGGAAATTTTCACCCAGAGAGAATCTCGAGCACGGCCCGTTTCAAATGACGTCGCAAATGGGGAGGAGACCCCTTTTGTTCAGTTTCTGTCGCGAGTAGCACGAGGCTTGCCTATCGGGGCACGGGCGTGCTTGCCTTTTATTAAACCGTTTTTTTTTTAACATTTGAGACGTGCCGGGCAGGCGATTTCTTCTAGTGAATGTGCAAATAATTAAAAACTTAAATTTTTCTTTAAAAATTTATTTATTTTTCTAAACTAAAACAACTTTGTTTATTTACAGGTCGTAAGTTAGACTTGGTTTATTTTTGTTTTGATAAATTTCAAAAACTTATTTTGAAGAAAAATCCTATTAAATTTTATCAGGCGGGAATTATGATAAATTTGAAAAAATGATTTTCCGATTTTCAAAACAAGTGTGAAATAGATCGAAACACTTACCTGGGCCGAGGGTCATTATTTCTACGTGAGTTGTAAAAATAACTTCCCTGGCCGTTGATTTTGTCATCTTTCCTTCTGGCTTCCTGTTCCTTCCCGTGGATCCTTCCTGTACTTGAGATGAGGGTTTGTTGGCAAGACAAAATCTTCTGCGGGTGCAGTGTAGATAGGAGGCCAAAAATGAAAGGTTATTTTTTTTAATATAACTACCATATATAATAATAATACTAATATAATATAATATAACAGAAAATTTTTGGTTAAGCCATTAACTTGGATCTTTCTTGGAATCCTCGTTTGTGTCCCCGGCAACGGCGCCAAAAAGCTTGGTCTGTGCTGTGGTGTATACAAAAATATAACATTATTTCGTGACACCATTTTTAGCATTTGAAGATTTTAAATTTATAATACCTAATTTACTTGACAACTACCATTTCACCACATTACACGGACAAGTGCACCCATCGTGGGCAGTATAGTAGCGGTAAGTTGAATCAGGGTCGATCAGGACACAATGGAAAATGAGGGCTCCCAATACTCAACCATTGTTGACGTTTAACCAAATTCAATCTTTTAGGGAAATAGTTTTTAGTAAATATATATATATATATATATATATATATATATATATATATATATATATATATATATATAGATAGATAGATAGATAGATAGATAAAATGGATCTTTGATCTCAAGTATGAGGGGTTTAATATTGATTGGAGCAACAACACTAAAAACTCATAATCAAGTTGTGATTTTATGACCTTACCTCAAGATTGTTCACTGACAGGAAGTCAACCGCCTCTCCGCCCACCTGGTCAACCACCATCCAACTGCTAATCGTCTGCGAGGAGTACGAATGCCAAGGGAAGGTGCTGTCAGTGATCACATGA
>JBCNJP010000007.1:68649412-68759088 GCA_039602395.1 Deinandra increscens subsp. villosa
AAATTACGACAATGAAATCGGGACGACTCAGAAAGTTCCCAAACTTCTTAAGTTTGAGGATTATGCTAATTGGAAAAAGAGATTTTAAGCTTATATCGGCACAACGGATCCAGACCTATGGATTGCTATGGATACACCATATGTGTATCCTGTTGGTGTGAACAATGTTCCTATTATGCAAAGGAATCTGGATCTTGAACAAAAGGCTGATTTTATTAGAGAGCAAAAAGCATATGGTTTGATAACTCAAGCTTTACCTAAAGAATTGTTGCATCAATTAAAAAGTTGCAAACACTCTAATGAATTATGGACGACACTGAAAGAAAGATGTGAAGGCAACGGACAGTATAAGAAAAGTAAGAAGAAAGTGCTAAACAAGGAGTTTGACAACTTCAAACATTTTGATGGTGAGGGCGTTCCCGAGTTAATTTCAAGATATTGTCACTTGTTGTCTGAAATGGACAATGTCCAAATCAAGAAAGATGATGAAGAGCTTAAGGTGAAATTGCTAGAAGGTCTGCCATCAAAATGGGAATCTTATGTGCTGATGATCATGAATGATAAGGATTATTCTGAGTTAACATTTGTGAAACTATTGGGAGAATTGCAAGCTAGAGATTTGGAAATGAAAAATGTAAATACTACTCCAGCAGCGGTTCAGAATCTTGATGTTTACTACGGATCAAATGCAGCAACAATTTGAGGTAAGACGGCGAAAATAACAAGTTCTGCACCAGCAACAGCGCTTGTAGCTGGAGGTCTACCTGGACATGTTTCAAATTCAGGAACCGGAATGGGTTTGCATAGTGGTGATTACAATTACAATTCTAGAGAGAGTATTGCATCAATTCCAGCTAGTAATTTGGTGAACACGGGAAAGATGGCTATGTCTGTTTCAACAACTGAAGATTATATGGCCCTTGTTTCTGCTTTAGTGTCATCTTGTTACGGTTTGATAACTGGGAATGTTAGCAATGCTGAATTGACGGAAGAAGACTATGATCAGGTGGATCCTGATGATTTGGAGTTAATGGATATCAATTGACAATTTGCCATGCTGGCTAGGAGAGTGAAAAGATTCTTAAAGAAGACTGGTAGAAAAGATCTGAACTCTGGTGGCAGAATTGGTTTTGATAAATCAAAAGTGAGATGCTATAGTTGTTCTAATTTTGGTCACTTCGCTCGTGAATGCTCTCAGCCGAAAAAGCAAGAATATCAAAAATTCGCTCCCAAATCAAATGTTTCTGGATCCAACAATCCTTCGAGTACAAGGAGTACTTCTAACTCAAAATCTAATCCTGAATCCACAAAAGCTCTTGTATCTCAAGCTGATAAAACTTATAATTGGGGTAATCAATTCGCTGATTCATCTGCTTTGATGGTTACACATGTGCAGGATGAAGACACTATGACTGAATCCACTAAAGATGAAGGTGAAGTTCATGGTGAAGCGAATGGTGAAACTTTTGTTGGAATCAATGCTAAAGAAGAAGTCTCGGATTCAAGGATTGATCATAATTCTGTGTCTCAAGGAAAATTTGCTTTCATGCTGATTTGTCTGATGAGAAGGTCGAGTCTGATGCTATTCTCTTGTTAGAAAAACAAGCTAAATTTCTAACTGAGGAGAAAGAAGCGTTGATTCGAGAATGTGAAGCAGCAAAAGCCGAAGCGCTTGCAAATGATTTCGAAAACTTGTATCAGAAGAGTCTTCCACTGAAGGAGCGATATGAGAGAGCTCAGCAAAACGCTGTCAAAATTGCTGATAAGATGCTTGTACTTCAGAAGGAAATGTAGAAACTATCGGATGAGAACACAAGTTTGAAACAGGAGGTCGACACATTGAAAAGAAGCAATCTCACAGAATCTGTGGTTCTAATGGCCGATACCTCAAAGGTAGTTTCATATCTTTATGTGCAAATCGTGTGATGATTTTGCTACTGCTAAGAGTACGCTCTTAGATGAGAAGACAAAACTTAGTGATCTTTTGTCAGTAGCAAAAGCAGATAAGAATATATACAAAGAAAGATGGGAGAGAACCACCAAGGAGCTATTGTCCGTACATGAGCAGTTACAATTACAAAAAATTGATTTTTCAACTCAGTCTGAACTGCTCGTGTCCGTTCAAAAGGATTTGGCTGCCAGTCAAAAATTTGTTGCAGATCTCAAAATTGAAAATTTTGAATTAAAACAAAAACCGGATTCTGTACAAGTTTCATCTTCCTTTGCCAATTTTCTTTATAAAAATGAAAAGGAAAATGTTTCTAGTAAACTAAGCCAAGTTCCGCCTCCGGTCATTATCACAAATGGTCCGTCTGAAGAGAAACTGGATGTTCCTTCTCATGCCAGGAAAACCAATCATCACTCAGCTAATTCAAAGTCTGACAAAAATTCAACCGGAAAATCTATTTTGGATTCGACGGTTGATGAACTTTTTTACGATGTCTTAGATTTTGATAAAGTTGATGATTTAGTTTCTGAAACAGATGTTGAATGTTCCAAAACCAATCCTTATAAAGTTTCTAAGCCAGATCACAAAGATTTGATTTCAAAACATGATTTTCCAACGATTAAATATGAGCTTACGAAATTGAGTGTGTTCGAACAAAAACAGATTGCTCGGAGCAAATCTGTTAAAGGTAAGAAAGTTAAATATGGTGGAGTCGGATTTGAGCCTTTGGCAAATTCAAAATCTTTTGAAAAAGGGTCTTCTTCTAAAGATTCAAAACCTGCAAAAACCAAGGCTAGCAATCCCACTTTGAAAACCAATTTTAACAATTCTGAACAATGTGTGACCTATCGATTAAAAGGATCTAACCGGCTTTATAGTGACAAGGAGTTTCCTTTGGATATGGTCAATCCGAATTTAATCGATCAAATTTTTGCGTGCAAATATGATCCTGCTTATGATCCCAAAATGAGAAATGTGTCCATTAAGGGGGGTAATGGCAGTGTTAATGTAATGGACACACTTAATTCTGAATCTGATTCGGGGTTGGTTAACAGAGTGAAAAATTCTGCTCAAAAGTCTTTAAATAAGAAATTATCAAAATCAACCTTTCAATCACCACCAGGAGGTTTTTATAATCAAAGGCAACCAAATTTCAGAAAATCGAGTCCGTGTGTCAAAAAGTCTCAATTTTACAATGACGAAGGATTTTATGATGAATTTGGGTGTGGACCGAATCAATCTGTGTTTGGGAGGGTTCCAAAATGGGTTGATTATGGAGGTTAGAATGAATTTGATTCAAGGTTTGGTGGGCAAAGAAACAGATTTCAGAATTACAGGGATCATCATTTTTCTGAAAATTCTTATGTTAGAGGTCATGTTGGGTATTGTGATGATTTTTTCAAGAAACGTGTCAGGATATGAGTCAGGACATAATGATGAGTTTGGAAATCGTTATGTGCCTAATCGAAAGGGTTTGAAACCCAAGACCCAAAAACGGGTTGTTGAGTCCGAAATGGATGATGACACGAGCAAAAAAGTCGTAACAGATAAAAGAAAATGTTTGAAGTTGTTGATACCTGATATGTGCGTCGTGTGTAGTATCAAGCAAAGTACAAGATCATGTCAAACTAGGTCTGGCAGAACTAGGTCCGAACCTGAAGTTCGGACTTGCCGAACCTGAGGTTCGGCCGAAGCTCGGACCAGCGGGTATAAATAGATGTTTGGTCTTTGTTGTTGAGGGGGCTGAGCGTGCGAGATATCTTTAGTGTGTGTTTCTGAGTGTGTATTCTCTGAGTCCATTTCTAAGTGTTTACTGGTTGTAATTGTTCTTCATTGATCAATAAAACAATCGGTTAATTACGTTTCGATGTCCGATTAGCTAGATCGAGTAGATGATCTGTTGCTCATGCATTTTCAAGTGGTATCAGAGCTTTCTGGTTCACTCTACTGATCTGTGATTGCTAGTTTCGGTTTTTTTGAAGCGTTTTTGAAGTTTCTCGAGTTTGCTATTGTGTTTTTCATCATTTCTATCGGGTATTTGGTGTCAAATCTGTTTCTAAACCACTTTCTATCGGTTTTACTGTTTCACACTAATGAGTTTCGTCAAAATCAATAATTTTTTGCGCGTTTTTGAAAAATGGTTTCGAAGTTCGGAGTCTTCTTATCAGGTTCGGAGTAACTGCTCCGAACTTGAAGTTCGGTCGGTGTTCGGAGCTGTCTCGGTCAGAGTTCAGAGTTGATCTGTGTTCGGAGCAAGATCGGACGTATTTAGGAGTTTGGACTTTTGTGTTTGTTTCGGAGCAAGTTCGGACATAGTTCGGACTTTGGATTTAGGTTCGGACAGAGTTCGGAGGTCTGTGATAGGTTCTGAGCAGGTTCGGTCACCAGAATCTAGTTTTTCACGATGTCGGAATTTCACGCGTTTGCTGCAATGCAAAGTGCCATGCAAACCATGCTGAATTTTGATAATGATATTGGAACAAGTCAGAAAGTTCCCAAATTATTGAAGCTGGAAGATTATCAAAATTGGAAGAAACGATTTTCTGCTTATATTAGCACAAATGACATTGATTTATGGATTGTTGGTCCGGGATCAACAACCGTTCACGATATTTTCTAATCTAAACGTGCGGAATCCGGTTAGATTAGTGATTCAAGATAGAGAAGAGAAGAAACACGAAGAATACGATGATTAAACAAATAAACACTTGATCTTTGCACACAAGATGAACTTGTCGGGTACAAACAAGAAATCGTAAACTCCTCTCTCTCTCTAGATTCCGATCATAAACACTAGCTCTCTCTAGAGTCATAAACTTGCCCGCTTTGAATAGTAAACTCATGGGGTTTATATAGCCATCCCATGAGTTTACTATTGGGCTCTTAAACCCTAATCATAAACCCAAGCCCATGCCCATATCTAATAGTAAACTAGCCTACTAATCTAATGAAACCCTCTAAGCCTAGCCCAACATATTTAATATTGCAAGCCTCATAATCTAGCCTCTACAATCTTCCCCTAGGCTTGTGATATTAAACCGTCCTCAATCTTTGAAATTCTTCTTCTTGACTGGCTGGCATAGATGTTGATGAAGATTCTTTCCGCATAAATCTTCAATGGGTTTCATGACGGGCACTTGGGACTTCCTCTTGATCAACATCAGCTTGAACTTCTTGAAATGAACAAGCAATGAAATGGAGGACTCTCATTGACTTGCTTTTCTTGAAAGAACCGGTTCTTGCTGAATCTTCGGTAACTGTCTTGAATCTCCAAAAATTAGAGGGTAAAAAGTTTGAACACCTCTAACTTTGAAGAACTTGGTTGTTGATCTTGGGTCTTCATGATCTCTGAGTGCTCTCTACATCATTTTCTTCATCAAAGATCGACTTGAAATCTTCAGCTTCCCCTTAACTTGTGAGCATTTTCTTTGAAAAACTTTTGAAGCTTTTGGAAACTTGTAAAGACACCAACAACTTCCCCTGAATAGTTGATTTTCCAGATGGAAGTCTTGTCCGGCTGGTTCTTTAACTTTGAGTAGCAGTAACATCTTTCTCTCATCAACCTGTCTGACACACATTTGAAAAAATATACTCCACCAGACATTTGATGACTGGTCTTTGGGTAAGAGGATAATTATCATCTGTTTAGTTGATTCAAATTAACATAATTTTAACCAAAAACCCTAATATAGATTACGGGTTTTCTATAAAACTTCCCCTGAACCCAAGACCTCTAAAGACTTCCCCTTAGCTGATTACTTCCCCTCAGCTAAGGACTTCCCCTGGGATAATACATATTATCCTCGAGTTCCCTTCGGATACTATGTATTATGGAAGTCTTTTCGGATAATACTTATTATCCCATACTCCTTCCCCTAAAAATTTGGCAAGATCTGTCGGGGGCATATTGTCATGCATTAAAACCCATGAAAAACACATTTTGACTTCTCAAATCAACCTGGCCAAGACGAAAACACACCAAAAAGAACTTAACGACTCACACACGAAAGATAAAAACTAAACAAACACTTACCAAACCAAACATGAGAAAGTTTACAAGGGATCAAACCGTATGAATCTGACTAAGGAACCCTTTTCAGCTTCAGTTACTCGACTCGTCCAGGTGATTGCCGGTATGTTTGTCCGCTTTAAACTCAAACCCGTTTAATCCCAACCGAATGCTTCATTGTTAATATAGTACAATATTACCGTCATGTTTAATAGTCCCCACACCCAAGCGTACACAGCAAAACCTACCCAACCTCAGATTTTATTGAGAATTCACAAACCCCCAACTTGAGGAACCATGCAACACCGTTATGACTACCACTTATTTCATTAACCATCAGTCGGTGATCAGGTCGGCCGAATAAGCACGCAAAGAAGACCAACTGAATGATTATTTTTCTTTTTCTCATTTTCTTTTTCATTTCTTTTTCTTTTCTTTTTCTTTTGATTATGTGGTATAGTCATAACATCAGAAACATGGCGTGTGAGAGAGTAAATACTAGGTATAATTACCACTCTCAACCCATTTTTGCTGGGACTCAGTTTTTTAAACCATGCAAACTGAGATGGGAAACTAAACATATATATATTTTAAGTTCATTGCACTTACATTGGTGGTCATATGATTAGGTCGAGCCTACCGAGCATATCACCGTGGAGCTTGCCTTTCACTTCCGCTTTACATGTGTCAGCCATCTCCAATCCGTGCATTTAATTTACTTCCCCTAAACTTCTCAGAAACAAGGCACAAACAATTAAAAATTGAAAAGCACACTATTGTTGAGGGGTCAACATTTTCATCTTCTTTACATTTCTTCCCCTTGCTTTTTGATTTTTAATGTCACAATTTTGTGAGCATCATCATTTTTTTTAAACACATAAACAAATTAAATGACTTTACACACATTTGGCCAAGCTAATCTTCAAAGTATTGATTTGAAAATTTTAGAAAATTGGGTTTCATGTCAGGCACACCTCAATGCATTTGAAGTCAAACACTTCAACAATCAAGCACCAAGTGAAAATTTTAGGAAATTTGGTTTGACTCAAAACACCCTTTACCGCTTAATCAAACAAACAACCAAGTTAAGAACAGTACCTTTCATGCTGAATTTGACATTTTACCTCTCAAGGAAACATATCCTCCATAAAAACTTGCTTGTCATGACATGAAGATACGTCTCCTAAACTGTGCCTGGAACAATCACTTATCAACAAACAAATTAGTAATAAAAACGTTAGTGATAATCCTCCTTGATCGTTCCTGCACAGAGTGAGAGATTAGTTAGCTAATAGTACCCAGGCCATTGTTTTTCTGGGTACTCATGAGGAATCAGTGAATGAAATTTCTTTTAAAAACATTCCTTTTGAAAAATCAGGAAGTTGGGATGGAGCTGCCTTGATTTTTGGTTTCCAAGTTCCAGGTGATTTAACATTTGTTTTAGTCACTTTTGGAGTTGTGACTTTAGGTATTTCAACCTTCTTGGTTTTAGATTCATTTCTCAAAACAGTTTTTGTTTTAGCCACCTTTGGAGTTGTGACTTTAGGTATTTCAACCTTCTTCATTTTAGAATCATTTTTCAAAACAGTTTTAGTTACCTTGGGAGGGGTAACTATGGGTTTTTCAAGCTTTGGTTGTTTTGAAAATGGTTTCTTCACCTTTTTCTGAAAATTTTGGTAACTTGGAAAGCTGTTGTTTTGATTTAAAGATTTTCTTTCAGCTTTGGCAGCACCCCAATGTTGATCAGAGGATTTAACCTTAGGAGTAACAGTCTTCATTGCCTTAGGTTTCTGCACCATCATCGGCTTAGACTTCACAGACTCCTGAGATGAAACCCTTTGAGTTTTCGGATAATAGGGTTCATAAGGGCGATAAAGACAGTTTCTAGCAATATGACCAGCGATGCCACAATTAAAACAAGTCTGCTTCTTTAGATAGAAATCAGACGTGTACGCATTTGTCTTTGGTGGCTGATATGGAGAGATATTTGCATGTGTCTGCTTCTTTGGTCCATTTGTTGATCCAAGACTGACTCTTGGCTGGTTCCTTGAAGCCTGTGTCGAACCTGTCTTTACTGTCTTTGTGCTTCCTTGATTCTTTGACGTTGAAGCACCATTCTTGCAATTACAACGGCAACTGCATGATCCAACTGAAGAAATGGGAGTCACAGCTACTCCCTTGAGTTTTTCATTCTTCACTCCAGCTGTTGGCTTCACACTCGGATGCTTGATGGTGATCTTTGGCCTCTCAACTTTAGGTTCACTTATCACTCCATCGGTTATTCCCTTGAACTTGGAGGAGAAGGATGGTAATTCATATCCTACATCTGGTTCTTGGTCAAACATTAATCCAGATGTCATAAAGATCTTCCCCTCAGGCCGTGTCGTCAAGATCACCTTTTCCCTTTTGACTTCGTCAATTACTTTGAAGCATGGGGTCTCAATTTTAGGATACTATTTCAGCTTTATCTCCGACACAGGAGCTTTGGGCTCATTCTTAGTCACATCATTAACTCCACTTTTACTTGTACCAGCATCATCATGCTTGGAGTTATGACATCTGTTATGCTCCTGGCACTCAACATCATCTCTTGATACATCCTCTATTCTCCCTTCACCATATGTCATGTTTGCCTCGTTGTCTATTTCCTCTTGAGTCAATGGTGTAGTTCCAATCAAGACACTATCAATAGGAGGAGCAGCTTCTTTATAATCAGACTTGGTTAGTTCAACTTGATCCTCACTAAGAAGTATTCCTATGATGTCTCTGGGAACTGGTGGAGGAATGATGTTGTTCATTGCCAAAGATTTATCAGTTTTCTCTGACCCAAACCCAGATGTGTCTTTCCCAACTTGGCCAGTCACAACAGCACGTGACAATTCCTTTCCAGCATTGAGCATTCGCATATTTCTTTCCTGATTGCAATCATACTTGACCTGTAGCTCATCATATTTTTGCTGCAGTTCAGTGAATTTCTGTGTCAGCTCAGATATCTCAATCCTAGCCCGATCATGTAAAATAGTCTTCTCCGTTGCTAGCCTTTGATATTTCTCAATGTCTAGTTTTTGGGCTTTTACTTTCGCTTCATTCTTTTGCCATCTACCCTTGAATGAACTCCTTTCGCATTTTATCTCAAACAGTTCTAATTCATAATTTTTACAGATTTGCCTAAGTCCAGGAATTAAACGAGCACAAGTGGGATTGGGGCATATCTTAGTTTTGTCAACTTCATCTGCGAAAGCATCCATGTCCTCAACCATATTCTTTTCTTCAACCACTGAACTCATTTTCTTTCTTTAGGTATGCAGCTTCTGAAAATCTTGAAAAATCGGCAAAAACGGCAAAATTGGCAAAAGTACTATTCAAAGAATAGTGTCAAAAACTTAAAACGCGAAAACGGAGGCCTTCGGAGTGGAATTTGGGGGTCCAAACGAGCTCCCATGGACGTTAGTCGGGGATAAATCTGGGGCTCGGTGTCACGAACGTCGTGTTAAAATTTGAGCCTCTAACTCCAAACGAGTCAAAAGTTATGTCCGTTTCCGTGAAAGTGTGAAATAGTGACTTCTTGCCGTAAACCAGTTTCCGATCGTAAACAGTGATCGTAAACACCCCCGAGTCGTAAACCCAATCGTAAATACAGTGGGAATCGCAAACACGGTCCGGGTCATAAACTCCGATAGTAAACTCCGATAGTAAACTCCGATAGTAAACTCCGATAGTAAACTCCGATAGTAAACTCCGATAGTAAACTCCGATAGTAAACTCCGATAGTAAACTCAGTTTATGATTGTGTTGGATCTTAAACCTTCAAATCTTGATCATAAACATTCAAATCTTCAAGCCTTGATCATAAACCTTCAAATCTTCAAGCCTTGATCATAAACCTTCAAATCTTCAAGCCTTGATCATAAACCTTCAAATCTTCAAGCCTTGATCATAAACCTTCAAACCTTCAAGCCTTGATCATAAACCTTCAAACCTTCAAATCTTTAAATCTTCAAATCTTCAAATCTTCAAATCTTCAAATCTTCAAATCTTCAAATCTTCAAATCTTCAAATCTTCAAATCTTCAAATCTTCAAATTTTTAGATCTTCAAATTTTTTTTTGGAAAAAGCTTGAATCCAATATCGTGAGAACCTCGAATTTGTGATTCTTGGCTCTGATACCAATTGTTGGTCCGAAATCAACAACCGTTCATGATATTTTCTAATCTAAACGTGCGGAATCCGGTTAGATTAGTGATTCAAGATAGAGAAGAGAAGAAACACGAAGAATACGATGATTAAACAAATAAACACTTGATCTTTGCACACAAGATGAACTTGTCGGGTACAAACAAGAAATCGTAAACTCCTCTCTCTCTCTCTCTAGATTCCGATCATAAACACTAGCTCTCTCTCTCTCTAGAGTCATAAACTTGCCCGCTTTGAATAGTAAACTCATGGGGTTTATATAGCCATCCCATGAGTTTACTATTGGGCTCTTAAACCCTAATCATAAACCCAAGCCCATGCCCATATCTAATAGTAAACTAGCCTACTAATCTAATGAAACCCTCTGAGCCTAGCCCAACATATTTAATATTGCAAGCCTCATAATCTAGCCTCTACATGGATTCCAATTCGAAAATTGTATGAACGACCAATGGAAGATGGAGATCTTAAAGAAATTCAAGACTTTGATGGTGATGAAAGAAAAAGTTATGAGCTTGAAAAGAAAGTTTATGGTTATCTTACTATGGCTTTACCTACTGAATTGCTTCATCAATTTAGTACTTGCAAGAAATCTAAGCAATTGTGGGATGCTTTATCCGCAAGATGTGAAGGAAATGCTGATTATAAAAAGACTCGAAAGAAAGTCTTGAACAAAGAATTTGATAATTTTCAAAATTATGACAATGAAAACATTACTGCTCTAGTTTCAAGATTTTCACATTTGTTATTGGAATTGAAAAATCTGATGCGGATTTAAAGGAAAAGATCATGGAAGCATTACCTGAAAAGTGGGAAAATTATGTTTTGTTACTCACTCATGACAAGGATTATTCTGCAATGACATTTCACGAGCTTACTGGAAAATTTCATGCTCGAGAAATGGAAATGTTAAACTCAAAGAAGTCAACCGCTACCTTGCAAAATCCAGAATTGTATCATGGTGAAAATAGTGCAAGCATGAATGCAAAGTCTAAGCCAAATCAGAATACAACACCAAGTGTTGCGTTTATAGCTGGAGCTTCAGGAAATTCTGATAATAATTCTTCAAGGGGTTGCAATTTCACAATTCCAAATTTTTTAAGTCAAAATGCTTTTTCAGCGGAATCAACAGATGATTGTGCCAAAATGATTTTTGCATTGATTTCATCATCCTTTGGATTGATTCTCAAAAATGTTGCTGATGCAAAGTTAACCAGTGAGGATGTTGATACTTTTGATGATGATCAACTAACCGAATTGCATGTATCTTGGCAATATGCTATGTTGTGTCAAAGATCTAAAAGATTCTTTAAGAAGCATGGAAGGAATATTTCTGGTGATAAGTTAGGTTTTGACAAGTCCAAATTAAAGTGTTATAAATGTTCACAACTTCGACATTTTGCTAAAGATTGTCATCAGGCACATGCAAATAAGTCTGGTGTTCCTCTATCACCAAAGCCTGGTTTTACTCAACCATCTACTAGTAACACAAGCAAGATCACAGCTTTGATTGCTCAAAATGATGGTGTATATGATTGGGGTCAACAGTTTGGGTATGATTCATCTGCATTGATAGTTACTCATGATCAACAAGAAGATTTTTGTTCAGAAACTAGTTCCGATACTAGTTCAATTCCAAGTTCTTATGAATCTGCTGAAAATTTGGAGAGTCTGATGAAAGAAAATGCTTTATTGATGAATAAAGTTCAACAACTGTCTGAGGCATTTGATGTGATTAATTCAGAGTTTAAGATTTCTAAAGATCATGACAAGGAGTTGACATTAAAGAATGAGTGTTTGACCATGGAAATCCAAACATTGAATGAGATTTTGGAAGTTTTGAAGCAAGATAAGAAGAATGTTGAAATTTCACAGGCTAAGATGTGTGAAGAACGTGATGAGTTGGTAAATGATGTCAAGAAATGGAAGGATGAAGCTGAAGATACAGCTGCTGATTTTCAGAATTTGTTTGATAAATCAAAGGTCAAACTAAATTTGCTTACAAAGAATGTTGAAGAGTCAACTGCTAAGATTGAAGCATATCAAGTTGACATGGGAAAGTTGTTGGAGGAGAAGCGAGAGTTAGTTCGTGTCAATAAAGTTCAAGCCGCAAATTTGGAGATTCAAAAGCGCAATGAGGTTAAATTGAAAAAGGAGTTACATGAAGGACTTGACAATCTTCGTATGCAAAAGTTTGAAACTCACAAAGTTGCGAAGCGTTTGTTTGCTAAAGAAAAGGAATTTGCAGAAGCTCAACAGCAAATTTCTGATCTCAAAGTTCAAGTTCTTGATGCTAATAGGTTGCTCAACAATGTTTCAAATTCTCAAGTCTTCACAAGCTTCTTAGCTAATGATGCGAATTTTGAGAAAATGTTTGATAAGACTGCATCACCCCCTGCTCATATCAAAGAAGCTTTCAAAGAAGTGAAGGAACAAATTGACGGATTTGATTATTCAAAGGTTTCGTCATCTACTGCTGAGGATGAGAAAGTTGTGCTGAAGAAGAAGAACAGGAAGTATAAGAAAAAGAAGGAAAAGAAATCTGGGGTTTCTCCTGCACCAAAGTTTGTGACTGGTTCATCTTCTGCTGATAATGAGACATCAGCTACTTCTAGTGACAAGACTCTGTCTCAACCTGAGTTTGATGAATAGATCTTTTATGATAAAAAGAATGTTACTGAAATAAAAGCTGAATTTTCTCGATTAGCAAAGAATGGACATTGTTCTTCTGAGAAGAAGATTTCTGGAAAACATGAAGGATTGGGTTTTCACAGGATGCAAAACAAAGCTGAGAAGGATCCAACATCATCATCTCAAGATTTGAAGAAATTAAAGATGAAACAAGTGAAGAAGGAAGTTTTTCAAGCTGATAAAATTCAACCCGAACGTTTTTACAAACTCAAGGGCTCGGATCAATTATTTTCTGACAAAGAATTTCCACTTCATTGTGTTGATGCTCGGAAGATTGCTGAGGTCTTTGTGAAAGAAACCATTTCTTCTGAAAGTTCTCAATCTCTAAGCCCTACATCTAAATGGGTACATGATCACAGGCATCAGGTATATGATTCTCATTCTGATCATGTTAGAGATATTCATGTGTGTTCTTCGCAGGTACATCACCGATGGGATAAAACGACAAGAATTTGTTATATTTGTCGTTGTCCAGGGCATATGGCAAAAGATTGTCCATCACCTGCTGATTCACCCCAAAGATTTCACAAGAAATCAGTTTTTGGTAAACCTGCCACACCAAAGTTCTTTGATGTACAAGGCAGAGTTTTTGATGAAATTAAACCTACATTCTTTCATAAACAAAAACGTTTTGTTCCAATGTGTTCAAAGGTTCAAAATGTAGGTTTACCATCACAGTCACCTATGATTGTTTCATCAAAAACTGAATTACTAAAATGTAAGGGAATAATTTGTGGCTTGTGTATTAAATCACCTATTGGCGGACTATTTTGAAGGCCTATGTGTTAGAATAGGTGAAAAATAGTTGGTTTATTATTGTATTGGGTCATTGGGCCATTTTAGATAGGTTTGGGCTCAGTTTAAAAGAGTTTAGATGGGTTTTAGTGGGCCTGGAAGGTCAAAAACGGGAATTAGTGGGTAATTAGGGTTACCAAAGATAGATTAGCTTGTTTTCCAAGCTAATCTCCCCCTATATAAGGATAGCTAATCTAGGGGTTTAGGGTTGCTGATTTTGGGTGTTCTTGTACTTGGTGTTTCACGAAATTCTCCTTGAGAATTTCGTTTAAGGTGTTGCAATCCAAGGTTGTCTATTCAAGTGATTCTCAATCGGTTTGTGTTTATTATTGTTTTTCATTGCTTATTTACTTTATTAATCGATTGTTCTTGAATCACCAATCAAACCGGATTCCGCACGGTCTTGATTGGATTAGATATCGCGTGAGGACCGTTTTCGGGACTTACAATTGGTATCAGAGCCAAGAAACGCAAGTTTCGAGGCTCTCGCGATATCGGATTCAAGATTTTGAGTACTAACGATTTGGGTTTTCTGGTGATTTTCAAGCTATTAGCACGTTCGGAGGTGTTTTTGTGCAGGTTGTAACTCAAGTCAGAAGTTTCGGAAGCTGTGATTGTGTTTTCAACACTTTTCGACCCTGTTTTCTGCTTTTCGATCGGTCTGTCTGATCGAAAAGTCCCTCCTGTTGACCCTTTCCGATCGAAAAAGCCCCCTCAGTGGCTTTTCGATTCGTTCCTCTTGCTCGAAAAGTCCCCTAAGTGACTTTTCGACCAGCCTGCCCAATCGAGAAGTCCCCTTTTGTGACTTCTCGATCAGTTACACCAATCGAAAAGTCCCTTTGAGACTTTTCGATCCAACCCTTTCAATCGAGAAGTCCCCTTGAGACTTCTCGATCAGCCTCCCTTGATCGAAAAGTCCCCTGTGACTTTTCGATCCATTGTGCTCCTTGATCGAAAAGTCCCCTTCGAGACTTTTCGATCCAGCCTATACTTTTCGATCGCAACACACTTTTCGATCCTCATCTATTCCGATCGAAAAGTACTTTTCGATCAGCTATCTTCCAACCGAAAACCCCTTTACGACCTACTTTTCGATCAAGCCACTTTCAACCGAAAACCCACTTTCCGATCAAAAACCCACTTTTCAATAATCCAGAAGTTCAATCAAAGACATTCATGGCATCCTTTCTTCCAGGTAATTCTGTATCTGCCAGCAGCTCTGAGGTATGTCTTAATCCTAAATGTCAATCTATTTTCAACGAATCTAAAGAATGGCAAACTAAGTTTTTCAATGAAACATTAAATCGTGAATTTATTGATAAAGAATTGAGGGAATACAAAGGTAGAAGTAAAAACTTAGGTGAGAAACTCGAAGCTGCTAAAATTGACATAAAAAATCTCCAACGGGACTTGAGTAACAAAAACACATATCTGAGAGTTGCTAATGAAGAAATTGCCACATTGAAAACTGAACTTGAACAACTTAAAGGGCAATTAGAAACATCGCAAACCAAAGTTGAGCGAAATGATAAGATTGTTTCAGAAATGATGAAGGCTAGCTCACTTTTCTACAACACAGACGCTCGTATGCGTCATGTAAAAGCCAACTCTGGTTTGGGTCTTGGTACTGAAATAAAAGATGAAAAATCCACTCATACAGTACCGATGCCCCTGATGCATGAAATGATCTCAGATTATGAGTGCTCTAAGACCAACTTGGATGCTAAAGCTGAGATTGAAAAGAAATTAGCAGCTTGTCCCATTAAAATTTCTGCTCCTGTTTCTAACATTACTAACACTTCTACTTCTTGTGCAGATAAAGTAAATGAAGAAGCAGGTTCAAAGGGAAAAAGTGTTTGTTTTGAGAGTCAAAAGTTTCCAGTTTTTAAAACTGATAATTTTGCTTCAAAAAGTTTTGAGTCTGAGTCAGCATTTCCCAAGTCAACTGTGTTTGATGAATCTGTTACTTGTAGTGTGTTTAACTTTGGGAAATGTGATGCTAAACCTGTGAAACCCTTAAAAACTGTTAAAATTTTAAGAAGGGATAAGGGACCACAGGTTGCTGGTCCCAAACTCACAAATGGTGGGGTGTTGGGTGGGAAACCTACAGAAAATAAGAATGATTGTCATGATCAAAATGTGCAGAAAGTGCGGGACCTTAGACCTCATGATTTTGTCCCGTACCCAGAGATCAATTCTGCATATGACCAGTTTAAGCCGGTTCAGCGAGAGTACATTTTAACCACAAAGCCCCACGGTAAAACCCATTGGATCCACAAAAATTGTTCAAAACCAACGTGGATTTCCACTGGGCGTAACCAACCACAGGCTCCCGCTTACCCAAAGAAACAATCTTGCCATGTCTGTGGTAGACCAGGACACGTGGCAAGAAACTGTTTATACCGGCCTTATGAACCCTATTATCCCAAAAGGGTTCATTAGAGACCCAGTCCAAGGACCCAGAAACAAAGTGACCCAACTCCAAGGCCCGGTCCATCAAAACCCAAGGTGCAGAAACAAGCACCTCAGAGTCACAAAGCTCAGCAGAAACCCAAGGCTCCTAAGCAACGGCCAAAGAACATTTTTAAAGAAAACAAAGCATCTCAGAAATCTGTGAAAACAGCTTGGAGACCTAAATCTGTTGAATCCCCAAAACCTGTTTTCAAATCTATTTCAAAATCACCCATCCATCCAAATCCAGTTGATTCAGCTAAATCAAATGGTTGGAGGAAGGATGACAGGTGGAATGTTTCAAAGGTGGTAAACTTGTCTTTCAAGCCTATTGGAGTGTACAAAAAACACTCCAAACAGTTTCAAGAGGTAAAATTTCTAAAGCAAAATGAAACCAAAAATTCACCACCAAGAAAACCACAGGTTTTTGGGAAAGAAAATCACCAACCCAGAGATGTCAACAAAAAGGACATTCTCAGTCCAACCAAGGCAGCCACACCCCCAATCCCTGATGTTACCAAGGGAATGTTTTTAAAAGAAATTTCTTTCACTGACTCTTCAGGTATACCCAGAACCACAATGGCCTGGGTACTTATCGCTAATTGATCTCTCACCTTGTGCAGGAACAGTCAAGGAGGACTTCCATTAACTTATTTGTTTATGAAAGTGATTGTTCCAGGCACATGATAGAAGGCATCTCTCTACTACATGACATGAAGGTTTCAATGGAGGGTATGTCTCTATTTGAGAGGTAAATCCGAAAAGATCAGCTGAAAAGGTAACACTGTCTGAGTTGTTTGTGTCTTGGCAAATCTGATGTGAAGTATGGTTGTGCATGAAACAAAACCCAAATCTGAAAAAATTCTCAAAAGATAAACTTTGAAGGTTAGCTTGGCCAAATTTAATTGATATTTAGTGATGTGTCTGTGTGTGCGTATAAAAAAAAAAAAAAAAAAAAAACGTGTGTTGATTTTAAAAATCAAAAAGCAAGGGGAAGAATAGAAAGGATGAAATAGTTGACCCCTAAAAGATTGTGCTTTTTAATTTTTAATTTTTAATCTTTTGTTTGTTTGAGAAGGTGGGAAGTGAAATAAATTTCCGTTTTGGAGATGGCTGACACGCGTAAGGCAGATGTGAAAGACATGATCCATGGTGATATGCTGGTAGGCTCGGCTCTTAAATCTAAAAAGGTATGCGTTACACACTTAAAGATAACGTATGGCAGTTTGTTGGGTAACAGCACTTAGGTTAATTGCATTTCTATTTGACTGCATGTTCAAGTTCCCGATACACACGCTTGTCTCCAAGAGTGTGAAAATGAGCTCAAAAAATCGGTGTCCCCTCTGCTTTGCGTGAGCAATGACCTGGGGATGCTTCAAATGTATGTAAGGCTCTCCTCTGCTTTGCGTGAGCAATGACCTGGAGTTGTCCATACATACGTGCTTCTAGATCACCTAAAATAAAAAATATAAAAAAAAATATAAAAAAAATACAAAAAAAAAATTGCATGTATACACCCAAAAGATGCCAAAGAGCACAAGAAAAGAGACCCTCAAGTGTCCAAAACCCTCAGCCTTTGTCACTGATGAGAGCATTATTAAAAATGTTTCAAAAATTCAGTTGACTTTGTATATTATACCCAAAAATCTATGTGATCTATTCTTTCTCTTCTCAACCAAGTCTCGAGCTCAGTTTCAAACTTCTGGTTCAGGTTGTGAAAATATGTGGTAGGGAATTTATGTGCTTGATAGTGTGTAATAACATGTACCTAGGATTTGTTAAAACCCACTTGCTGTTCATAATTAATACACCTTAAAAGATAATAAAGTGACAAACAGCCAGAATAAGAAAAGGGTTTGAGCTTAAAGTGGATCAGTATATTGGCAATCACCTGGACGTGTTCGAGTAACAGAAGCTAAAAAGGGTTCCTCGGTCAGATTCATACGGTTTGATCCCATAGAAACCTTCTCGTTTAGTAATTTGGTATGTTGGTTTTTATTTTTATTTTTCTTTTGTGTTATCTTAAGTTTTTATTGTTTATTTTGTTTTACAACCATGGCCAGGTTAATTTAAAGGTTTTAATAAGTTTTTATGGGTCTTGTGCAAAAAAGTATCACCCCTCCAGAATCTCAGGGGGAGATAATGTGAAGAGTCCTCGGGTTCAGGGGAAGTATTTGGTAAAATAATTCTAACCCGATAACCAGTCATCATGTCTGGTTAGTGTCTGTTTCATGTTGTGCTTGACAGGATAAGTCAGAAAAAGAAAACTCATGGACAAGATGGTCAAGGACTCAGTTGACCGATGCACTGATGCTGTTACTGTTCGTGTTGAAGAACCAGCCGGAAAAGGACTTACCTTATGCTTAGGGGAAGTTTGTTGGTTTTTCAAGAAAAGCTTCCAAAGACTCAAAAGACACTGTTCACGAGTTGAGGGGAAGCTAAATGCCATCAGTTCAAAGTTCTACAATCAAGAATGCCAAGATAGAGGTTTTCAAAATTTAACCTCTGAAGTTAATGGCAAGTCAAGACAGTTACTGATGATCCAACAAGGACTCGACATGTTTCAAGAAGGAGCAAGTACTTGAGAATCCTCCTCTCATTACTTGTTTGTCATTTGAAGTCCAAGCTGATGCTGATTGAGAGAAAACTCCCAGAACTCGACCGTTGCTGCCCATTGAAGATTGTTAAAGAAAAGTATCTTCATCAACCCATGCTCAAGCCAAGGAGAAGTCTGCAAGTCTGAAGATTGAAAGAAGAAGACATTTAATATCACAAGCCAAGGGGAAGATTGTAAGGGAATAATTTGTGGCTTGTGTATTAAATCACCTATTGGCGGACTATTTTGAAGGCCTATGTGTTAGAATAGGTGAAAAATAGTTGGTTTATTATTGTATTGGGTCATTGGGCCATTTTAGATAGGTTTGGGCTCAGTTTAAAAGAGTTTAGATGGGTTTTAGTGGGCCTGGAAGGTCAAAAACGGGAATTAGTGGGTAATTAGGGTTACCAAAGATAGATTAGCTTGTTTTCCAAGCTAATCTCCCCCTATATAAGGATAGCTAATCTAGGGGTTTAGGGTTGCTGATTTTGGGTGTTCTTGTACTTGGTGTTTCACGAAATTCTCCTTGAGAATTTCGTTTAAGGTGTTGCAATCCAAGGTTGTCTATTCAAGTGATTCTCAATCGGTTTGTGTTTATTATTGTTTTTCATTGCTTATTTACTTTATTAATCGATTGTTCTTGAATCACCAATCAAACCGGATTCCGCACGGTCTTGATTGGATTAGATATCGCGTGAGGACCGTTTTCGGGACTTACATAAAACAATAACAATGGAAACCTAAGGTGGTTTCTAAACAAAACAAAGACACTAGTCGACCAGAAGCAATTCGCTTCGGGTCATTTATGGACTAATTAGTTTGACCAGTGTGCAGGTACTTTTAGAAGACCTATCGACGATTGCTAAGTTGTTGATGGTGGAGTATTCTGCTTAATTTAAATTTCATGATAAATCTTTCTAAATCTGCAAGTTTTCTGAAATTCAAATCTGCAAACTATCCGTGTTGATTGATCATTTTTCTTTGCTTACAAATTTTTCTCAAAAACCCAAACATAGAGTCTTGTTTTTGTGTAAAATGAAAATCCAAAAATATAGTTTTCATTTTAAGGGGGAGAATTGTAAGTAAGGGGGAGTAATTGAGAAAATGCATGTTATGGGGAGAAAGTGAATACATGCCGAATATATAATGAAGGAAGGTGAATACATGCCAAATATATAAAATTATGAGAAATTGATCATTGGGAAATGATGGTACATTGGCTTACGTATCTGACTCATGAATAGAGTAGATGAAAGAGCCATAAGATCATTGTTTGATATGCTTGGTACGCTTGGCAAATCAGAAAGTATTCAGATGTGATATACACTAAATACTAATGCTTGACCAAGTGGATAACATCTTGATGCATATTTCATGACACAAAAAGAAAAATAAGTGTGAAATTTCAAAATGAGAAGTCACTGTGTATACATGTGTTCATTTTGCAAAGATTTAAACTTGTTTGATTTTCTTTATTTTGTCAAACGATCGGACTTTCTCTGCGTATCGAAAGATCGACCTGATCGTTGTTCGTTTGACGTTCTGCTTTATTTTCTTTGGTGTTTCGTATAACTCATCGGACTTTCTCTGCGTGTATGGGAGTACCGACCTGATTGTTGTTGGGTTATACAATTTCAACTTGTTTTATTTTCATTATTTTGTTAAATCCGAGGCCTTATCTGCGTATCGAAAGATCGACCTTAAGGTAGACGATTTAACGTTCTTATTTCTTTTTGCATGGAACACAGTTGACAATATCATGGAAATATTATGCATTGTGAAAAATCACAAGTGCTATCACACAAAGGAAAACTAAAAATATATATATATATAAAATGTCTGAGTATGCCTGATAGTGTGGGATACACTGGTCAAAGCAAATCTAATCAATATCTTAACATATCCAAATGTTATGAGTATGATTCTGCCTGAGTTTAAGTTGGACAAATTATACCAGCAATCAGCATGACTTATGTGCTTCGATTAATTGAAATTGAAGTGTAGTTCAGTGCGTTATGTTCAATATGATCCCGTATAGTGATCTTTCTCATACCAAAAATAGTGTCTGTTTCCGTATTACAATTTCATTTCATTCCAGAAAAGAACAAAAAGATTTTCGGTGTGTTTTAGCATAAACTTTGAAAAATCAAAAAGATTTTGTTTCTGCTTTATTTTCGATCTGATCAACGCGTGATACAAATCATTTTCAAAATCATATCTTGGAGGCTCGAAGAGACGTTTTGCGCCAAGATTATTTTAAATGTTGAGCAGGTTGCTATGTGCAAATTATCACAACTTC
This sequence comes from Deinandra increscens subsp. villosa, assembly GCA_039602395.1. Taxonomy (NCBI): domain Eukaryota; kingdom Viridiplantae; phylum Streptophyta; class Magnoliopsida; order Asterales; family Asteraceae; genus Deinandra; species Deinandra increscens. The sequence continues at coordinate 68,670,396 of JBCNJP010000007.1, forward strand.
AAGTCTTCTGAAGATGTTGATGAAAGATCAGAGATACACTAAAATGTCATCAAGTATTCAAGATCAAGCTACAATCGAGTTGAGGAGGAGTTTGTCTGAAGATTTATTTCAATGAACGAACGGATTCTACACTTGAGAGGGAGCTTGATTGAAGATACAAATTTGATGATATTGAAGGGATACTACACACGACGAGGGGGAGTTTGTTGATACCTGATATGTGCGTCGTGTGTAGTATCAAGCAAAGTACAAGATCATGTCAAACTAGGTCTGGCCGAACTAGGTCCGAACCTGAAGTTCGGACTTGCCGAACCTGAAGTTCGGCCGAAGCTCGGACCAGCGGGTATAAATAGATGTTTGGTCTTTGTTGTTGAGGGGACTGAGCGTGCGAGATATCTTTAGTGTGTGTTTCTGAGTGTGTATTCTCTGAGTCCATTTCTAAGTGTTTACTGGTTGTAATTGTTCTTCGTTGATCAATAAAACAATCGGTTAATTACGTTTCGATGTCTGATTAGCTAGATCGAGTAGACGATCCGTTGCTCACGCATTTTCAGAAGTGCAAAGCTCGTGGTCATACATATCGGACTTGTCCGTTGAAGAAACCAAAATCCGGCAAATCTGACGCAGAAAAATCTGATGATATGTCTGAAGGTTATCAAACTGATACAAAGAAGAAAGTCAGATTTATGGATGAGCAAGGCAGAGTTCATTTTAATAACAAATCGTCTGATTTTCATAAAAATGAAAAGAAATCAGAAAGTGAATTTTCAAAGACTAAATCAATTTTGAAAAATTCTCGTGCAAGCTCCACGGGTTCTTCAACTGATGGACAGAAACCTAAGGGTTCGTCCATGGATGGTAATGACTTTGTTGAAGATGACGGTCGACCCAAAGCTTCAAGCTTGGGTACGTCCCGAAACTAATCTTCTGTTGTAATTTATGCAGGGATATTTGCGACAACTGATGAATAACATTTGGGTTGTTGATAGCGGAGCATCTCGGCACATGACCGGCGATATTTCTTTGTTGCATGATGTGAGATACTTTGACGGAGGTAAAGTAACATTTGCTGGAAACAAAGGAGGTCAAGTTACAGGAATTGGTAAGCTTTCAAATGGTGCTGTTACATTCGAGAAGGTTGAATATGTTCAAGAATTGGAGCATAATCTTCTGAGCGTCTCCCAGATCTGTGACAAGCAATCCACAACTGCTTTCACGGGGAGTGAATGTTTGATACTGAAACCTGAATTTAAGATTCCAGATGAGTATGTGGTAATGCGAGCATCGCGATTCTCAAACTTGTATATGCTCGACATGAATTCAGCAAAAGCAACGGTCGCGGGTCAATGTTTCTTGTCTAAAGCATCCGAGAGAAATTCCATTCTATGGCATCGTCGCATGGGACACATCCACTACAGAAAAATGAACGAACGCGGAGAGGTCTTGTCGAAGGGGTTCCAAAGCAACAGTTTGTCTTCAATGATGTGTGTGTAAGCTGCAAGAAGGGAAAACATAAAAGAAAATCCCATCCACTGAAGAAATACCATTCAATTGAAGTCCCGTTAGAGTTACTTCATATGGATCTGTTTGGTCCGGTGAATTGACAAAGTATTTCTGGGAATTTGTATTGTCTGGTGGTCACTGATGAATTTTCAAGATTTTCTTGGGTTGATTTTCTGGTCTCTATGGATGAAACTTCAAGAATTCTCATCAATTTGATAACAACACTTGAATCTTTGTATAAATTGAAAGTACGAAAATTTCGTAGTGACAATGGTACGGAGTTCAAGAATTTAGCCATGAGGACGTTTTGTTTGGAAAAAGGGATTGTGCATGAATTTAGCACACCATACACACCTCAGCAAAATGGCGTGGCAGAAAGAAAGAATTGCACAATTATTGAAACAACATGGACAATATTGGCTGATGCTCAATTGCCTGTTCCATTTTGGACAGAAGTTATCAACACTGCGTGTTATGTGCTTAATCGAGTGCTTACTGTGAAGCGTCTTGGGAAGACATGCTATGAATTATTGAAGAATCGTAAACCGAATCTCGATTATCTAGAGCCTTTTGGGTGTCCTTGTACCGTATTAGCTTCTGCGGGAAAATTTGATGACAAAGCCTTTGAGGGGTTGTTTGTCGGATACTCACATCAAAAGAAGCGAGTATTTAATAAGCAGAATGGTACGGTGGGTGAATATTTGCATGTGGATTTCCAATCCTATACTTTACCACCCAGAGGTGTTGGACCGGACTAGTTGTTCGATTATAAAGCTCTTTTTGAAAATCTTGAATCGACGCCAGAGTTGTCTGATGAACAATTTACTAGAGTTTTCATTGAGTTACAAGATGATACTCCAGTTTTAAATATACAAACTCTGCCGACTCCGATAGTGCGTGTTGCTGATGAGTACATGACCGAGGCTTCTAATGATTCGACTATTGCTACTGATGATATGTCTTTAGATGATGATAGTGAATTTCATGAAGCCGTGACACATCAGGTGGAAATTCCTACTCAACAACTAGATCCACAAGTTGATGCTACTTCAAATGAAGTTGAGGCTGATTTAACTGATAATGTGGTCGATCCACAAGTTGATACTATTTCAAATGATGCTGATGTCAATACAACTGAAACTGTGGTAGTTGAGGAAGATCCTCTTCCTAATATGGCTGAAACGGTGGTTGTTCCTATTCATCAAACGCTCCGGATAAACACCATTCATCCACATGACAATATTATTGGTGATTTAAATTACGGAGTACGTACGAGACATCAAATTGAGAGCAGTGAGTTACTATCTATTCTGGAATCTGGTGTTCAGGAAGAAGCATTTCATTCATGCTTTATCTCACAGACCGAACCAAAAGATGTTCACGAAGCTTTATTAGACGGTTCGTGGCTTGAAGCAATGCAAGAAGAATTACTGCAATTTAAAAAATTGGGTGTGTGGCACTTGGAAGATTTACCAGCGGGAAGCAAAGAGTCGTGTGGTACACGATTGGGTATATAAATGCAAACGGGATGATCGTGGAGTCATTGTCCGAAACAAAGCCCGTTTGGTTGTTCAAGGTTTTTCTCATGAAGAAGGGATAGACTTTAACGAGGTGTATGCTCCAGTTGCCAGAATTGAAGCAATCAGAATCTTTTTGGCATTTGCTGCATATCGTGGGTTCAAAGTATTTCAGATGGATGTAAAGAGTGCGTTTCTTTACGGCAAGGTTAAGGAAGAAGTGTATGTCAAACAACCTCCGGGATTTTTCGATCCTGATTATCCGGAGAAGGTTTATAAGTTGGAAAAAGCTTTATATGGTCTCCATCAGGCTCCTTTAGCTTGGTATGAGACGTTGTCTACTTATTTACTCAACAACGGGTTCAAGCATGGGTTGGTTGATCCTACTCTTATCTGTCGTAAAACGGGGAAGGATTTGCTTCTGGTACAAATCTATGTTGATGATATTATTTTTGGCTGCTCAAACGAACAACTATCGAATGATTTCGAGACATTGATGCAAACCAGGTTCGAGATGAGTTCAATGGGGGAAATGTCATTCTTCCTAGGCTTACAAGTTTAACAATCAGATAATGGTATCTTCATACATCAGACGAAGTATGCGAGAGATGTCCTAAATCGATTCAAAGTGGAAGATGTTCGCATTCTTGGAACTCCTATTCAGCTGTCACATGGCCTATGTCCTGACGAAGACGGTGAAAAAGTTGATGTCACTTGTTATAGGGCTATAATAGGTCCACTGATGTATCTTACAGCTAGTCGACCTAATATAATGTTTGATGTATGTTTGTGTGCCAGGTACCAGGCAGCACCTCGTGTTTCTCATATGAATGCGGTCTTGACGATTCTAGCTTATCTGAAGGGTAATTCAGATCTTGGGATCTGGTATCCTCATGATGATAAGTTCGACCTGTCGGCGTATACGGATTCAGACTGCGGCAGTTGCAAGATTAATTTCAAGTCAACCACAGCCGGATGTCAGTTTCTTGGCGACCGGTTGGTATCTTGGCAGTGTAAGAAGCAGACTTCTGTTGCCACATCCACTGCTGAAGCTGAATATATAGCAGCTGCTAGTTGCTGCTCTTAGGTTTTATGGATTCAACAGCAGATGCGGGATTATAGTTTGAAGTTTCTTACTACTCCAATTTACATAGATAATTCGGCCGCTATTTGCGTAACAAAAAACCCCGTTCAGCACTCTAAAACGAAACATATTGATATTCGTTATCATTTCATCCGTGATTGTTTTGAGAAACACCTGATTGATCTGCAAAAGATCCATACTGATTTTCAAAAAGCGGATCTTTTTACGAAAGCTTTTGACAAAACCCGCTTTCGTTATCTTTTGCAGATCAACTGCATACAAAAGTTACCCGTTGAGTAACTTTCGGTTGATCATTTTTCATTTGTTTATTTTTCTAGTCTGTTTTTTCTTTTTCTTATTCACAAAATCCAAAAATAGTGTTTTGTATTTTAGGGGGAGAACATCAGAAAATATAAAAAAATGGAAAAATACAAAAAGCATAAAAAAATGGAAAAATCAAAAATTTGAGAAATTGATCCGACCAAGCGAGAAATGATATTACATCGGCATGTGTTATCAACCACAGATAAAGTAAAAATGAAAGGTTGTAGCTAGGTACTTCTTTGGTTAGTTAAATGCGTAAGGACAAATCTGATATATGCTAGTATGATATAAATATAAAAATTTGCTTGGTTAATTGTAAGGCACATCATTACGAATGCTGTGTGATCTTGGCATTGAATGAAATGAAAAAGGCAAAAATAGAATAAGAGATGTTCTGGTGTATGCATACTTTTATTTTGCAAAGATTTAAACTTGTTTGATTTTCTTTATTTTGTCAAACGATCGGCCTTTCTCTGCGTATCGAAAGATCGACCTGATTGGTGTTCGTTTGACGTTCTGCTTTATTTTCTTTGGTGTTTTGGATAACTCATCGACTTTCTCTGCGTGTGCGGGAGCACCGACCTGATTGTTGTTGGGTTATACAATTTCTGCTTTATTTTCTATTTCTTATTTTCCTAAACAATCGGACTTTCTCTGCGTACCTACCGGCCGACCTGATTGTTGTTTGTTTAGGAATCTGCTTTATTTTTGCATGAAACACCATGAACAATAAATCTCGATGGAAATCAAATTCTGTGGAAATTACAAAAATAATAAGAAGAAGCCAGATTACGAGTATTTCTGATTGTGTGGGCTGTCATATTATCAATGCATGCTAAATATACCTTAACATATCAGAAAGCTATAAAAATTGATTTGTCCAAACTGAAATAAACTGAAAAGTTGTATTTGCTTCCAACTTGACTTGCATGCTGATTAAAAATGAAATTAAAGTGTCTTTGATGCATATTAGCTGATATGATCTCGCGTCTGGATCTTTCTCACAAAAATATTTAAGTTATATCAGTTTTTAGTAATTTCGTTTCATTTCTGTTTGGTTTGTTATTGGAATATCTGAAAAATCACAAAAAGATTCTAGGTGTGTTTTAGCATAATTTTGAAAAATTCCAAAAAGATTTGCGGTGTGTTTGAAAATTTACAAAAATCGAAAAGATTTTTATTCTGCGTTATTTTCGATCAACCGTTAGTGAAAGATTCCAAATTATGCCGGAGACAACCAAACGGACTTGATTTCAGAAAGTTCATCGGTAAATTGAACAAAGTTTGAGGAAAATTAATGATTTTTAAAACTTTCGAGGTTCAATTTGAAAGATTCATCAAGATCAGGGGTTATTTTTGAAAAAACATTTCAAATCTCCAAACCTGGAGATCCGAACCTCATCATCGGACAAGGCTTGGAGATGGCCGAATTAGGAGTTCGGTGCTACTGTTTGTCCGAACGTGACGTTCGGAGGTCCGAACTTGGTTGGCTATAAATACGCCAAACCTGGAGTTCGGAGCTCATTGTTTATTGTTATCTCCGAACGTGCACCGAACTGCTGCTAAAATTTCAAATTTTCATTTAGCGTGTATTTGGCGATTTTGAGACTGGTTCTAGGTAGATTCTTTGATTCCGAACACACTGGTGGACTTAGATTAGTTTTTCATTCAGTATTTGTTGGTTTTCTGTTCGAAAAACTCATTCGGTTATAATCCAGTTTCTAGATCTGAAAATACTCCATCTAAAAACTGTTTTTAGCAATTAAAAATGGTTTCTATGTGTTTCTTATCAAAATCCGACCATGGGTGTTGATTTGTAGTGTTTAATTTTGTCGCTTTTACTGATTTTGGAATTCAAACCTGTCGGAGTTCTTCAGGCTCCGAACCTGGGGTTCGGAGACTCCGAACTTGGGGTTCGGAGAGAGCTCGGACAGAGTTCGGTGGGTTTCAAATTTTTGATCAAATGTTGTTCGTTTACGCAAACGAAAATGATTTGACAAAATTAGTGATTATATCTGTTAATAAAGTTGAATTTAATGAATGTTTTCTTTTATGTGTTTTCAGATATGGCGAACGACTTGAAAATTGGCGATAAACACAATATTTGTGCACATATTGGTGTTGCACGGGGCAAACTCGATAAATTCGAAGGACCTGGGATATTTGATTTTCTGCGGCAATTGAGAATTCACTATGCTATCACTCAGCAATGTGACGTCTATAGAGACATCATTCTGGAGTTTTGGAATACGGCACGTACGATTACTGATGCTCCGATTAGAATCGTTGCGACTATTCAAGGCCGACTGGTTGGAGTGACTGAAGCAGGCATTCGCAGAGTTCTTCAGTTAGATTCTGATACAACAACGGCGTCTATTGAATTCCCTCATGAAGACAATGTGGCGTTTTTGAAGCGGATTTGGTATACGGATGATCCGAGCAAGGAATGGGTGTGTAAATCATCGATGAGCGTCCCATACAAGTATCTGGCGCATGTTTTGTTGGTCTGCTTGAGACACAGGATTTCTGGTCATGATGAAGTCCAGCAGATTATTCTATCTCTGATGAACGCGTTGGTGATGAACAGGTCGTACAATGTTTCTGGAATGATCTTTCATTATATGAGAGACAATCTGACTCTACGACAAAAGAAAGCTACAATTTATCCCAGATTCCTTCAGATGGTGCTTAATGACCGATATCCTGATTTGATAAAGAATGCCGCACATAGAATGGAGCTAAACATATGACTGAGGCTAGTGTTGGTGTTGTGGCGTCTTACCAAAACAAGGCACCAGAGTTTCAGCCTAAATTGAAGCGATTGATTGGTCATCTTGCCAATGTCAACTATGTGGCACCGGCAATGGGTGCACCTCGTCATGATGATGGAAGTGATTTAGAAGAATTGGATTATAGCTGGATAGAGGAACAGAACCAAATTCCACAACAAGGCAGTGTGAAGAGGCGTAAGAGGCAAGTTTCGGTGGTTCAGGAACCCGTGAATCAAGAACCAGAACCAGTGGTATCTCAGCCGCCAACTACTGAAACGGTGGTCTCAGCACAGGAAGTTCATGTATCTGTCGTTGTGACTGAGACACCAGCGGTGAATACTCTTGATGATGAATCTGATGACGATGAAGATTTTCTGAATGCTGAAGTTGACTTTGAAGACTTGTCAGAGACAAACGATCCGTTTGTGCGAGTCTTGATCAATTCCAAATTTGTGAAGCTAAGGAAAGGTAGTGATGAACACCTTGCTTACAGAATCAGCAAGAACAAAAGCATTGATCGATACAAAGATCGAGTGTATGATGTGGTGGCTTCATCTGAATCTGATGAAGATTATAACCCAGATGCCGAGATGGTTTTCGGCAAAGGTAAACCGCCTGTGACTGGTTCTTCATCTGTAATTCCATCAAAAGGGAGGAAGAAGTCAGTTGTTGGAGGCCGAACTAAGAAGAGGAAAGGCGTAGGCGTACAGCAGTTCATTTTACAGCCTCGTTCTGGTGTCTCTACATCAACAGCAACTACTAAAGCAACTACAACTGTTCAGACTTCAGTGTCTGATGTCCAAGCTGATTTCTTGCAGAACCTGATGAATGCAAACCGTTCGACAACTGTTAGCACAGCACCTTCAGCAAGTGCTGGTGCGTAGTTTGTTAATCAGCCGATGGGGTCTATGCCTACAACTCCAGTGTTTTCAACTGCAACTACTACTGGTTCAACTCATTCGACACCTGATGTGAACTTCAATTTCGAACAAGGCTCAATTTCTTTTTCTCAAGCCAGTATCCTGCAAAGTGCTTTATCTGATCAACAATCTCATATTGATGCCTTGAAGGCTAAGTCTGAAGCACAAGAGAAGATGATTAATGTGCTGAGGTTAGATAATGATGATCTAAATCAACGGGTTGTAACTCTCCAGAGTCGGGATGTAGCCAAAGATCAGGAGATTCTGAGATTAAGACGGGCTAGTCAGACTCAGTCCAAGATGCTTCTGGAAATGGGTGAGCAATTAAAATTCTTAATGGAGAAGATTAAAGCTCAGGGGGAGATTGGAGATGGCTCGGGTTGTTCTGAAGATCCGATGCGATTTCTGAACGATCCCGATCAAGATGATCCTGAAGGGGATGTTGGTGGAGGACCAGGCCCATCTGGAACTGCGGGTTCGGGTGCTGGAACATCATCTTCCCAGGGGGAGAAAGACTCACGAGAAGCTGTGCCGATCACTACGATTCCATCTGATCAAGCTGCAAAGAGTATGAGTGAATTTGCTGAAATGTTGCAAACGCTTGAAGAAGGGGAGTTTGTTGGTGACTTGACGGCTGAAGAGTTACAAAGGGTGTTTGATTTAAATGATGAGGAAATGAGGAAAGCGTCTGAGAAAGCTCCAGAGAAATACAAAGATCCTGAACTAGAGTCTGATGAAGACGTGGAGGGTATATTTGAAGAGGAGATTGAGGTGGAGGATATCACAGAGGAAGAATATCCAGATCTGTACTCCAACTTCAACAATAATCAAGCTGGTGATGAGTTTGAGGTATTTCCTAAGGAGAAGGATGCTGAGGTTAAGGAGAGGTTGAGAAAGAAAGAGTCTGAAAAACCTGAAGACCCGATGGTTAAGGAGGCAAAGATTTAGAAACAGAGTCAGACATTTAAAGAATTCATGAGAGCCTTTCATGCCAATTATGTACCGCCTCCAAAGCCAATCAAGCAGAGATCGTCTTTCAAATTCAAGGGTCAAGTGTCAGGTGAAATTATAAGTTGGATGTATGCTTCAAGCTTGAGGTGCTACGGGATTAAAAGAGAACATGGAATCCAGTACTTCAAGTGTGCCAAAGATTTTAGCAGCCTGCCGGTTTGGGATGTTCGTGAGTTGACCAGAAAACCTTTATGCTGTTATGACAATGATGCAATGGGTATGCAATTTAAGAAGATACTTGAAAGGGAGTGTCGGGAAGGATTTCAGTTTTTGGATCCTCAAAAGCCAAAGAGACGTCGATCCCGAACAAAGGTCCACGAAAGAACTGGCAAGAGGTTGATAATCTTGGTGTTTCCAAAGGAGCCAGATGTGATGAAGAAAATTCCTCTGATGAAGATGCAACAGGATTTCATCAAAGATCTGAGATGGTGGTATTACAATGAGAAGACAGGTGAAGCAGTTGTTGTGTTGACAGATAACAATCAGGTTGTGAAGATTTATGATCCTATGTGGCTGATCAACTTGTCGAAGGCTGATATAGGCGAGCTTTATCACAATCCGATCTTGTATCATCCTGATTACATGGAGTAAGCGCTGAAGTTCCAGAGGGTGATACGAGTTTTTTTTGCATTCGATATCTATGCTGGAAATAACCACGATTTGATCCGGAAGGGTGATGGGGCTGCTGCAGATGTTCAAGGCTGATGAAGAACGGTCCAGCTGTTGCCAAGGGGGAGTTTTGTAGGACCGTTGATTACTCAGAGAAATAATCAAAACAAGAACTCTTTACTTGCGGATCACAACCATGCGGAATAAAGTTGTATCACACTTGTTTTTACTTAAGCTTTGTTTTACTTATACTTGTAGTTTGATTGTATTGATTGCATAAACTAGTGAACACAAGATAATAAATTTCTCGGTACTATTTGCCTTAACTCAAGTTCAAACTGTTACAAGTGTAAGCACTAAATCAGGTACTTGTGAATGAACTAGCTAACAACTATATATAGTACTAAGGAGATCAACTACAGCCGTTGATCTCATACGGGCTAATCTAACCGTACATGAAAGTAAAACAATAAACTTACTAAAAGAACATTAGTAAACATACAAAAGAGGAAATGTGCAAAATGCAATTATCTATAAGTAGGAGACGGCTAGGATATGACTTTGGAGAATAAAAGTAGTTGCAGGCCTGATTTCTGCAAAAGTAAACTTTCAGTACTTTTCCGGTTGAACTCTTTATACTGTTGGATAAAAGAGTTCACCCGGAAATATTCTTCCGCTTAAGCTTTTCCGGTTGACAAGCCTTCCGCTTGAGAGTTTTCCGCTTGAACATGTCTTCAACCGGAAATCTTCATCTTGAACCGGTTGACTCAGATTTTCATTTCCTTACAATCTCCCCCTAAGATGATGCTGCCAAAATTTATCCTTTGTATGTTGTTCTTCAAAAATTGACTATCTCTAGAAGCTTTACTCTTCAGGAGATGGCAGCCTTTCAAATTGAACTTTTGTTTTGTTCAATTGTCTCATGATCCTCCTGGTTTGAAAATTTCTGGTTGAAAGAAGAGTTCTTTTTGCAATAGACTTCTTTCTTCCAGGTGAAGCACCAGTGGCAGGATTAGCAGATGGTTTATCAGTTTCAATTGGGACTTTATCTTTCCCTTTATCTGCTTGAGACGATGCTTGAACAGAACTGGTTACGGCTATCTCAGTGGGTTCAGAAGGTTTTGTTGGTGATATGGTGGGTGGTTCCATGGTTTGTGTTTGTGAAGTTGAAGAGGTGGTGTTTTTAGGTGGAGATGAAGGTTGATTATACATCCAAGTAGGTGCACAGGGTTTAGGCTTGGCAGGGATGATATCAGTCCAGTTATCTAACCTCATTTTTGGTGGAATATATTTAGGTTTGGTAGATCTAGATCCCCTGGGCCTTGGATTCATTCCCCTGGGTCTATGGGAGTAGAATCTGGAAGATGGAGTGGGAACATAGGAGGCTGGGTGCTTGAGTCTTTCCAACAGGTTGGAAGGGAGAGACTCAGCGAGTAGGTCAGAGGCATCAAAAGGTTCAGGCTTAATATATGTAGATGAGGGGTTACCTGTGACTGTCTCAGATGGCAGAGGCATTTGGAGACTTGGAATCACAGCAAACTCTGCTCCTTTCACTTGTTTGAGCAGCTCATCTACAATTTTACAAGTGTCTTTAGCCTTCATCTTCTCTACTTCAGCAGCAGGCTTGAGACATCTGATGATAGCACATCTCTTGATCCTTTCCAATAGCTCCAGGTTGTCTAAGCTTTTGTTCAAGACAGTTGGCATTCTGGAAGATATATTGATCAGCCTGTTTTTCTCCTGTTCACTTAATTTAGGAAGATCATATACCTGCATTCTCCATTCAATCGACCTTTTCCTTGCTTCATCTACCATTCCTTCAACCACGAAATCATTTGATAGAAGATCCAGATCTGCCAAAAATTGTTTGTGTTGCAAGTTTGATTTGGCAGCCTTTGATCTTATTCTGGCTTGATTGTCTTCCCAGTCATGGACGAATTCTTCTTCAATTAGGTCATCCATAGTCAGTTGTTCTTCTGACTGGTCAGAATCAACCATAGTTTCTTCTATCCTTGGTTGAGAAGTTATGCAATCTTCACTCTCCTTCAGTCTGATCATCCTCCTTAGTTTGGTTTGTTTCTTTCTTTTGTAGCTCAAAGGAGGCTCTGAATCAGAGGTGGAGTGCGGTTGGATCAAGGTTTCAGCAATCTCAGCTTCAGTTGAGTTTTCCGGTTGAGTCTCTTCCGGTTGAGATTTTTCCGATTGAGTCTCTTCCGGTTGAACTTCAGCCGGAGATTTTGTACTTAGATTTTTCAGTACAGTTGTATCCTCTCCTTCTTTTTCTCCTTCAACTACTTCAGTCTGAATGACTGAAGCATCATCAACCACATCTTCATGAACCACATCAGCAACTGGTTCAGTGACAATGTTAGTTGTGACCTCATCCACTTTAGATTTGGCAAATGCCTCCTCCTGTGGAATAATCACATTGGTCAAGAATTGCTTGACCTGCAGAATGCTCTCTGGCTGAGCACCTGCAACTAGCATTGTTGCTTCAATCATTCCCAACAGGCTTGGATCCTGTGGAAATACCTTCATGAGTGAGCTCATCTTCACCTTGGTTAACCCATCCGCAACTGAAAAGGGATCAACTTTAGCCAGTTTGAAGGCTGTTTGCCTTGCATCTTCAGATAATGGCACTGTTTGATCATATTCTTCTTCTTCAGGTGTTGGAGAATTAGTCTTCTCCCCCTTTTTGGCAGCATCAGCTTCTACAGCCTGACCTCCAAAAGGAAATGGGTTCAAAGAGCTAATCTCAGCAGTTGATTGGGCAACCGGTTCAAACCTTGGTGTAGAGAAAGTTCCCGGTTGAGCAATTTGAGCTTCAACTGGAATTTCTTGAGCTTGAGTAGCAGCAGGAGTGTTCTTTACAAGGCTAGAAACAGTCGAATTGAGACTGGTTACTTGAGCCTGTAGTGCTTTGTATAGTGCCGTCAATTCAGTAAGTGATAAACTATCCTCAACTGGAGTTGCACCAGTATCATAGGAAAAAGATGGACCATCAACCCTATGTTGATCAAGTCCACCACCCTGGTGTTCTTGGCTCCTGGGATTCCCCTCAACTACAGTTTTCCCTTTAGGATCCACTTCGGAATCATCCGGTTAAACTATAGTGTGGGTTGCCATGGAATGGGTCTTATGAATGTTACTACCATCATCAAAGTTCAATGAGAAGCTTTGAGTGGCAGCAGCCCTTTCCACATGAATCTCATCTATACTCCTGAGATTCACCTCCTGGGATGAATGGGGGTTAGATGTAGTAGTGTGAGTGTCACTCAGAATGTTCCCATGTAATGTGGTGTTTGGGTTAATAACACCATCATTTGTGACATCTCTTTCTACATCATCATTCATAGGTGAGAAGTGTGAAGTGTAGGGTGAGAAAGTGGATGGGGATTGTACATCCATATGAAATGACTCCCCCTCAGAAGAAGGTTCATCAACAAGTTTAAATCCCAATTTGGCTGACCCAGTTGGCTGTGTGCCAAGGGTTGGTTCAGGGCTGGAGGCAATGGGTTGCAAGAGAGGAGTAGGCTCTTGCACAACCTTTTTGAGCCTTTTGAGCTTAGTAGGCTTTGGGGAAGGGGGGATGGTGGGAATTGAAGTTGATGGTGGGTCTGAATCTCTTCTCCTTTTTCTTTTGAAAATTAAGGTTGAAGTAGCAGAAGGAGAAGGTGGTTGATCAGTGGTGGGTTCAACTACTGTGGATGGTACAGTGTTGTCCACTGGAGCAAGTTGCTCTTTAGAAGCATGTGTTTCCGGTTGAGAACTAGGTTCTCCTTGTTCAACCGGAATCACCCTTTGGACTGGCATGCGATGGTCAGTATCCCTCCCAAGAAATTGCTTCTTCTTGGTGGTTAATTTGGAAAAAGTATTTTCAGATAAAACTCTTGGAACCAGCATGTTTCCATCCAAATTAATTTTGGGGTATTTTTCTTGCAAAATGTATGTTATAAATCTAGGGTACATGTAAAAAGCAAATTTCTTTGCATTACCCTTTAAAGCATTAAAAATCACAGCAGAAAAATTATATACCTCCCCTTTCACCACAGCATAGAAGGCAGAAGCTTGCTCTGCTGCCATTTCATCAAATCCCGATTTCTTTGGCGTCAGGCACACCATGATGGTGTGGGCCAGAAATCTCCATTTGTAGGGCATTTGACCCTTGAGAACAGTGGCAATTCCTTCAGTAGCACCACCATAACCAATTTCTTTGAGTAGGGACATGTATTGCTTGGGGGTTTTGCGAACATACCCATTCTTGTCATTCAACTTCAGCAGTTCCCTAATCAGTGATTCAGTGATTAGAACAGTTTCCCCTTGTACAGTTGACTTCAACGTGTCTTCCTCTACATCATCTTCATCCTTCTCGAGCAGTTGGATGTTCTTCCAGTATTCCGAGGGAATTTCTTCATATAAATAAACCGCAATAGTGAGTGCGTGATTCAGATATGAATTTTTGAGGAAATTGATCATCTCGATGAAGGTATCAGCGTGTGTAGAGTTCACCGGAGCATCAAGAAACGCAACTAGGTTGTGTTCAAGTGGGAAAGGATCATTCTTCACTGGTTATTTCCCCTTTGCTTTGGACTTTGGTGCCATTGTTGATTGACTATGAGAGAAATTTGGGAGTAGAAAGAAATGGGTCTGAAAATTTCTAGGTTTTGGGATTTTGAACGATTTCTTGCTTTTGGGATTATGAGGAGTGTTGAAGGGGTTGTGGGTATTTGACTGGTGGGTTTAAAGATGGGTGACGGTTATCAGCGATGGGATAAAGTACGCTGAGTCACAGGAGAGAGAATGAAAAAGTACAAGTGGGTCCGCAAAAAGTGTGCTTCAGGTGATTGTACAATACAACCTCCTGTTGCGTGTCCTTTGAATTTAATTCAAACAGTTTTCTCGGACAATTAATTGAAACACTTTAAATGCACAATCCGCTTGAAAATGTGTGCCTCAACCGGTGAATTAAATGATTCATTTAAGGCAAGAGATTTCCGGTTGAGATTCAAGCGGAGAGTTTTTCTCTCCATACAACAAAATTTCTTTCCGTTTGAAAGTTAAACCGGACAGATTTGCCGGTTGAAAATTTTTCCGGTTGAGGTTGTCAACAGGAAATAAAATTTCCGTTTGAAAATTTTCAAATTTAATCTGAATTTTCAAATAAAGAATTGTTGTTCCTTTTACCGGTTTCAGAAATTAGGATGGTGTGATCAAAAATTGAGTTTCTAGTTGAAGATGACTTTCCGATTGAGATTCAACCGGATGTGTTGAACTGGAAAGTTCAACCGGAAGACTAGAAAAACACTTGATTTTGAAAATCACATGTATCAGTTATCATAGTTTAACAGTATGACCTGACTATGATTGAAAAGGTGTCTAACTGTTACAGGAGCTTTTCTTTTTCTTTTTCTTTTTGTATCAAGAGACGGGCTCTTTGACACAAAATGGTCTCTTTTATTAAGTTTGTGAAAACAGTTTAGTCAGTCAAAGTTCATCATACCAATGGCACTAATGAGATAGAAAAATCTAGCTTCATCAAATGCTTTGGTAAACAAGTCAGCCAATTGTTGATTTGTATGAACTTTAACCATTCTAATTAAGTGTTTCTCAGCACAATCTCTAATAAAATGGTACCTGATATCAATGTGTTTTGCTTTTGAGTGTTGAACAAGGTTGTTTGTGATTGATATGGCACTGTTGTTGTCTGCAAGAATAGGAGTCTCCATGAACTTGATGCCGTAATCCAACATTTGATTCTGAATCCATAAGACTTGACTGCAGCAGCTTGATGCAGCAATATATTCAGCCTCAGCAGTAGAAGTAGATACGCAGGTTTGCTTCTTGCGTTGCCAAGACACAAGTCTTTCTCCCAAAAATTGACATCCTCCAGTAGTAGACTTCTTATCCAAGTTGCAGCCAGCATAATCACTGTCAGTGTAAGCTTTGAAGGAGAAATCTGAATTCTTTGGATACCACAACCCAAGCTTTGGTTGTCCTTTAAGATATCTAAAGATTCTCTTCACAGCTAACATGTGTGATTCCTTTGGTTGACACTGGTATCTAGCACATAAACAGACACTAAACATGATGTCAGGTCTGCTAGCTGTGAGATAGAGCAGTGATCCAATCATTGCCCTGTAGAGGTGAACATCCACTGATTTGCCACTTAAGTCACTTTTTAACTTGTGGGAAGTGGAGATGGGAGTTCTTGAGGTTGAAACAGACTGCATATCAAACCTTTTTAGCATATCTTGAATGTATTTTGACTGATTCAAGAAAATTCCATTGGCAGTTTGCTTCACTTGCAAGCCTAAGAAGAAATTTAGTTCACCCATTGAACTCATTTCAAACTTTGATTGCATCAATCCCTCAAACTCTTTGCATAAGGCAGCACTGGATGAACCAAAGATGATGTCATCAACGTAGATTTGTACCATCAAAGTATCCTTGCCATCAGATTTCACAAACAGTGTTTTGTCAATAGCTCCTCTCTTGTAGCCATTCACTAGGAGATAGTTTGAGAGTGTCTCATACCATGTCCTAGGAGCTTGCTTGAGACCATATAAAGCTTTAATCAACTTGAATACCTTGTTGGGGTAATGAGGGTCTTCAAAGCCTGGAGGTTGCTTGACATACACATCCTGTTCCAAAAGACCATACAGAAAAGCACATTTAACATCCATTTGAAATACCAGAAAGTTTTTGAATGCAGCATAGGCAAGAAATATTCTGATTGCTTCAAGCCTGGCCACAGGAGCAAAAACTTTATCATAATCAATGCCTTCTTCCTGTGTGTAGCCTTGAGCTACAAGTCTGGCCTTGTTTTTTATCACTATTCCCATGTCATCCTTCTTGTTTCTGAATACCCATTTGGTTCCAATTGGTTCTTCACCTTCAGGTAAGTCTACCAATTCCCAAACCTTCTGTTTATTGATCTGAAACAATTCCTCTTGCATTGCCTCTACCCAGCTTTCATCTTCCAATGCATCATTGATCTTTGTGGGTACTTCTTGAGATAGAAATGCAGCATGCAGGCAAATGTTTGCATCAATAGACTTGCTTCTTGTCAGCACAGGAGCTGACAAGTCTCCTATAATGTTCTCCCTTGGATGATCCTTACTAACTCTTCTATCAGTGAACATTGGTACGCTGAAGTTTGTTGGTACGTTGGTTCTTTTGGTCCGCTGGCAGAAAAGTGACGTTCACTAAAACTGACGTAACTTGAGTTCTGTTTGGAGTTACGGAACCTAATACCAGCCAAAATGACTGTCTCGGAAAGATCTACACTTTTACTCGCCTAACAGTCAGTACCCTCCGTTTTGGTACCCAAATTCCACTTTTAAGATGCCCATTTTTGAGTTTGAAGTTTTTGCATTCGGTATCATAACTTCAAGATGAGCGATTATCAAGCGTTTTTCGCGATTCAAAACACGATGCAAGCTATTATTAACTATGATAATGAAATAGGAACAAGTCAGAAAGTTCCAAAGTTGCTCAAATTGGAAGATTATCATAGTTGGGTGAAACGGTTTGAAGTACGAATGGTGTCGATCTTTGGTTGGCTTATTCTGATCATTATGAATATCCAATTAGTACTACTGGAAGGCTAATTTTGCAACGAATTCTGACTGCTGAACAAAAGAAAGCATATCAAGCTGAACAAAAAACTTACGGAACATTAACCATGGCATTACCCAAAGATCTGTGACATCAGTTTTCTGCTTATACTACATCGAAAGAATTGTAGGATGCCATACAGAAACGATGTGAGGGTAATGATCAGTTTAGGAAAAGTAAGCAAAAGGTTCTGAAGAAAGAGTTCGAAAATTTCAAGAATTATCCAAATGAAGATATTTCAAAGCTCATTACTAGGTTTTCACATTTGCTGAGTGAAATGACTTTAGTTGGCATCAAAAAGGAAGAAGCTGATTTGTAAGAGAAGTTACTAGAGGCATTACCTGAAAATTGGAAAATTATGTAATGATGATTACTCATGATAAATAATATTTAGGATTTTCATTCAACAGTTTGATTGAGCAGATACAAGCAAGTGATATGGAATTGAATGTGAACAGATCCATGCCAGCACAAGTACAGAATCCAGCTGCATATCATGGTGAAAATGATTCGGCCTTCAATGCTAAAAAGTTAAACATTTTCAGTGAAGGTCCTACTACTGCTTTCCTTGATGGAAATTCTGAGAATTATGGTTATTCTCCAGGGTATAACTTTATAGTTCCAAATCACTCACCTCAGACTGAGTTTTCTGCTAAATCAGTTGATGAACATGCTGCATTAATATCTGCTTTAATAGCATCATCTTATGGTTTCATAATTGGGAACATTGGTGATGTTGAGTTGTTTAAAGATGATTTGAAACAGCTAGATGAGGATCATCTAAATGAATTAGATATGGGATGGCAGATGGCTATGTTGACTGAACGAGCAAGACGATTTTTCCGCAAAACTGGTAAAAAGGAAATTATTCCAAATGGCAAGCTGGGTTTGGATAAATCAAAGGCAAAGTGTTTCAAGTGTTCAAAATTTGGACATTTTGCTCGGGAATGTAACAATAAAAAAGAAGCTAATACCACTACTCCAACAGCTTTGGTTTCTCAAGCTGGTAAACAATATGATTGGGGTCGAACTTCTGATTCTCCTGCAATTGCTTTAACTACTATTGTTGCTGAGGAAAATGGACAAGCATCCAATGAAGGTTTTGATTGGGCTACAGATTTTCTAGATGAATCTGCGTTTGTTGTCCAAATTGTACCTAATGATGAAGAAGTAACTGATTCTGATTAGAAACAAGTTCGTGTGTAAATATTGTGGAAGATGAAGTAGTTATAAAAGAACAAAAGAGAGAGTATGTTAAGTGTCAAGAGTGTGCTATTGCAAACAGAATAATTGAAGCTTTATTGAGAAGTAACAGTTTAATAACTAAAGAACTCAGGGTTATGAAAGCTGATTTGGAGTGTTCATAACAACGATGTGCTGATTTAGAAAAAGTCAATGCTGAGTTGGTAAAGGAAAAGAATGTGTTGGCTGAAGAGTATAAAAAAGAAAAGGCTGAACATCTTGATGTTGTTCAAGATTTTGAAAATTTATTTGCAAAAAGTTATCCTGTTCAGGAAAAATATGAGAAAGCCAATGCTATTGCGATTGAAGCAGCTGATAGAGTTCTAAATCTTCAAGAAGAACTTTTAACACTTCAAGATGATAATGGTCTGTTTAGAGAAAAGAACGGTGTTTTAACATAAGATGTTGAGTATTTTAAGAAGAAATGGGAGAAGGTTCATGCCGAATTGTTGGAAATCTGTGATGTCAAAAGGCAACAAAATTTTGAATACAATGATCTCGCAGATCAATTTATTGCTACTCAGACAGATTTTTTGGATGCGTAAGTAAAGATTTCTGAGCTGAAAATTGAGATTCTTGATTTGCATAAACAGGTGAAAAATTGCAATTTGTCTCCTACACTGCTGAATTATATCTACAACAAAGAGAAGAGTGAGGACAGTGTGACAGATGGAGATTTGCATAAAGTTCCTGCACCGATTGTGATATTAAATTCTTCATCTGTGCCGGTTGATCCAAGGGCTGAATTACAAGATTATTCTAAGTTTGCAACTCCCGCAAAGAAGAAGTAGTACAAATCTGAGAAAAAGCAAAAGAAGATGGGAGAAGTTCCAAAGTTTGCTTAAACTTCAATATTTTTGGAAAATGAACAGATTTATGAGAAAGTTGCTTCTGGTCCTTCATCTGCCAATGAAGAAGCAAAAGCTTTGATTCAGAATAACAAATTGAAAGATATTAAAGCTAAATTCACTAGCGAAGCTAAAGGAACAGAAGCTTCTGGGTCTTCTTCAAATTCTCTAAAACTTCAGGGTTATAAGCATAAAGGAGTTGGTTATGAAGTTAACGAAGAATTAGTTTAACAAAAGATGAAGAATCATTTTTCAAGTCCAAAGCACAATCCAAAACAGAAGAAACAGCGTGTGTTCAAATCAAATAATGCTCATTATTATTCGGGAGGTTCTTCAATTGGTTCTGGCTATTCTCCACGAAGTTCACCTCCAAGGTATGATTCTTCTGATGGGTTCTTTGATTCATTTGTTTCTGAAAATTCTTTTGGTTATCATGATGTGTTTAGTCAACAGGGAAGCAAAAAACCAAAGAATTTTTCTGATAAAAATCAATTTTTTGAATCAAATTTGGGTAGCAGTTCCCTTAATATTTTCCAAAGAAAATGTTACCCATGTCGTCAACCAGGACATCTCGCTGCTCAATGTCTGACGAATGCGAGCATTCATTCTTATGTCAACAAAACTGCAAAGTATGTGAATGAAAAATGTCAATTTTTTTATGAACCATCTACCTTGTTTAAATCAACCAGTAAGTCGTCTTGGGCAAAGACGCAGGTTGATAATTTTGTGGATTCATTAAAAAGTTTTCAATCACCCATTATCTGGAAACCCCGAGTGGTTTCCAAAATCGTCAAAGACCATGTTGAAGACACCGGACGACCCGAGGCTGTTGACTCGGGCCGATCCCAAAACTGCTAATATTTATCTTGTGTCTGTAGGTTTCTTCAAGAAGGCCTATCATGCGTGTGTTGCTAATAGTGAAGAACTTGCATAATTTAGAGTTTCAATGCTTTATCTTTCTCAAAAAGTCTTTCAAATGAAATTTTTGATAAAAATATGTTTTTCAAAACTGAAACTGCAAAGTGTTAGTGTTTGGTCGATCAATTTTCTTTCATTTCCGTATTTTTACAAGTGGTAGTTGTACATATGTTTGTTAATCAATAAAGCGAAGCTTTATTTACTTCTTGTTGCTTATCCGTATACCGAATCATGCAGTAGTAAGATCGTAAAGTGGTTTTACAAGTGGTATCAGAGCAATTGGTTGCTCTACTGCTGTGATTTTGGTAAATTTTCGAAGTCTAGAGTGAGAAAGTTTGGGTTTTCTTTGTTTTTCATCAAATTTCTGCAATTCCGAGTGTTTTAACGATGGAAAATGATTTCTGAGTGTGTTCCTGGAGTGATTTCGCACCTTACTGAATCAAATTCCAGCTCCAAAACGTCGAAATTAGCGAAAATCAGTCGAATCAGTTTCGAACTGTGTTGGTCCGCTCGAAGAATAGTTGGTCCGCAGTTGGTCTGCCGGTGGTCCGCACAGCAATCTTCATCCGTATTCTGGTCCGCTGAAACTGGTCCGGTAGGCAATCTTCAAAGTTGATCCGTGGCGGCTATTTTCTGGTCCGCCGTACCATTTGGTCCGCCGTATCAAATTTGGTCCGCTGAGGTAATTTGATCCGCTGGTTCATTTGGTCCGCTGAGCATATTTTGGCCCGCTGATTTGATCTGGTGCGGAGATTGG
This sequence comes from Deinandra increscens subsp. villosa, assembly GCA_039602395.1. Lineage (NCBI taxonomy): Eukaryota > Viridiplantae > Streptophyta > Magnoliopsida > Asterales > Asteraceae > Deinandra > Deinandra increscens. The sequence goes on from JBCNJP010000007.1 coordinate 68,691,517, forward strand.
TACGCTTAATTCTTATGGTCCGCTGAGAATTGATTGGTCCGCTGGTAGAAAACATATCTTCACTAAAACTGACGTAACTTGCAAACCGTTTGGAGTTACGAAACCTAATACTAGTCAAAACGTTCTTCTTTCCGAGATCTAGACTTGTACTAACCTAATGGTCTGTACCCCACCCCCCTAGTTTGACCCCCAAAATTAGCTTGAAAGACCTTTGTTTTTGAGTTCGAAGTTTTGACGGTAAATTTTTAATTTCAAGATGAGTGATTTTCACGCATTTTCAGCTGCTCAAACTTCGATACAAGCTATGATGAACTATGATAATGAGATAAGAACAACTTAGAAAGTTCCTAAGTTGTTACAATTGGAAGATTATCACAATTGGAAGAAACATTTTGAGTCATACATATTTTCTCAAGATGTTGATTCTTGGATTTCGATTGAAAAAGAATATGAGTATCCGATGATAAGCCCGAGAAAGCCAAAGATGATAAGTGATTTTAATGCTGACGAAAAGAAGTTCTTTGCCCGAGAAAAGAAAACATATAGCTTTCTTACAATGGCTTTACCTAAAGACTTGATGCATCAGTTTAAGAACTACACAACTTATAAAGAATTGTGGGATGCTATTGCTGAAAGATGTGAGGGTAATGAGCAATACAAGAAGACTCGAAAGAAAGTTTTAAAGAAAGAATTTGATAATTTTGGACATTGTGACAATGAAAATATCAAAGATTTGATTGCAAGGTTTTCACATTTGATCAATGAACTTGAAGTTGTAGGTGTCAAAAAAGAAAGTGATGAATTGAAGGAAAAGTTTCTAGAAGCTCTACCCGAAAAATGGGAGAATTTTGTTATGATGTTGACTAATGATCCAAACTAATCAAATTGGTCATTTAATCAATTGATAAGCAAATTACAAGCTCGTGAAATGGAACTGCTTGTGAAAAAGTCAGCAACTCCGTCTGTTCAAAATCCTGAAGTATATTTTGGAGCAAATTCTGCTACCATGCATGCTAAAGCAAAGTCACATTCTGTCTCAAGCAGTAATCCACCGGTAACAGCTTTTCTTGCTGAAAAGTCAGAAAATACTGGTTATTCTTCAGGCTGCAGTTTTACTATTCCTGATAAATCATCAAGCAAGTCTACTTCTAATCAAGCAACCGAAGATCTAGCTGCTTTGTTGAGTGCTTTTGTATCATCTTCATCTGGTTCCATATTTAGTCAAATTGGTAATTCTGGTTTGGTTCCAGACGATATAAAACAGATGGATGAGGATCAGCTAAATAAATTAGATTTGGATTGGCAGTTGGCTATGATTGCTGAAAGAGGAAGACGGTTTATAGGGAAACATGGAAAGGATTCTATCATGGGTGAATTTAGAGGCACCAAACTGGGTTTAGACAAGTCTAAACTAAAATGTTACAAATGTTCTAGTTTGGGACATTTTGCTCGAGAATGCAAGCTATCTTCTTCTAAATCAAGTACTTCGGATAAGCAGGATCACAATAAAGAAGTTAAAGCTATGATATCTCAAACTAATGAAGATTATGACTGGGCTAAAGATTGTCCAGATGAATCTGCATTTTTAGCATGTATTAAGGTTGAATCGAGTGAATATGAATCTGAGACAACTACATCTGAAACATGTGATTCTAAAATTAGTGGGTATGAGTCAACATGTGAATTTGTGCCCAAAAAGAAAGAAAGATTCGAGAATTGAATTCTGAGAAAGAAAAATTGATTATTGAAAAAGACAGAAAGATTTGCGAATTAATTTCTGAGAAGGAAAGGTTGGTTGTTGAACATGAGAAGAAAGAAGAAGCGATGGAAGATTACAAAAGGAAGTGTGAGGTTTTTGATGAGTTTGTCAAAACTAATGCAATGTTGGAAAAAGAAAAGAAGGAGTTGATGGAAGAGTTTGTTAAGCTTCAAACACAATTGGATGAAATGGTTGGTTCAGATAAAGAACAAATTTTGAAGTTACAAACAGAGAATGAAGAGTTGGTTAAAAGTGTTGAGAAATGGGAGAGTGAAGCAAAAGATGCGATTAATGATTTTGATAATTTGTTTACGAAATCAACTGCAAGAGTAGAATCGCTGAAGAAAGCTTATGATGATCTCAAGAAAGAGTTTGATGAAATTACTGCTAGGGAAAATGATCGTCAAATGGAACATTCAACATTACTTGAGAAAGTCACAACTTTGACACATGACAACAAGTTGTTGAAAAGAAATATTGAGATTCATGAGGAAAGGGTGAAAAAGATTACTCAAGAGGTATATGATGCTCATGATCAGATGAGGCAAGAGAAATTTTTGTCAAATAGAGCTTCGGAGCAATTGATTGAATCAGAAAGAGCATTGGGTGAAGCTCAAAAGAAAATATCTGATTTAAATGTTGAAGTTTTGAATTTGAAACGACAATTGAACAATTTAAAGAATTCACATTCTTTCACAAGCTACTTGTGCAAAGATGAAAATTTCAAGAAAGTTTTTGGAAGCGAAGAGTATAATCAAATTCCACATCCAGTTATTTCTTTTGATGCTTTAGATGATATTCAGTCTTCTGATGTAAATAGAGATTATTCTGAATTTGTGGGTGAGAAATCAGAACAGAAACTGTCAAAGAAGAAAGAGGAGAAAGCGAAAAATATGGTTGGTGTATCTACATTGAAGTTTGTTTCTGGTGGGTTTGTGGCAGATACGAGTGTTGTTTCTACCAACAAACATATTGAGAAAAATGAGAAGGAAGTGAGTGAAGAATCAGCTGCTGCTAAGTTGGTTAAAGCTAACAAGTTAAAAGATATTAAAGCTTCTTTCAATCAAGCTGCTAAAGCAGGTCCTTCGAGTTCTTCGATTGATTTATCAAAGCTGCCAGGTTACAAACAGTCAGGTTTAGGAAGTGAGGGGAAGAAGTTTGGAAAGAATGTCAAAAAGAATATGCCCAAGAAAGCTCCAAAAGAAAAGAAAGACACAAGCTTGGAACAAATCTATCATTTGGTTCAAGTGTTTATGTCTACAATGGAAAAAGGATTCAGAGGAAAGATCCAGAAGGAGACTTCGTCTGCAAGTTCTTCTAGAGATGCTCAAAAAGTTAAAGATTCATCATCATCTAGATTAAATTCCACACCTCGAAGTCCTACATCAAAATGGGTACATTCTAACCGATTTCAAGTTTTCGATGATAGTTCTGATAGTTTTGAATCTGATGATAGATGTCATCCAGTTCAGGGCAAACCACATTCTAAACGATCCTATCGTTTGTGCTATCAATGTCGCCGAAAGGGACACATGGCACAGGATTGTCTGGAAACTGTAAAAAGACCGTTTTCAAACAAATCTGCCACATTTATCGATGAATCGGGCAGAATTTTTACTGAGTCAACACCATTCAAATCAAAATCTAAAACGAAACAATTTTTCAAATTTGATTCGAGTGTTGGTGGTTCCTCATGTGATGATGACTCAGTTAAAAATGAAAAAGCAAAAATGCAGTGGCGACCTAAGTTGGTTAGCAAAGCTGCAAATGATTTTGTGGAAGACACTGGTCGACCAGAAGCTGTGTGCTTCGGGTCATTTGAATACTAATCATTTAAACCAGTGTGCAGGTTTCTTCAAGAAGACTTGTCGGTGATTGTGAAGTTCAAGCTTCAAGCAGTTACTGATAGTGGAGTTTCCTGTTTAACTTAAATTGAATGCGTCATTTTTCAAAACTGAAAGTTTTTCTGAAAGCTTAAACTGAACAGGTATCAGTATCGATTGGTCAATTTTCTTTCTTTAATGCATTTTGTTTGTGGTTTAGGGGGAGAAAATTGAAAAACCAAAAATAGTGTCTTTGTGTTTTTGTTAAAATGATAATCCACAAATAGAGTTTTCATTTTAAGGGGGAGAAAATGAAAAATACAAAAACATCGAAAAATGGAAAAATACAAAAACATTGAAAAATGAGAAATTGTATCCGACATGATTGGGAAATGATGGTATATTGGCTTACGTGTCTGACTCATGGATAAAATAGATGAAAAAGCCATAAGATCATTGTTCGATGTGCTTGGTAGGCTCGGCATTAAATCAGAAAGTATTCAGATGTGATAAACATTAAGAAACTAATGCTTGACCAAGTGGACAACATCTTAATGCATATCTCATGATATCAAGAAACAAATATGTGAAAGAGAAAATGAGAAGTCACTGTGTATACATGTGTTCATTTTGCAAAGATTTAAACTTGTTTGATTTTCTTTATTTTGTCAAACGATCGGACTTTCTTTGCGTATCGAAAGACCGACCTGATTGTTGTTCGTTTGACGTTCTGCTTTATTTTCTTTGGTGTTTCGTATAACTCATCGGACTTTCTCTGCGTGTACGGGAGTACCGACCTGATTGTTGTTGGGTTATACAATTTCAACTTGTTTTATTTTCTTATTTTGTTAAATCCGAGGCCTTATCTGCGTATCGAAAGATCGACCTTAAGGTAGACGATTTAACGTTCTTTTTTCTTTTTGCATGGAACACAGTTGACTGATTCATGATTACAATCATTATGTGACTAAATCACAAATGAAATCACAAAGTGTGATATAAAAGAAAAAAACATATCTGAGTATGTCTGATAGTGTGGGGTACACTGGTCAAAGCAAATCAAATCAATACAATAACATATCCAGATGTTATGAGTATGATTTTGCCTGAGTTTAAGATGGACAAATTATACCAGTAATCGACATGACTTGTGTGCTGAAGTAATTGAAATTGAAGTGTAGTTCAACATGTTATGACCAATATGATCCCAGGTTGTGATCTTTCTCGCAAAAGACAAAAATAGTGTGTGATTCAGTATTTCATTTCTGTATTGCATTTCTGTTTCATATATGAAAATTTCAAAAAGATTTTCGGTGTGTTTTGATATAAAGTTTTCAAAAAGCCAAAAATATTTTTTTTTGTTTCTTATTTGTTTTCGACCGATCGATACAATGATACAAAATTCAAAATTCAAATTTAAATCTTGGGTTCTCGAAGAGAAGTTTTGCGCCAAGATTAAATTAATTTTCAAAAAGAAAAAGAAAGTCGTGTTTCTGTCTTCTGAAATTGCAGGTTACCTGTGTGAAAAGTCTCAAGCATGGTGAAAGGGGGAGTTTGTTATATCTTTCACAAGTGGATCTTGAAGTTCAAAGATTGTTCAAGATTGATCCAGCCATGCAAGCTCTATTTCTGGCAAGATTTCAAGTTGAAGATCGGATGCAGCAATGCTAAAGATTGAAGACTGAAGTGTTGTTAGATAGATAGATAACTAGATACACTACACGTTAAGGGGGGGTTTGTTAGAGCATATTCCTATGCTAACGTGTGTCTCGTGTATTGTATCTAATCTAGAGCATCTGTGTGAGTTATAGTGGCTTCATGCTGAGGTGGCCGGACCAAATGGTCCGCAGGTCATTTGGTACGGGCGTACCAAATGGTACGTTGGTGGTCCGCCAGCTAGCATGTGTCTACTATAAATAGTTCGTGTTAGAGAGAGCATGGAGTCAGTTCTGGCATTTCTCTATCTCTTAACTGTGTGTTCTTAAGGTGTTTCTCTCTCTACAAGTGTAATCATTTTGTGAATCAATAAAGCGAAGCTTTATTTACTTCTCGTTGCTTATCCGTATACCGAATCATGCAGTAGTAAGATCGTACAGTGGTTTTACAGATATACATTAAATCTGATGCTTGACCTAGTTGACAACATCTTGATGCGTATTTCAAGATATCAAGAAAAAGATATGTGAAAATAAAATGAGAAGTCATTGTGTAAACATATGTTCATTTTGCAAAGATTTAAACTTGTTTGATTTTCTTTATTTTCTCAAACGATCGGACTTTCTCTGTGTCACACCCCCAATTTCCACTAACGGAGTATAACCGTGTGGGGTATGATCAAGACCAGGATCCCAGACTTCAGTTACAACCAAACCATAACAGAGTTTATAGAGGAACATAAAGCATAAATTACAAACCAAAAACAAGTTTATAGTTTAGCGGAAGCATAATCAAAGTTTATAGATATAGTTTTTACAAAACGATGGATTTAAATGTTTGAAATTCCGGATTTTTCAAAAGGTATCCATAGGGAGTACTGCCACCTCTGGTTCCGTCCGTGATCCTTCTAGCGAACTGAATAGCAATCAACAATCAAGTGTCAGCCAAGGCTGGTGAGTTCACTAAAGCGATTTACACGTCACTTGTAGTCCTAATGTATATGAGTAAAGAAAGTTAGAACACAATCAATAATCATAATACCAGTAAAATTCCATATCGAAGGTAGCTAGCCTATAGTTATGTTCACCTGAATTGTTCGTAACCGAAGCTGACAATGTTTTGATAGGGGGTACCTATGAACCTTGCCTTCCCGTGTCTTTACGGATCACGGTGGGTAGGCTAACATTGATCTCAATCCGACCACCAGTCGGGAGGGTGCATCCCGTGCACCGCTGAGCGGGGGTGTCAATCCCCAGTAGTACTACTCAATATTACCTCGCTACTGTATATTAACGGCCCGAAAGTAAGGACTTTTGTATTAAAAGCAATTCAGTGCAACATGTGATATTTTGTCGGAAAATTACTCAAGTAAAGAAATACCTTTACCGTTGGGTTGCCATCCTTCACCGGATGCAACTATCTGTGCGTTATCATCCTAAACAGGATATAACAATAATAGTAAGTGAACTCACCTTAGGGTGCACTAGTACTCAGCACTTGGTTCAACAGGTTGGTCAAAGTCAACCTATTCGGATAAATATGGCCTAATGAAATTAGAAAGTGTCGCTAGGATGTAATTAGCACATAAGCACCTAAACATGTTTCATGTGATCATACAAGTCACACAAAGCACATACAAGTCCCAAATTGGGAGAAAATCAAGAAAATGCAATTTAAATCAAAGTTCACACAGAAAGTCAAACTTCAAGCACCTAACTAGTGGCATAGCTAAAATCCACAATACTTGGAATTAAATTCTTAACTTTTACAGTAATATACTACATATCAATTAGGACTCGTTGCAAAAAAGAATCAAGTAAAAAGGTTAAGAAATGAGAAAGTTATGCACGTTGGAAGTTAGCATTTTCAGCATTTAGCAAACTAGTCAAAGTAAAACGAAAACTTGCATAACTCACTCAAAACTTTGAATTTATGAACCAAACTTTCCAGATCCTATATTTAATATATAAACCTCATTTAAAATTAACAAACTCGTCAATAAAACAAGATTAGCATGCCCAACTAAATTGGAAAGTCTACTTTTCACTAAACTTGACAGCTTTGCGCACCCAACTTGCAGCTATGTTTTGAGTGACCAAACGGAGGTTTTAGAAAGTGTGTGAGTAGCCGTTGTAAATCTAAGATATCCTACTTTACTAGGGAAAAAGAATCAATCGGTTTCGAGCAAAATTGAGTAAGTTATGGCTGCTGCAAGTTGACCCAAAATTCTGGTCAAAGCTGTTAGAGATTTCAAGTTTGCAAAAGTCTAGGATTTCAATTCTATGCTAAAATTTGATCAATTAAACACCTACTAACAATTTTATAATCATGCTAGCATGTGATTTCTAGTCCTAACATGTTCATGCCATAATCATATCAAAATCTCATCATGTAGCTAGCAATTAAGCACATTAAACCCATTATTCCACAACCAAACACCCACCTATCATTAAGAACACATAGAGCATAATCTAGCCCTCAATTTCCAGATCTAAAACCCACCACAAATCTTTCCCAAATCAATAGGTTACATAATTTAACCTAAAACTTGAACCATGAGCACAAAAGTACCACATTTAGCATATAACACTCAAGAACACACATGCAACTAACAAATTTCGAAATCCAAAACTTAGGGCTTACAAGATTTGGGGAAAAATCGCAGATTTGAGATGGAGAGAAGAAAGGAGAGCTTCCTTGAGACTTGTAGTAGCTAAACACTCTTGAATTTCACCTCCTTGTTGCTTGAATCTTCAAAAATTGAAGTGTGTGTGTGTGTTGTTGGAGCCGTGAACATGAGGGAGAGATGGGGAAGATGATGATGCGTGGAAATGAAATGAGGAGGAATGGGCAAATTTTTGTCTAAGGTAAAATTACATAAATGGTCCCTCTAGGTTCTATTTTTATCACATAGAGCATAAAACTCATTTTGAATGGGTTTTTAACTAAAAACTTGTGAAGTAAAAATTTCAAAATGATTCTAATTGTTTTTAAACTCATTTAACATGAAATATTTAGTCGGGTTACATAAATTTAACATCTATACATAAAAATCCAAATTTGCACACGAAGCCTGTTTTCACATAAAAATGCAAATTTTCACAACTAACACATAAGGTCACGAAATAAGTTCACGAAACAAGTTACTAAAGTCAATTAGCAAGTAAACATAAATGGTGTTCAAAACCGGATATCCGAAAATTCGGATATCCGAATTTCGGATAGTTGATTTTCACTATCCGAATCCGTATCCGAAATTTCGGATATCCGAATTTCGGATATCCGAAATTTCGGATACGGATTCGGATAGTGAATTGGATATCCGAATTTTCAAAAAAAAAAAAGTTAAAAAAAAATACATTTAATCTCTAAAATTACTAGTGATAAACATCCAAATGAGCAAATAGTCTAATACAAGTACATTAAATAGTCAAATACCAACAAAAAAAATGTCTCGATTTTGAAGCTCGAATCCGTGTGCAACAAGCTCGATGACAAACTACAAATCGGCGGTGTAAGGCAATGAGCCAGTGAGGGTCGAGATTTGGAGGACGACGGGATCCAAATATGCAAAGAGAATGAACATCGGAGTTTAGAACTTTAGATTTAGGGTTTGTTAAGTTAAAGTATGTTAAACTAAATAATATATATAATTTAATATTTAAAAATATATATATTTCGGATATTTTTCGGATATCCGAATATCCGAAAATGTTCAAAATCAATATCCGAATCCGAATCCGAATCCGAATCCGAAAATTTGGATATCCGAATTTTCGGATATTTTAACTTCGGATATTTCGGATATTTCAGATTCGGATTCGGATTCGGATATTTTTGAACACCCCTAATAAATAAGTACAAAATCATTCAAATAACGGGTCTCGGGTTCGCTAACGAAACTAACGGAACTAACGGGAAAAGTTAACGGAGTTAACTTGGGAAGTTAGGGTTGTCACACTCTGCGTGTCCACAAGACCGACCTGATTGTTGTTCGTTTGAGGTTCTGCTTTATTTTCCTTGGTGTTTCGTATAACTCATCGGACTTTCTATGCGTGTACGGGAGTACCGACCTGATTGTTGTTGAGTTATACATTTTCAACTTGTTTTTATTTTCTTATTTTATTAAATCCGAGGTCATATCTGAATATGTCTGATAGTGTGGGGTACACTGGTCAATGCAAATCTAATCAATACTTTAACATATCCAGATGTTATGAGTATGGTTCTGCCAGAGTTTAAAGTTGGACAAATTATATTTGCAATCGACATGACTATTGTGCTACAATAATTGAAATTGAAGTGTAGTTCAGCGCGTTGTGACCAATATGATCCCTGATAGTGATCTTTCTCAAACCAAAAATAAAGTGTAATTCAATATTGCATTTATGTTTTCATTTTGGAAAAATCCAAAAGGATTTTAGGTGTATTTTGATCTAAAGTTTCTAAAAGCCAAAAAGATTTTATTTCTTATTTGTTTTCGATCGATCGACACTTGATACAAAAACAAAATTTCAAAATCAATATCTTGGATTTTCAAAGAGAAGTTTTGCGCCAAGATTAAATTAATTTTTGATAAATCAAAAAGAAAAACTACACTTTTGTCTTCTAGAGTTGCAGGTTTTGTGTGTCAAAGACTCAAGCATGGTGAAAGGGGGAGTTTGATGTATTTTTCACAAGTGGATTTTGAAGTTCAAATATTGTTCAAGTCTTGATCCAACCATGCAAGCTCTATGTCTGACATATTTCAAGTTGAAGATCTGATGCTGCAATGTTGAAGATTGAAGACTAGAGATTTAGTTAGAATAGATACACTACACGTTAAGGGGGGAGTTTGTTAGAGCATATTCCTATGCTACGATGTGTCTCGTGTATTGTATCTATGTAACAGCATATGTTTGAGTCTTAAGGGCAGCGTACCAGTTGGTCCGCCGTACCAATGGTACGGAGGTGGTACGCAGGCCAGTAAGTAACACCTATAAATAGGTTGATGATGTACCTTAATTTATACATCTTTTACTCAAATATTTCTTACACTTTTAGAAGTATTTGATATATTTTTCATTTAATATTACTCCTAAATTGTTTACATTTGAATTTCAGGTGTTTTAGAAGACCCTGAGTAGAAACGAGCTAATTCAGTACAATTAACTGCAACACAAGATGCAGGCTGAAACATTTCAAGAGATGATGAGCTAAAACGATGCATTTGAGCTACAGTCGAGGTTGTTGATTACTATTCATTGTTTTGATTTTTAAAAGAAAAAGAAAAAAAAAGTAAAAATAAAAGATGACATGAGCAATTGCAAGTTCACGTGAACTTTGATGTGGAGATCAAAACAAAACAAATTGAATTTGTGGGCTGCAATATTGGGCTGATTCGGTTGAAGCCAGTGACGTGGGAAACAAGACTCACAACAATAAATAAAAAAGGAACATTAGGTAAATGGAGGAGGAACTTTTCGGACGGCTGGTGATATACGGCAGACGCAAGAGGAGAAAAGAAAACATTCGAAGAGAAATTGACGTGGGACACTTCTGACCGAAGGGAACGAAGAACGAAGAAAGCATTCGGTTTACTAATTTTTATTCTTAAATTCTATTTTTTTATCCTTGTTTATATGATGTTTATGAATTTTATCACTATGGATTTTGAGTTCTTGAATTATATGAGCAGCTAAACCTTTACACCATCTAAGTTTGGATTGAATATTGGTATGACTTAATTATTTTTATGTTTGTCTAGTCTTGTGGCTAATGTTATTGTGAAATATTTGTCTAAATATTGATCTATGATGTGTGTGAATATTAATTTTATGATTGATGAGCATGCTATATTCCTCGTGTAAGTCTACTTGATTTATTTTGTATTTATCGAATAGAATTATATGTTTAGGTTGCAGACTTGGTGTTAGTGATCTATTGGTGGTTAAGCTAGAAATAGTTAATCATAGGAATAAGCGTGATTATTGGTCTAAATTAGTGTTCTACCAACCTTGAGACCGAGATGAGATAGGTTGTTAGTTTCATCTTGGGTTATTAGTGGATAGGATTAGGGTTGCACGAGAGTGAACTTTAGCCTTTTCATAGTGATTACCTTGTGATTCTAAGTTATAGATCAAGTTAGATATTTTTACTCCTTTGCATCTAGGATTGTCGACGACAGTTTTTTTTACATGCATTGTGATTGTTGAGACCGAGAGGAGATACATCATTAGAGTACTTTAGCATTCTAAGTTTGGTGAGACCGAGAGGAGATCCATTCTTTTATCCCGGTGAACTTTACACGACCCTTAGGATCATTTAGATGTGTTAGTGAGACCTAGCGGAGATCTAGCATAGCTTGGTGATATCTTAGTGTTTTATCCTTAGACCCGGTGCCATAAGATTAGTCATTCTTGAAGATAGTTAAGTTATCCAATAGGATTCCTTACTTAGGTGGTTGCTTTCCCATAACTGAGTTTTACCCGTTCGTCCGTTGTTTTCTAGTCGTTTGCTTATTTTTCTTCCACGTCCTAGTTTTATATATATATTTATTTATTTTTAGTCGTCTCAAGTTTTCTAAGTTCATTTAATTAAAACAAAAACAATAAAACACTCTTTATTTTCGGTTAAATATTACTGAAGATTTATTATCGGGAGTTTGAATGCGCGTCCTTGGATTGACATCCGGTACTTACTAATACTGTGCTGCATACGAAGGGTACACTTTCCCGAGTGTGTAGTTTGGTCACCTAGTTTTTACCCTTTTAAAACTTGAATCATTTTTATAGACCTCAATCTACGCATCAAGTTTTTGGCGCCGTTGCCGGGGACGCGTCAAATTCCGAGAACGATCAAAATTAGTAGTTTAACCAAATTTTGTATTTAATTTAATTGCATATTTATTTTTCAAAAAAAAAATTTGCTTATCTATTCATTTCTGTTTTTTTTTTTAGTTGTGTGTTTTTTTTGTGTGGGCCTTAGATTAGTATTTTCACTTTAGTAATTTTATAAGTTTATGCGATTGCGTCGTCATCAAGTCTCACCACTCCCTGAACCCGAGAGCGAATTTCGTAGACGACGAAGGCTAGCAGCGGCAGCAAGAAGAGCAGCAACAGCAATGGCAGCACGTAGGACACTCGCGGACTACGCAAGGCCGAATCTGAATGGGGTGCAGCCCAGTGTCATCCGACCGGCTGTGGAGGCAAACAATTTCACGATCCAGCCCCAAACCATCACAATGATCCTCAACTCCGTTCAATTCGATGGGTTTCCAAATGATGATCCTATGGCTCACGTCGCAAGTTTCCTCGTAATTTGCGATACTTTCAAATTAAAAGGTGTCACTCGTGATGCAATACGACTGCGCCTCTTCCCATTCTCACTCAGAGGAGCAGCTAAAACCTGGCTCCAATCACTTCCTCCGGGTTCGATCACCACGTGGGATGGTCTTACCCAAAAGTTCATATCTAAATACTTTCCTCCATCCAAAGCCGCCATGTTCCGAAATAAAATATACTCGTTCACGCAAGGCGACAACGAAGATCTGTACGAGGCGTGGGAAAGATTCAAGGAGCTCCTGAGGAAGTGTCCATCACATGGGATAGAGTTGTATCAACAAATTCAGTTCTTTTATGGTGGCCTGAACCTACTTACCAGACCAACAGTCGACACCTCAGCTGGGGGAACATTGAGCAGCAAGACCCCCGAGGAAGCTCAAGAGTTGCTAGAGGAGCTAGCATTGAACAGTTATCAATGGTCGACTACCAGAAACAGATCACAGCAGCATCAACAATCTAAGGGGATGCACCAGGTTGACCCGATCACTGCCTTAACCGCCCAGGTCGAGGCTTTAACTAAAAAGATTGATAAAATACAGGTCAACCCACAGCAGGTGGCGCATTGTGAGTTATGTGGAGGGCCGCATCCGATTACCGAGTGCTCGATCAAGGGCAGTACCGATCTTCTGGAGCAGGTAGAGTTTGTTGGAGGACAGGGCCGCCAAAACGATTATTCGTATCGAAATTCGTACAAACCCGAGTGGAAGACTAACCAGAACAACCAGAACTATGGGTGGAAACAAGACCCAAGTTCTTCCACTCCACCTGGATATCAGCCTAAGCAGTCCCAAAGGCAACAAGCATTTTATGACCCTGCACAAGGAAGGCAGCCACCCACTGAAGACAACAGCATAAAAGAGCTGAAGGATATGATGGCTCAAATTCTCCATAATCATGAATCTAGGGTCGCTAAAAATGAGAAAGACATTTCAAATGTCACAGTTTCTATCCAGAGTTTAGAGAGGACAGTGGGGGATCTTTCGAAACAGATCGCTGCTAGACCACAAGGCGGATTGCCAAGCAACACAGAGACAAACCCGAAGCAATACGCAAAAGCAATCACGACAAGGAGTGGCAGAACCACTCAAGATCCTGTGTCAACCGTTGCTGATGAACCGATCATTGAGGAAATAGCTGAAGAGGATGAAGCCGAGGCTCCTGGGCAAAAGAAGTCATCAAGGCGAAGCCCAACAAGCACATCTAAGCCCCAGGAACCAGCCAAGAGTTCGTTACCTACGGTCCCATATCCTGATCGTCTGAAGAAAGAAAAGACCAAGGAGAATTATGGTAAGTTTCTCGCACTCTTCAAACAACTCCATATCAACTTACCATTCGTCGAGGCTCTGGCTCAAATGCCTAAATATGCCAAGTTTCTAAAAGATCTGCTAACCAACAAAAAGAAACTTGAGGAGCTCTCTACAGTCACGCTGAACGCCGAATGTTCAGCCGTTCTCCAGAACAAACTACCCCAGAAAATGAAAGATCCCGGGAGCTTCACAATCCCGTGTTTGATCGGTAGTTTGTCAGTCAGTAATGCTCTAGCTGACCTAGGTGCTAGCATTAACTTAATGCCATATTCTGTTTTTGCCAGGCTAGACCTAGGGGAACCGACTCCCACTCATATGAGCATTCAATTTGCGGACCGATCCGTGAAATATCCACGAGGCATAATTGAGAACATTCTTGTGAAGGTGGATAAGTTCGTATTCCCCGTAGATTTTGTGATCCTGGACATGGAGGAGGATAAGAGTGTTCCTCTAATCTTAGGTCGCCCATTCTTAGCTACTGCTAGGGCTTTAGTTGACGTTTTTAGTGGGAAGCTCACTCTTCGCGTCGAAGACGAAACGGTGACCTTCGACATTCACAGTTCGATGAAGCATACTCAGGGTCAGGACGACACACTGTACTTTATGGATACAGTCATGACACAAGTGGGTCGTTTTCTTGGGGATATATGTGGGAGAGATCATTTGGATTCGCAACTGCTAGAAGAGGTTAACCAAGAAATAGAAATGACTGAGCTGGTGGTCGACGACAACTCAGAAGCAGAGGAGAAACCCGTTCGAGGCTCACAAGCATTTGAAATTATAGAAAGAGATGAGCCTAAATCTAAACCGTCAGTGGAGGACCCGCCAACCTTAGAGCTTAAGGAATTTCCATCTCACCTGGAGTATGCATTCTTGGAGGCGGACTCTAAACTTCCTGTTATTATTTCATCCGACCTGACGGTTAAAGGAAAAGAGAAACTGTTAGAGGTGTTGAAAGAGCACAAGCAGGCGATCGCATGGAAGATCATGGACATAAAGGGCATCAACCCTTCATTTTGCACGCACAAAATTCTAATGGAGGAAGAATAAAAGCCTGTTGTGCAACGTCAAAGAAGGCTAAACCCTAAAATGCAAGATGTTGTGAAAAAGGAGGTGCTGAAGCTCTTAGAGGCAGGTTTAATCTATCCCATCTCTGATTCACCATGGGTTAGTCCTGTGCAGGTCGTGCCCAAGAAAGGGGGCATGACAGTTGTGGTAAATGAGAAGAATGAGCTTATCCCGACGAGAACGGTCACAGGGTGGCGAGTTTGCATCGACTATCGCAAACTCAATAACGCTACACGTAAAGATCATTTTCCCTTGCCGTTCATTGATCAAATGTTGGAGCGTCTAGCCGGTCACAGCTACTATTGTTTCTTAGACGGCTTCTCTGGTTATTTCCAGATCCCCATATCACCGGAGGACCAGGAGAAAACCACATTTACGTGCCCCTATGGCACGTTTGCATATCGACGTATGCCGTTTGGGCTATGTAACGCTCCAGCCACCTTTCAAAGATGCATGGTGGCGATTTTCCATGACATGATCGAGGAATCCATGGAGGTGTTCATGGACGATTTCTCAGTTTTCGGAAGTTCCTTCGATCAATGCTTAAAGAATCTGAAACGCATGTTGGCACGATGTGAAGAGACAAACTTAGTTCTCAACTGGGAGAAGTGCCACTTTATGGTGAAAGAAGGAATTGTGCTAGGGCACAAAATCTCACAAGCAGGTCTTGAGGTTGATCGTGCTAAAGTAGAAACCATCTCCAAACTCCCTCCACCAAATTCTGTGAGAGCTATCAGGAGTTTTCTTGGTCATGCGGGTTTCTATCGTCGATTCATCAAAGATTTCTCAAAAATTGCCCGTCCAATGACCCAACTCCTAGAGAAGGATATTCCGTTCAAATTCACTGACGAGTGCCTTATCGCGTTCAATCTGTTGAAAGAAAAGTTGGTGAATGCCCCTATCATGGTTGCTCCTGATTGGACACAACCATTTGAGCTAATGTGTGATGACAGTGATTACGTCGTGGGGGCGGTCTTGGGGCAAAGAAAGGATAAACATTTTCATCCCATCTACTATACCAGCAAGACACTGAACGACGCGCAAGAAAACTACACCACGACTGAAAAGGAACTTCTGGCCGTAGTCTTTGCGTTTGACAAATTCCGATCCTACCTTGTCTTATCCAAGACCACCGTCTATACGGATCATGCCGCTGTGAAACATCTCTTTAGTAAACAGGATGCAAAGCCACGTCTCATTCGATGGATCCTGTTACTACAAGAGTTTGATATTGAAATCCGTGACAAAAAGGGGGCCGAAAATGTTGCGGCCGATCATCTCTCCCGTCTTGAAAATTCTGAGGGCATAGGAACCGAGGGGAGACCAATCAATGATCATTTTCCCCATGAATCCCTCGACTATGTGAAAGTTCGTGATGATGAAGGAAGCCCATGGTTTGCGGACTATGCAAACTATCTTTCAAATGGAGTTCTAGTCAAGGGGCTATCCTTCCAACAAAATAAAAGATTTTTCAGTGAGCTGAAGCACTATATATGGGAGGATCCTTACCTGTATAGGATCGGAGCCGATTCTGTGATTGGGAGGTGCGTGCACGGGAAGGAGGCACGCCAAATTCTGAGGCATTGTCACGAGGGCCCGACAGGAGGACGTTACGCAGCACTCTTTACCTCGAAAAAGGTGTTTGAGTCAGGATTCTATTGGCCCACTATTTTTAGAGATTCATACGAGATGATCAGTAAATGTGACAACTGCCAGCGTGCGGGAAATCTATCTAGGCGTGATGAGATGCCCCAAACGGGCATCCAGGTTTGCGAGATCTTCGATGTGTGGGGTATTGACTTCATGGGACCGTTCCCGTCATCTCGCGGGAACAAATACATTTTAGTGGCAGTGGACTACGTTTCAAAATGGGTCGAGGCACAAGCCTTACCCACAAACGATGCCAGAGTGGTCGTGAAGTTCCTGAAGAAACTTTTCGCCAGGTTTGGAGTGACCAGGGCACTAATTAGCGATCGAGGCACCCACTTCTGTAATGCACAAATGGAGAAGGCGTTACAATGTTACGGGGTCACCCATAGGTTAGAGACGCCATATCACCCTCAAACGAGTGGGCAAGTTGAGGTCTCGAATCGTGGGATAAAAAGAATATTAGAAAGGACGGTAGGGAAGCACCGTAAAGACTGGTCAGACAAACTGGATGACGCACTGTGGGCCTTCCGTACAGCTTACAAGACACCTACCGGCACCACGCCGTTTAGGTTGATTTACGGGAAGGCGTGTCATTTGCCAGTTGAGATTGAGCATAAAGCATATTGGGCACTAAAGACTGTTAACATGGACTTGGATGAAGCAGGTAAGGAAAGATTCTTTCAGTTGCACGAGTTAGAAGAGTTGCGCGACTATGCTTACGGGAACTCAACAATCTACAAGGAGAGGACAAAGAGGATACACGATGGTCGCATAAGAGTGAAGGAGTTTCATGTGGGAGATCTGGTACTACTCTACAATTCAAGGTTGAAGCTATCCATATGGTTTTGTCGAAATAAAGAATGATGAAGGCGAGACGTTCAAGGTCAACGGACACAGATTAAAGAACTACATTGGTGGTCCGGTTGACACTTATGGAGAGGAGGTGATCTACCATGACGCCCCGAATACTTGATCACGGGGTCGAGTCTGGCTGAAGACTCGGAAATAAACTTAGCGCTTGTGGGAGGCAACCCGATTGTGTGTTTTGTTTCTTTATATTTCTTTAATTACTTGTGTGCTTTATTTTAAGTTTGGTGTGTTTATTTTCATTTTTTTTTCTTGTGATTTTATTTAATGTTTTTCAAGTAAGTGTGTAGTTGCAGCGTTCTGTATGTGGTGCTAGCAGCTGGATGAGGATGACAACAAAAAACAAAAATTCGGTTGAAGATAGCTCATGGGTTGACATCGTCTAATCAGGGGAGTTTTGAGTTTCTTTCGTCCTTTTATTTGTTTTTCTTTCTTGCACATTGAGGACAATGCACAAATCAAGTGTGGGGAGGGAATTTCAAAAAAAAAAAAAAAACTGAAACTAAAAAAAAAAAAATTTGTTTTTTGAGAATGCCCTGATTACTTGCAAATAAATGGAAAATGATAGATATATAACTGGAAATTTGAAAAAAAAAAAAACTGGAAAAATTGAAAAAGTAAGGATAGAAAGCGCGTCTAGCTAGTGATGCGCTGGTAGGCCCAACCGACAATGATAGCTTAAAAATCATGTGATCGTTAAATAAATAAATAAATATTAAATCATGATATCTTGTGGGTTTTCGCCTTGGGAGGATTGGTAAAGCCGAAACTGTCGACTAGGTTGATAGGTACCACTTTAGGTAAAGATGTATATGTCTTGAAAATTTATGGCACGCTATGATCTTTTTATGAAAATAAATCCAAGAAATAGCGGCGCCCCGCCTTTTACCATCCATCTGAGCTTTATACATTTAAGGAAAAAAAGATGAAAAAAAAGCGAAAAAGAAAAAAGAGAAAATATGAAAGAAAAAAAAAAGAAAATAAAGTGCTATAAGCCGCCGATCCTACGTACTACCTCTAGGGATAGTGACTCCGGAGATGTACTATTGGGGTGAGGATGGTTTTAGGTGCAAAGAAAAAAAAAAGGAAAATGTTTTAAAGCTCAAACACATCATCCATCAATCATCCACTATTCTCTTGACATATATATTTTTGGTTAATGTGGTGGGTTAAAATCTGGAATGGTTTAGCCCGGGCCTTGATTCCTTGAGATGGGATTAGGACTAGATAAGAATCCTGAGTGTGAGACACATAGATAGAATGATAAGGTAATGAAATGAATGATAAATGCATGATCGGAGGCGTTATTTGTCGGTGGTTGGGCTTAGTCGGATAGAAATATCGGTGATTGCTGCTAGCGCGTAAGTATATCAAAGAAAAAAAAATAGAGTAGAGTAGAATAGAAGAAAAAAGTCATTTTTCCAGTTGTGATTCCATTGCGAGTTTTTCGGGGACGAAAAAGACTAAGTGTGGGGATATTTGATGTACCTTAATTTATACATCTTTTACTCAAATATTTCTTACACTTTTAGAAGTATTTGATATATTTTTCATTTAATATTACTCCTAAATTGTTTACATTTGAAATTCAGGTGTTTTAGAAGACCCTGAGTAGAAACGAGCTAATTCAGTACAATTAACTGCAACACAAGATGCAGGCTGAAACATTTCAAGAGATGATGAGCTAAAACGATGCATTTGAGCTACAGTCGAGGTTGTTGATTACTATTAATTGTTTTGATTTTTAAAAGAAAAAGAAAAAAAAGTAAAAATAAAAGATGACATGAGCAATTGCAAGTTCACATGAACTTTGATGTGGAGATAAAAACAAAACAAATTAAATTTGTGGGCTGCAATATTGGGCTGATTCGGTTGAAGCCAGTGACGTGGGAAACAAGACTCACAACAATAAATAAAAAAGGAACATAAGGTAAATGGAGGAGGAACTTTTCGGACGGCTGGTGATATACGGCAGACGCAAGAGGAGAAAAGAAAACATTCGAAGAGAAATTGACGTGGGACACTTCTGACCGAAGGGAACGAAGAACGAAGAAAGCATTCGGTTTACTAATCTTTATTCTTAAATTCTATTTTTTTTATCCTTGTTTATATGATGTTTATGAATTTTATCACTATGGATTTTGAGTTCTTGAATAATATGAGCAGCTAAACCTTTACACCATCTAAGTTTGGATTGAATATTGGTATGACTTAATTATTTTTATGTTTGTCTAGTCTTGTGGCTAATGTTATTGTGAAATATTTGTCTAAATATTGATCTATGATGTGTGTGAATATTAATTTTATGATTGATGAGCATGCTATATTCCTCGTGTAAGTCTACTTGATTTATTTTGTATTTATCGAATAGAATTATATGTTTAGGTTGCAGACTTGGTGTTAGTGATCTATTGGTGGTTAAGCTAGAAATAGTTAATCATAGGAATAAGCGTGATTATTGGTCTAAATTAGTGTTCTACCAACCTTGAGACCGAGAGGAGATAGGTTGTTAGTTTCATCTTGGGTTATTAGTGGATAGGATTAGGGTTGCACGAGAGTGAACTTTAGCCTTTTCATAGTGATTACCTTGTGATTCTAAGTTATAGATCAAGTTAGATATTTTTACTCCTTTGCATCTAGGATTGTCGACGACAGTTTTTTTTACATGCATTGTGATTGTTGAGACCGAGAGGAGATACATCATTAGAGTACTTTAGCATTCTAAGTTTGGTGAGACCGAGAGGAGATCCATTCTTTTATCCCGGTGAACTTTACACGACCCTTAGGATCATTTAGATGTGTTAGTGAGACCTAGCGGAGATCTAGCATAGCTTGGTGATATCTTAGTGTTTTATCCTTAGACCCGGTGCCATAAGATTAGTCATTCTTGAAGATAGTTAAGTTATCCAATAGGATTCCTTACTTAGGTGGTTGCTTTCCCATAACTGAGTTTTACTCGTTCGTCCATTTTTTTCTAGTCGTTTGCTTATTTTTCTTCCACGTCCTAGTTTTATATATATATATTTATTTATTTTTAGTCGTCTCAAGTTTTCTAAGTTCATTTAATTAAAACAAAAACAATAAAACACTCTTTATTTTCGGTTAAATATTAGTGAAGATTTATTATCGGGCGTTTGAATGCGCGTCCTTGGATTGACATCCGGTACTTACTAATACTGTGCTGCATACGAAGGGTACACTTACCCGAGTGTGTAGTTTGGTCACCTAGTTTTTACCCTTTTAAAACTTGAATCATTTTTATAGACCTCAATCTACGCATCAGTTGACTTCTTTAGACTAGAAGAACTCTTGGTCATATCTATAATTCTGTGTGTGTGTTTGTGTGTGTAATGCTCTCAAGATTTCAATCAATACAAATCATATTTGTATGTACTTTTGATCTCGTTTCATCTCGATATCATTAGATTAGCAAACGATCCGGTCGCTCCACGTATTTACATATGCTTCGTCCTTTCATGAAATACTTGATTCTTGGCTATATGTATGGCTGATTGATTATCACAATATCGCCGCATCATATCATCAGAAATAACCCCAAGTTCTCTAAGAAGACGACAAACCCATATCATCTCCGAGGTGACATCTGCCATGGCTCTATACTTTGATTTGGCGCTCGATCGAGATACTGTGTGTTGTTTGTTACTCTTCCAGGACACAAGGTTTCTACCAACAAACACACAATAGCCAGTAGTAGATCGTCTTGAGATAGGACATCCTGCCCAATCTACATCAGAGAATCTTGATATCCGTCCATCTCCCTCCTCTTTAAAGCACCCACACGACAGTGACCCTGATCAGAATACAGAATTCCAAGACCTAGTGTGTTCTTGAGATACCTTAAAACATGAAGGGAAGCATCCCAATATCCAGTATATGGTGTGGCCATGAATTGACTCAAGACACTAACTGCGAATGAGATATCTGGACGGGTAACAGTCAAATAATTAAGTTTTCCAACCAATCGTCTGTACGGTTCTGGATCCTTCATCGGGCTCCCATCCTCTGGAAGAAGCTTCCCTATAGGAAGCATTGGGCTATCAACCGGCTTACAACCCAGTAAACCATACTCGGATAACATATCAAGGACATACTTCCGCTGAGATAAAAGTATTCCTTGTGGAGAACGTGATACTTCAAAATGCCAAGGAAGTACCGGAGTCGACCTAAGTCGCTGATCTGGAATTGAGACTAATGGAACTGTTTGAGCTCAAAAATACCGGTTTTGTTATCCCCTATGATTATGATATCATCCACATACACAACCAAAATAATCCTTCAGCTTTGACGGTGTCTGAAGAATACAGAATGATCATATGCACTACGAACCATTCCAAATTCTTCCATAACACCAAAGAATCTGCCAAACCAAGCTCTAAGAGACTGCTTAAGACCATATAATGAACGACGTAACCGACATACTTTTGAGGACTCCTCCTCGACGATAAAACCAGGTGGCTGCTTCATATATACCTCCTCCTCAAGAACACCATGAAGAAAGGCGTTCTTCACATCAAGCTGTTGGAGCGGCCAGTGGTTAATGGCAGCAAGAGCAATACAAATACGAACAGATGGCATTTTAGCAACCGGGGAGAAAGTCTCATCATAATCAATACCATAAGCCTGTGAATAACCCTTAGCAACTAGTCGCGCTTTGAGGCGGTGCAAAGAACCATCAGGGTTAAGTTTAACCATGAATACCCAACGACAACCAATAACACGCTTACCAGAAGGAAGCGTCTTAAGATCCCAAGTATGATTGGCTCGGATAGTATCTATCTCGTCTTCCATGGCCTTTCGCCATCCTGGGTGAGCAAGAGCTGTCATCATATCCCTAGGAACCAGGAAAGAATCAATAGCAGTGGTGTATGCACGGGATTCCGCTGAGAGATGTGCATAGGAGACATGATGCTACATAGGATAACGGGTGGAGCGTTATCTAGTCTCTTTGCGGAAAGCTATGGGTATATCAGGATATGGTGCTCCAGGTGGATTATTGTAGAGGCTAGATTATGAGGCTTGTAATATTAAATAGTTTGGGCTGGGCTTAGTGGGTTTCATTAGATTAGTAGGCTAGTTTTATTATTATGTTTAGGCTAGTTTACTATTGGATATGGGCATGGGATTAGGTTTATGATTAGGGTTTAAGAGCCCAATAGTAAACTCATGGGATGGCTATATAAACCCCATGAGTTTACTATTCAAAGGGGATGCTATATTACGATTTCTAGAGAGAGAAGAGGGTTTACGATTACAAGTTTTGTACCCGACAAGTTCATCTTGTGTGGAAAGTTCAAGTTTTCATTGGTTTAATCATCGTTTTCTTGTGTTCTCTTCATCTTTATTCTTGAATCGGTTTTGTACAAGGATTCCGCACTTGTACTAGATTAAAATATCGTGATTAGTTATTGTTTTTGGACCTACAATTGGTATCAGAGCCAAGAAACGAGTGTTTCGAGGTTCTCACGATATTGGATTCAAGCATTTTCTGGAAAAAGATCGAATTTTTGAAGGTTTTGGAGCTGTTCTTCGAGTTCACGATCAGATCTGCTGCTGCTTCTTGAGTTTACGATCAATTTCTGGGTATTATTGAATGTTTACGACTGCTGTTCTTGAAGATCTTCATCGGAAACGTGATTACGATTTCTAGCAACGATTTTTAGCCGTTTACGATCCAAAAGTTAGTGTTTACGACTTTACTTGGTCGGAAACAAGAGTTTACGACTTATCGTTGTCGGAATCGGTCATCGTAATCGGGTTTACGATTTCTACGGATCGGAATCAGAGTTTACGATTAAACTCTATCGGAATCGTCGTTTACGATCGTTGTTTACGACTCGGAGGTGTTTACGATCGGAAACAGGGTTTACGATCGGAAACAGGATTTGCGGCAAAAAGTAAATTTTTCACACTTTCTCGGAAACGGACATAACTTTTGACTCGTTTGGAGTTAGAGGCTCAAACTTGAACACGACGTTCGTGACACCGAGCCCCAGAATTACCCCGGACTAACGTCTAGGGGAGCTCGTTTCGACCCCCAAATTCCACTCTGAAGGCCTTCGTTTTTCAGTTTTAAGTTTCTGACACTATTCTTTGAATAGTGATTTTGCCGATTTTGCCATTTTTGCTGATTTTTCAAAAATTTCAGAAGCTGCATAATGAGTTCAGTGGTTGAAGAAAAGAATATAGTTGAGGAAAAAGATGATTTCACAGATGAAGTTGACAAAACTGAGATATGTCCCAATCCCACTTGTGCTCGTATAATTCCTGGACTTAGGCAAATTTGTAAAAATTATCAGATAGAATTATTTGAGACAAAATGCGAGAGGAGTTTTTTTAAGGGTAGATGGCAAAAGAATGAGGAAAAGGTAAAAGCTCAGAAATGAGACATTGAGAAATATCAGAAGCTAGCAACGGAGAAGACTATCTTATATGATCGGGCTAGGATTGAGATATCTGAGCTTACACAGAAATTAACTGAACTGCAACAAAAATTTGATGAGCTGCAGGTCAAGTATGATTGCAATCAGGAAAGAAACAAAAGAATGCTCGATGCTGGAAAGGAATTGTCACATGCTGTTGTGACTGGTCAAGTTAGGAAAGATAAAACTGGGTTTGGGTCAGAAAAGTCTTATAAGTCTCTGTCTGCAAACAGCATCATTCCTCCACCAGTTCCCAGAGACATTGTAGGAATACTTCTTAGTGAGGATCAAGTTGAACAAACCAAGTCTGATTATAAAGAAGCTGCTCCTCCTATTGATAGTGTCTTGGTTGGAACTACACCATTGACTCAAGAGGCTATAGACAACGAGGCAAACATGACATATGGTGAAGGGAGAATAGAGGACGTATCAAGAGATGATGCTGAGTGCCAGGAGTATAACAGATGTCACAACTCTGAGTCTGATGAGGCTGGGATAGAGTTGAAACCATACCCTGAAATTGAAACCCCATACTTCAAGGTAATTGACAAAGTCGAAAGGGAAAAGGTGATCTTGACGACACGGCCTGAGGGGAAGATCTTTATGACATCTGGATCAATGTTTGACCAAGAACCAGATGTAGGATATGAATTACCGTCCTTCTCCTCCAAGTTCAAGGGTATAACCGATGGAGTGATAAGCGAACCTAAAGTTGAGAGGCCAAAGATCACCATCAAGCATCCAAGCATGAAACCAACAGCTGGAGTGAAGAATGAAAAACTCAAGGGAGTAGCTGTGTCTCCCATTTCTTCAGTTGGATCATGCAGTTGCTGTTGTAATTGCAAGAATGGTGCTTCAACGTCAAAGAATCAAGGAAGCATAAAGACAGTAAAGACAGGTTCGACACAGGCTTCGATAAACCAGCAGAAAGTCAAATCTGAAGCTGCAGTCAAAGCAAAGAAGCAGACACAAGGCAAACCAGCTCCATATCAGCCACCAAAGACAAATGGGTACACATCTGACTTCTATCTAAAGAAGCAGACTTGTTTTAATTGTGGCATCGCTGGTCATATTGCTAGAAACTGTCTTTATCGCCCCTATGAACCCTATTTTCCGAAAAGTCAAAGGGTTTCATCTCAGGAGTCTGTTAAGTCTAAGCCCATGAAGGTGGAAAAACCTAAGGCAATGAAGACTGTTACTCCTAAGGTTAAACCCTCTGATCAACATTGGGGTGCTGCCAAAGCTGAAAGAAAATCTTTAAATCAAAACAACAGCTTTCCAAGTTACCAAAATTTCCAAAAACAGGTGAAGAAACCATTTTCAAAACAAACAAAGTCTGAAAAACCCAAGGTTACCCCTCCCAATGTAACTAAAACTGTTTTCAAAAATGATCCTAAAATGCAGAAGGTTGAAATACCTAAAGTCACAACTCAAAGGTTGACTAAAACAAAAACTGTTTTGAAAAGTGAATCTAAAACGAAGAAGGTTGAAATACCTAAGGTCACAACTCAAAAGATGACTAAAACAAATGTTAAATCACCTGGAACTTGGAAACCAAAGGCTAATGCAGCTACAACCGAATCATCCCAACTTCCTGATTTTTCAAAAGGAATGTTTTTAAAAGAAATTTCATTCATTGATTTCTTAGGAGTACCCAGAAAAACAATGGCCTGGGTACTATTAGCTAACTAATCTCTCACTCTGTGCAGGAACGATCAAGGAGGATTATCACTAATGTTTTATTACTAATTTGTTTGTTGATAAGTGATTGTTCCAGGCACAGTTTAGGAGACGTATCTTCATGTCATGACAACCAATTTTTTATGGAGGATATGTTTCCTTGAGAGGTAAAAGGTTAAATTCAGCATGAAAGGTACTGTTCTTAACTTGGTTGTTTGTTTGATGAAGCGGCAAAGGGTGTTTTGAGTCAAACCAAATTTCCTAAAATTTTCACTTGGTGATTGATTGTTGAAGTGTTTGACTTCAAATGCAATGAAGTGTGCATGTCATGAAACCCAATTTTCTAAAATTTTCAAATCAATACTTTGAAAGTTAGCTTGGCCAGATGTCTGCAATATTTAGTGGTGTGTTCACTTAAGTGTGTTTGTGTGTTTTATTGTTTAAAAAAAAAGATGTTCACAAAATTGTGACATTAAAAATCAAAAAGCAAGGGGAAGAAATGTAAAGATAAAGAAAAAGTTGACCCCTCAAAAATAGTGTGCTTTTCAATTTTTAATTGTTTGTGTCTTGTTTTTGAGAAGTTTAGGGGAAGTAAAATGAATGTCCGGGTTGGAGATGGGTGACACGCGTAAGGCGGAAGTGAAAGGCAAGCTCCACGGTGATATGATCGGTAGGCTCGACCTAAACTTATGACCTCCAATGAAAGTGCAGTGAACTTAAAAGATATATATGTTTAGTTTCCCATCCCAGGTTGCATGGTTTAAAAGACTGAGTCCCGGCAAAAATAGGTTGAGAGTGGTAATTACCTAGTATTCACTCTCTCACACGCCATGTCTTTGCTGTCATGACTACACCACATAATAAAAAGAAAAGAAAAAGAAAAGAAAAAGAAATGAAAAAAATGAAAAAGAAAAGAAAATGAAAAATAATCACTCAGTTGGTCTTCTTTGCGTGCTTAGCGGCCGACCTGATCACCAACTGATGGTTAATGAAAATAAGTGGTAGTCATGGCCGTGGTGCATGGTTCCTCAAGTTGGGGGTTTGTGAATCCTCAATAAACTCTGAGGTTGGGTAGGTTTTGCTGTGTACGCTTGGGTGTGGGGACGGTTAAACATGATGGTAATATTGTACTATATTAAGCATGACGCATTCGGTTGGGATTAAACGGGTTTGAGTTTAAAGAGGACAAACATACCGGCAATC
This sequence comes from Deinandra increscens subsp. villosa, assembly GCA_039602395.1. NCBI lineage: Eukaryota > Viridiplantae > Streptophyta > Magnoliopsida > Asterales > Asteraceae > Deinandra > Deinandra increscens. Next base: position 68,718,292 of record JBCNJP010000007.1, read on the forward strand.
ACCTGGACTAGTTGAGTAACTGAAGCTGAAAAGGGTTCCTCAGTCAGATTCATACGGTTTGATCCCTTGTAAACTTTCTCGTGTTTGATATTGGTAAGTATTTGTTTGTTTTTCTCTTTCGTGTGTGGGTCGTTAAGTTCTTTTTGGTATGTTTTCGTCTTGGCCAGGTTGATTTGAGAAGTCAAAATGTGTTTTTCATGGGTTTTAATGCATGACAATATGCCCCCGACTGATCTTGCCAAATTTTTAGGGGAAGGAGTATGGGATAATAAGTATTATCCGAAGGGAACTCGAGGATGATACTTATTATTTAATGGAAAAGACTTCCTCCGTCAGATCTTGACAAATTTTTAGGGGAAGGAGAGTGGATAATAAGTATTATCCGAAGGGAACTCGAGGATGATACTTATTATCTAATGAAAAGACTTCCATAATACATAGTATCTGAAGGGAACTCGAAGATAATATGTATTATCTCAAGGGAAGTCCTTAGCTGAGGGGAAGTTATCAGCTAAGGGGAAGTCTTTAGAGGTCTTGGGTTCAGGGGAAGTTTTATAGAAAACCCGTAATCTATATTAGGGTTTTTGGTTAAAATTATGTTAATTTGAATCAACTGAACAGATGATAATTACCTCCTAACCCAAAGACCGGTCATCAAATGTCTGGTGGAGTATATTTTTTGTCAAATGTGTGTCAGACAGGTTGATGATAGAAAGATGTTGCTACTGCTCAAGTTAAAGAACCAGCCGGACAAGACTTCCATCTGAATAAGCAACTGTTCAGGGGAAGTTGTTGGTGTCTTTACAAGTTTTCAAAAGCTTCAAAAGTTTTTCAAAGAAAATGCTCACAAGTTTAGGGGAAGCTGAAGATCTCAAGTCAAATCTTTGAAAAAGAAAATGATACAGAGAGCAGTCAGAGATCATGAAGTTTGAAGATCAACAATCAAATTCTCCAAAGTTAGGAGGTTTTCAAAATTTACCCTCTAATTTTTGGAGATTCAAGACAGTTACCGAAGATTCAGCAAGAACCAGTTCTTTCAAAAGAAGCAAGTCATTGAGAATCCTCCATCTCATTAACTTGTTCATTTCAAGAAGTTCGAGCTGATGCTGATCAAGAGGAAGTCCCAAGTGCCCGTTATGAAAAGATTTCTGCGGAAAGAATCTTCATCAGCATCTTTGCCAGCCAGTCAAGAAGAAGATTTTCAAAGATCGAAGACATTTAATATCACAAGCTTAGGGGAAGATTGTAGAGGCTAGATTATGAGGCTTGTAATATTAAATAGTTTGGGCTGGGCTTAGTGGGTTTCATTAGATTAGTAGGCTAGTTTTATTATTATGTTTAGGCTAGTTTACTATTGGATATGGGCATGGGCTTGGGTTTATGATTAGGGTTTAAGAGCCCAATAGTAAACTCATGGGATGGCTATATAAACCCCATGAGTTTACTATTCAAAGGGGATGCTAGATTACGATTTCTAGAGAGAGAAGAGGGTTTACGATTACAAGTTTTGTACCCGACAAGTTCATCTTGTGTGCAAAGTTCAAGTTTTCATTGGTTTAATCATCGTTTTCTTGTGTTCTCTTCATCTTTATTCTTGAATCGGTCTTGTACAAGGATTCCGCACTTGTACTAGATTAAAATATCGTAATTAGTTATTGTTTTTAGACCTACAATTATAAATAGGTGTAGTCTGGGTAGTATCTGACAAGGGTGAAGGATATGGCAAGGGTGTAACAGGAGTAGTCGTAGGAAGCAGAACTGAGGGCATACCAGAGCCATGGGCTTGTTGTGAGTCATGTGTCTCGATCGGCGTGTCCTTATATCGCCGAGCATATGTGAAAAGAAGAAGTCGGGGTCTTGTCGGTAGGCCATCTGTTGTAGCAGGAGCATGGTCTGTAGTGTCGGAGACCTGAGGGACAGACGGACTAATGGATACAGGAATGGTGGGAATAGTGATAGACTCGGGTGTAACATGATTAGAATCAAACAGGTGAGAAACATGAGGGGAAGACGCAAGGAAGTAGGGACATGACTCATAAAAAGTGACATCAGCACTTGTAAAGTATCAATGAAGAGTAGGACTGTAACACCGATACCCTTTCTGGACACGTGAGTAACCAAGAAAGACACAATGAATGGATCGAGGTTCAAGTTTAGTAACAACTGGCCGATGATCATGGACATATGCAAAACAACCAAAAATTTTAGGTGGGAGAGGAAAGGGAGTTCCTTCAAGGAACAAAACAGAAAACAAAGTTTGACCATTAAGCACAGAGGATGGCATACGATTTATTAGGTAAGCAACAGTTAGGACAGCGTCCCCCCAGAATCGATGAGGGACATGAGAATGAAACATTATTGAGCGCGTAACATCCAACAAATGACGATTCTTGCGTTCAGCAACGCCATTTTGTTGAGGTGTGTAAATGCATGCAGACTCGTGAATAATACCATGTGTTTTCAGATAAGCTGAGAATTCAATCAACAAATACTCTTTCGCATTATCAGTGCGAAGTGTTTTGATGGATGTGTTAAACTGGTTTTGAACATACGAATGGAACTCTCGAAAAATGAACTAACTTAACTACGAGACTTGAGTAAATAAACCCAAGTAGCACGGGAATAATCATCGATAAAGGAAATAACATACTGAAAACCCAAGGGAGTTTTAGTAGGACAAGGACCCCATATATCAAAGTGTACTAGTTCAAACAGTGTACTGGCTCGACTAGACACTTTAGGAGGATAAGGACGTTGAGTATGTTTACCGAGTTGACATGACTCGCAGTGAAAATCAGAGGGAACATAAATATCAGGTATCATTTTCCTTAGAGCTGTTGCAGATGGATGACCCAACCGACAATGAGCCTCCCGAACACTAGAATGAATATGTTTGCCATGGGCGTGACAGCATGGACAAACAATATAGACCATTTGATTCAACACCGGTGCCAATAACTCGGTTTGTCCCTAGTTCCTGAAATACACAATGAGTGGGATAAAATGTTACAGAACAATTATTCTGTTTTGTAATTTGGCTTACTGAACAAAGACTATCAGGGAATTTAGGGACAAACAAAACAGATGACATGTTTAGAATTTTCGAATTGCTAATGGATACGATTCCAAGTACCGAGCATGAGGATCCATCAGCAAGTCTAACGGCCGAGTGAGAAACATCATGGAGGCTAAAAAGAATACCTCGATTCCCAGTCATGTGATGTGTGGCTCCAGAATCAATCACCCATGATGAGTCAAGGTTAGAAGATGTACCTGAGTTTGTCGAATGAGTTTACGGTCTCGAAACAGTTATCTTTGAGTTAAGCAGTTGTCGGAGTTTGATAAACTCCTCCTGGCTAAGTGATTAAGTAGGATTTCCATCAGCCGTAGCAACGTGACAGTGGTGATAACAAGTTCTGGATGGGAAGGAGGCTGATTCTGATGAACGAGCTAATGTTTGACTGGTTCTTAAGTTGCAAAGTCAGGAGCAAAGCACTCAAACATAATATATTGTCAATTTCAGTGTGGTCTGCTTCACGAATAGATAGAGATGGGTAGAAGTGGGATGATGTGAAAAGTACCTCGTAGCCGAACTGTGTAAATTGACTTCACAGAAAGTCAATAGGTAGTAAACGGATCAAGTGCAAACTGATCAATAATTTTCGGGAGTGAACAGTAATTTCTGACGTGAACAGTAATTTCTGACGTAAACAATGATCCCCCGACATGAACAGTGATTCCCGGCGTGAACAGTGATTTTCGGCGTGAACAGTGATTTCCGGAGTGAACATTGATTTTCGGCATGAACAATGATTTCCCCGCGTGAACAGTACTTCGCGGGTAATCGCAGGTGAATAGGGGCAGGGGCTGTGTTTGTTCCAGGAGCTAAGCCCTTAGCTCTGATACCATGAAACTGATTATGATAAAATCTGATGATATTACAAGTGAGGTGAAACCCCTATTTATACTACACAATGTACAAAATATCTACCTATAATAAATGTGTAACTACTACCTATAAGAAATATCTAGATACTTGAAAGATCTAGATATCATCCTAGATATATTATTATTTAGAGTAAATTACGGATTTCGTCCCTGTGGTTTGCACGAATTTCGGGTTTAGTCCTTAGGTTTCATTTTATTACGGATATGGTCCCAAACGTTTGCCAAACCGTTGCGGATTTCGTCCCTGGCATGGATGTCTGTTAAATTTTTCTGCTAAATAAGTGTGAAATAACATTTATACCCCTCCTTTTAAATTAAAAAAAAATAAGCCTCAATCAACAACACTGATTTGAGTTACCCAAATCCCACCACCGATAAAACCCGCAGTTACCCCCACATCACCGTAAAATCAAAATTTTTTACAAATCTGGATCTCATCGATTTCTCATTTCAAAACTCAAGCACCTATATAGTTTGGTTACTTCATAGCACAGATCTCGGCCGGTGAACCTCAGATCTTAGCCCCGTTGAAGATTATGGCGGTGATTTAGTCACGGTGACCACCAAACGCTGTTGGAAGCTAATGAATGCATCTGGAACAACGCCGAATAGTTCTTGCTAGCTAAGGATTTTGTCGATCTTAGTCTCCTAATTCTTCCTAGTTATGGATTTCGTTAGTTACTTAAACGTTGAAGAACCTTTTGATTAGGTCAGTGGTGGTTGCCGTTGGTCAATTTTTTTGAGCGTTTGGTACATAATGCTCAAATTGCAACTAGAGAAGAGAAGGAAGATGCTCACATCGTCGTTATCGCTGCATAATTCTATTAAGGATGGGTGATTTGTAACATTGGGTGGTCCTATCTGCCGGAGCGATTTAGTTGATTCGATCCCATTGTACGGACAATTCTGCTCAGCTACCCTAGTTACCGGACGGTTCCGCTGGAGCAATTGGTCGAACAGTTTAGTAAAAATCATTTTCGTGAACGCTTTCTTTCCAAACGTCTCGCTTGAAACCTTAATCGTTGGACAACTTATGGGGTCCGGTGAAATCCGGGCATCCGTACAGTAATACCGCACCAGTCCGGTTGGGATTTTCCCATTGCTCCAGGCATGCGGGACACGTCCTTACCAGCAAGTGACAGGTTGTGCCATCCTTCCTACCAAACAAACTGAACAATTGCTCAAGGAAGTTCAGCCCTGGACAAGTTGTTTCAGACAGATTATCCTATCATGGTGGCACCTTACCCCCAGATTTGTAATTAAAGAGGAGAACGAATATTGAGGCTTATTTTTTTTTAAGGGAGGGGTATAAATGTCATTTCACACTCATTTAGCAGAAAAATTTAATGGACATCCATGTCAGGGACGAAATCCACAACGGTTTGACAAACGTTTGGGACCATATCCGTAATAAATGAAACCTAATGACTAAACCCGAAATTCGTGCAAACTACAGGGACGAAATCCGTAATTTACTCTATTATTTAACAAGCCCAAATGGCACATTTTTTATAGCAGAACAACCCTTCATTAGTAATGAAGGCAACCTTGTCTTCATCTTTTGTCGTTCTTTTTTTGTGTTTAATTTCTTGTTCTTTATTATTATGTTTTATATTCAAGAAATACACAATAGTTAACACCATTCTGTTATTCAGAAGAACTGATCATTTTAGAAATAACATTTTCAAGTCATTGTATTATATGTTTTAGATCATTTAATGTTAGTTTGTCATTGTTTTTTTATGTATTTGATAAGTTTGTGGTTATTTTATCACTGTGGTTTACATATTATAAGACATAATGGTGTTATTTCACAATGGTGTTCTTCAAAACTAGTAACAATGACACCACAATGACAAGCACAAAGACACAATAACGCCACTAGAAACCGCAAGGAGCAGGAAAATATAATTTTAAAAATATATATATATATAACAATACTATACTCGTTTTTATGATGTAATTTAAAAAAAATTAATATCATATATAAAAGTTATAAACGTTTAAAAAGGTGGAAAGACTTCATAAAAAGTCAAAAAAAGTAATTGGTTCCCACCTGAATCAGTTCCACTTATAAAAAGTTTTAACCACAGATGGCTAGAACCAAATCGGTTCGTGAAAGAAGGGTTGAGCACCTCTAGTTCGATTAATGTAAGACAATACTTGAATCAAACAACATATAAACTTTAAATTAATAAAAACCACTATTATAAGAATTAATCAAACACATTTAAACTAAAAAAAACTATAATTAACGATAATTGCGATATTTGGGAGAATACATGCAACTCTCTGCAAATTTAACAAGATTGCTAGGACGAGGGAGATGAGATGCCAAACCTACAACACAATGTTATCAATCAGAACTTTATTTTCAATGGTAAATGGTTTCAAGATTTCATAACACTTACCATATTCATATGCTCTTGAGGCCACCTTCGCCGCAATGTTAGCTGAAATCTTTCTGATATTCTTAAACCGAGGATAGATAATACCCTTCGCATAGTCTTCTTCGGTCACTTGAGATGCCAAAGCTTCGGCTATATGTCACATAAGGTACATATACTGTCAATAAAGACTATATAACATGCATAAATGGGTGGGTTGGGTAATGGGTCAAAACTGAAATGGAACTCCCAAAATGAAATAAATTAGAACCTGTATTTCTACATTTACCTGCTGCTAAAAGGAACTCATCATGCACGCGGATTGCACCACACATGATCAATCCCAAACCAAATCCGGGAAATATGTATGCATTGTTCGCCTACGTTTATAATAGAAAAAAAAATGAGTACAATAAGAACATTATATGATCGAGTATCAAGAAAAGGGAAGTTATTTATCGCGTAAGGGTTAAACCTGTCCAGGCACAAACTCTTTGCCATCGTATATAACAGGGTCGAATGGGCTTCCACTAGCGAAGATTGCATGACCCTGCACATATTTTGAACTCATTGAATGTTACTTTAGATATTTAACTAATAAACTTAGTCTTGTATGTGTTTACGAGTCATTATCTGCAAGTATTTGTTGGAAATATAGTGAAAATGAGAAATCCGAGCAACTCTAAGATATGATTTTTCACCAACTTGGGACACGAATAATTATATGTAACTGCAATTAATATATTTGTTATTTATTGGGTTTGCATTCTACAATGTGAGACCTTCAAAAGGAACAAAATCAGACGAACATAAAATGAACGAAATATCAATGCTCGAAGTCGTGGGTTTGACTTTGAAACATATAAAGCTGCGAAAATTATAAGAAAATGTCCCACGTAGGAGGGTGGAACTTTGGAGTGGTATTATGATGTTTTTGAAGTGTGGCTCAACATCAAGTTGCTTCTGATAAGTTGTGGCTAATGGCGGGCGAGGGGTGATTGCTGTTGAAGGATGCAGTTTGCTCGGTTACCACTGATGAGTTGCTGCTGAAGGCTCGGTTGCAACTGAGCTGCTGGTTGCCCATGAGCAGTCACAACTCCCCTAGAAGTTGCGACTGCTGGTTACTATTGATGGAAAACAGTAGAAATAGAATTTCAGCAGTATTTAACTCTCACGTTTAATTCAGTTAATTGCTGGAGATGTTACATTTTGGTAAGGGTCTACCTTAGTAGGAGAATGAGAGAGGAAACCAGAATTTTGAGAGACTTTGTATACTCTCATAGATACTCAAACACACAACTCTTTTCTAGCAACATTTGGATGAGTTTCAGGCTCGGTGGTCTCCTCCAGCAATACAATTTTGCTTTTGCAGTTTTACCTCTGGAGACAAACGCGTTCGCAGAGGAGACACACATCTATTTTATGGGAACCGTGTCCAATATCCTTCTTTGCATTTCATTTATTTATATTGCAAGTAGTATCCCAAGTTTCTTTCAGTTGTAACTGTTTTCCATCATATTGTAATTTTCGTTGAATTTGTGAATGGTATCCCTATAGTATTCACATCTAGTCATTTGTGCCTTTTAACATTTTCATTTCATAGGGTCCTCCACCCATATACCCGGTGTATAATGAAGAATGGGAACCGTTTGTAACTTACATTGCTCCATGTATAAGCTTCTTCGGCCGTACACTCAGATTGTGAAGTTGGATTAGAGAGAGCCATTATGAGAGGTTTCTACAAGTCAAACCATCATATTAGAATTTGTGTAAATTATGTAAAAAATACATTTGGCAAAACGGGTCGGTTGGGTATTGTGTCAAAATGTATAACTTTTGGGTACGGATCGAAACAAGTGTGGTTGACAAGAAACATCTTTTCAAAATTTTATTATATTCTTTTCCCCAAATAACTAGCATGTCAAATATAATTAAAAGATTATATTAGGTTTTATGAATTATAAAAATACACTTTGGACGACTTTCGAACCGATTGACCTGTTCAGCCCGTTTCTTTTAAAGCTATTCTTTTTCGTTTTACTGATGTGACCCACTAGAGATAAAACATAAGCCGAATCACCCAGCCAGCCGTAAGTAAAGGGGTCAAAACCATCATCTAATTTTCTTTTGTGTCAATTGCGAAATAGCAACCGAGAACTAACCGCGTTAATAGATGACATGGCCTCGATAACTTCTTTCGTAAACTGTTTCCCGACTCCTGATGTTCCTATTAATATTGTTGGCTTGATTGCCTGTGTTAACATATATAACATAAACAACCCTTTTATATGCATTTCATAAAGAGTCTGGTATTGTGACTAAAAACAAACAGAAAAACAGCATATGAAGATATAATCATACCTTAACGGCTTCCAAGAGTCCTGTAACAGGTTCGTGATCATGAGCCCATGGTTGCTTAAAATGTTGAAGGGAGTCTTTGCGCGAGCTCACAACCAACCCCTGCATTAAAGGAACACACACTTACCATTCTTAATGCAATCTAGTTCATAGAAGCAGACACATGATCGGGTTTCTTAGAGATGGCAATTTATCGGATCAGGTTAATATTTTATCTTTTATGGTTCAAATGAGTAAGATACAGCAAACAAAAACAGGTCACTGGTCAAAGGGCCGAATGTTTCGTAAAGTGTATTTTTAATGCGTATGACACCCTAAACTATTTTGTTCAGAAGATAAAATTACTATTGAAACAATTATTTGACACACTAATTATTTATAGAGCGTCGAAATGTTTCATCAGTCGCATTTTAATTTGCCACCTCTAATATTTCTTATACCTTCGAGTCAACTAGCCAAATTTTCTTTCGCGAATCTTCCAACGTCAACTTTGTCTGCGAATAGCATATTTAAAGATTAAGATCATCTAACTAAAAAACTTACTAATTAACAAAATAATTGAATTTTTCTAATCATAATTGAGTCCTTGATTAATAACAAACTTTGGACTAAAAGTGTTACAGTTCAACCCGAACCATAATTACTCAACCCATTTGACATGTCCATTATGCCGCCTCTATTTTTTTACGTCATAATATTCAATTTTAAGAAACAAAATGGTTTTAGTTATTAGTGTAGAGAAAATGTCACATTTATCGCAAAACAAAGAGTCATGGAGCAGTTACCTTCTTCAATATCTCAAGTGAAATAAGTTCTGCTATGCCAGTACCAGCCTTTACAGCAAAAGAACAATTATGATGAGTCATTCAAGCCAAATATAATATATATATATATATAAATTAGTTCTTTTTAGTTCTCAAATCAAATTGGTTCTCAAATGATCCTCTCCCTATATATATATATATATATATATATATATATATATATATATATATATATATATATATACACATATGTGTGTGTATAGGAATGTTTAGGAAATATTTCATGCTGACCTCTCCGGCACCTAAAAATAGGAATGTATGATCAGCAAGAGTCCCCCCAATCAATTTCAAAGCAGAAAGCAAACCTCCCAATACAACACATGCAGTACCCTTAATCACATTGAAAGAAAGGGAAGTATGTAAAATGCACTCTAAAAATGTGAGAATTTGACCCATTTACATTTACTTATGAATGGGTCTATCTCTCACGGGTCAAATAAAAAATGTGTTGCCAAAAGTGTATTTTTCATTATATAAAATCTGTGAGTTAATGAAATAATCTAACTGTTGTAATTTATTTCTTACATCAAACTTATTATTAAGAAAAATTACAAAATGTTGGACAAAAAGTGCTTCGGGTCAACCCAACCCTGTCCATTTCAAGTTGGACCAAAGATTATCATTTTCCCACCTCTAGATCAAAGGCAACTACCTGAATATCATCGTTAAAAACAAGATGACTTGTTCGGTATTTAATCAGCAAATCAAAAGCGTTGTGGTTGGCAAAGTCTTCAAACTGGACAGAAAAAACAGATTTACATTTAGACAGACTAAACAAAGAAATTAACCCAAAATATCAAGAAACGCATTAGAGGACCTGAATGAGGACTTTTTCTCCATAGTTCTTCTTGACTGCACACATGAACTCATCTAACAGATCGTCATATTCCTAAATTGAATGAAAAGCAATCACCTTTAGGACTTAACAACCAACTGTAACCTGTCTCCTCGCTAAACAACTTGGGTTGCATGAATAGATCTTAATTAAGAAAAGAAAAAATGATCTTAATAAGATAAAACCTCGCCAGTTGCTCTTTCTTGTTTGAGACCAATGTAGAATTCATCGTTCAACAATGTCTTATTTTTAGTGCCTACATCAATAGTTACGGGCAAGCACTGCAACAAAAATTAAGTGAAATGGTGAGCTCTTACACCCTTTCAACCCGATGTGAGTCAAGCAGTTCATTTGATGATTAAGTGGAAGTTTGAATGCATATAACCAAACTACCATGACTTGAATTGAAGTCGTGATAATTAGTTTTGAATCTTTGGGTAAAACCGGTTATAATTCTAAATTTCCAAGAATGGGATAATAAAATTAAGAAGACTTACAACCGAAGGACGAACTCCCCCAAGTGCTGTATACAGAGAGAGTTTCCCGACTGGTATTCCCATTCCCTGTGATATTTTAAGCATTGAAAGTTATTTAACTTAAGAAGATAGAAGAAACATAATGGTAAAAGAAATAAAATTTTGCAGAAACATCCAAAGTGCATGTCCTAAAGCACCTGGCAGCCAAGGTCACCTAGCCCCAATATACGCTCACCATCCGTTACAACAATAACTTGGATGTTCTTCTCCGGCCAGTTTTTCAGCACCTCGAGAATCTTTCCCCTGAAAATGCAATTACGATGCAGCGCTATTATTATTACTAATTTATTACTATTATTATTATTATTATCTATTATTATTATCATTGTTATTATTATTAAAAAAATTGGATTTATATAATCCCAAGTTTTGAGGATTGGCTAGTAATAATCCCACTTTTAATAATAACTCCCAATGGTCCCAACTTTCAACCTATTTAATTCTAATGGTCTCGTCGTTAAAAAACTTAATGCCGTTAAGTTTATTGCTGATGTGGCACCTGATTTGGCTTTTTTTATATTTGTTTATTTTTTAATCCATGACACATCATATAAACCCAGCCAAACACTCCCCTTCTTTGTCTTTAAGTCTGTAGCCAAACACACCCCTTCTTTGCCTTTATGTATGTGTCGAGAGAACCAGAAGATGAAGAAAGCTGGCTATGCCCGGCCGGTGACCGTACAGTCTCCGACGACCGTAAAATAGTTTTGGAAAAATGGATTTTAATAATACAAATTTTACCTTTCTGGCGGATAATAATACGAGTTTTGAAATTTCCTCACAATAATACGAGTTTTGTGGGTATTGGATTCTAATGATACACCGTTAGTTTTTTACTAACGGTGTTAGTCGGTTGCCTACGTGGCAGGTGCCACGTCAGGTGCCACGTAGGAGGAAAACAGTCCACGTCAAGTGCCACGTAGGCAACAAACTAACACCGTTAGTAAAAAACTAACGGGTGTCATTAGAATCCAATACCCACAAAACTTGTATTATTGTGAGGAAATTCCAAAACTCATATTATTATCTGCCAACAAGGTAAAACTTATATTATTAAAATCTATTTTTCCATTATTTTTTCATTTACTCTTACAAATAGTAGCATCCATTCCATGATGAAAGAACTATATAGAAAAGAGTTTGCATTTTGAACTTTGACAAGTTAAACATACTTGTCTTTCAAGCTGATGTAAAGTCCCTGTGGACGCCGGAAAATGCTACCATACTTCTGGCAAGCTTCACCAACAACCGGCGTGTAAACTACTGGGAGTAGTTCCTCAACGTTATCAATGAGGAGCTTGTAAAATAGTTTTTCATTTGTCTCCTGCCCACAAATGCACAAATTCATCAAGAAATTATTCCTATATTGACCCAAAAACCAAGTCCATGTATTTAGAGAGAGAGAGAGGGAGGATGGGTACCTGGAGATCCATCATGGCTATGTATCTATGCAACGGGACTTGGTATTGGCGGAGTATGTGCAAAGTTCTTTTTTCCTAATTACCATAATCAAGGAAAACAGATTCAATGGAATATGTAGCAAAACTATCCTAAGGAGATGCTTGGAAATGCATTTTAAAACTGATTATGTGATGTTGACTATCAAAAATTATATAATTTAGCTTAATCAAAGATTTTGCAATCATTTATGATGCCAATGAGGCTTGGCAAAAATAATATAATATATATGTGTGTGTGTGTGTGCGTGCGCGTTCAGTTTTGTGGCAACACATGATTGTGATCTGAACCATATTTATGTTCCAAAATTGGCATACCTTTAATATATGCTTAATTGTGGAGTTCTCATGGGATATGCTGCCCTCCAAAGCCAACAAAGAAAGTCAAAGAAAAGGACCCTAGAGTTATAAACTTACTTGAAGTTCCTGAGTGAATATCGCAGGAGGCAAAAGCCCTCGCAAGTAATGAGCATCTCTTTCTTTCTCGGTAAAAGCAAGTCCTTTGTTATGTTGCGGGCTGCGCAACAACGCATGGCCACTGAAACACAATATTTATATGGATTGTGTTACTTATTGTGTCATGCATATCAACTTTTCTAAACATAATGCTTTAGCTTTTAAATGCATATGAAATAAAATATAAAAATAAAAACCTAACCTTTGCAAGATCAGACTCTTTAAGATACTTGAAATAATTAAGATTAACAGGAAGCAAAGGATGGTTACCTTGTGTATAATCATTATTAAGTAAATGATATCAATAATAATAATAACAAGAAGAATGCATATTTGCAGGACTGGTTTTATAATAAGGTACTAAAATATATATACATTTATAATTAAATTTTATTAATTGCTTTAAAAGTAATATATAACATAAAACATCAAAAGCTGGAACATCGTGGAATCATAAACATTATCCAATATATTAATAACTAAACAGAAAAACATCACCAGATCGACATTAGTCTTTCTTTATGTAAACTAACAGAAACAATATGCAAATGCAAACAATAGATTTCACTAAAATTAATATTTTTGGCAACAGCTAGTTAGTTATCATTCACATTCTTTTTTCTTTTTTGGTGACCTGCAGAACCCGTTCTCAGGACCCCACCAATACCCTGCTAAACTAACAGTATCACATAAAAAAATCAGTGGAAACTGTATTTGAACCTGAGATCTCTACTAGAGGGACTCACATTTCCATAGTTTATTAGAAGTTATTCTATCTATAGATTAAAAGAATGTAGAAAAACATGCATAATCAAAGAAGTAAGCAGTTATCCAAGATGCTTAGGGTGACCTGGCAACAGAGACAGCCCAAGGAGTAAATGGTTGATCATCATCATCGTCATCATCATCATTGGCGGTGGCAGTATCATCTTCATTACTTGTTGCCATAACAGACAGATTACTCTTCCTCTCTCCTCTATCCCCCAAAGCACCTAACAACTGTCTCAACAAATCAGACAACCTCAACTACACAATGCAACAACAAAACTGCAATTTCACCTAAGCATAGATAATACCACAAACCAGAAATCAAGAAACATTAACCACCCAGATTAACAAATCCTTAGTTAAGTATATAAAAGATTGAGGCAGCAGGAATGTATGATACACCTACTTAACAATGAACAGTTTATGTAATAATTTTTATTACACAAATGCAAGATATGTTACCCAACTAAACAAGTTTTAGATATTTTTGACCTTTTAGGAGAAGTAAACATTACATAGATTAGGTTTGGGTCAAAACTAAAAATTAAACACCTCAAAAAGTTTTGACCTTTTAGGAAAAGTGCAATTAATGATTATTTGTCTATACGTTTTGATGACGTATGTCCGTGTCGGATGACGTCACAAGGAAGTAGACACACACATCCGACCCAAAACGGCATAAGTCACGAGTGTCGGCCTCGCAGCCTGCCGGCCGACAGACAACACAGGAGAGAGTGTCGACCCTCTCCAGGGCCGACACACAATGAATATCAAGGGTCGACCACAAAGGAGTCGACCAACCATCCGCCCAGTGTCGACCAAGTAGCACATACGGCAGCCGACACTCGGGCACGACAAGTCCGAAACGGACACCACAGACCAACACCCCCACAACGACAGGTCGGCGTGCCGACACCCGACCTGACCACACATTTAATGCGATTACCCAAAATGTATACTGCAGGAACCTGGCACAGTCCAAGGCGCAGACCTGCAGCCTACCTCCTTTGGGCAATTAGCATTAATGGCGATACAAGACAAAGGTTGAGGGTTATAAATACACCCCAACCACCAGGTTAGAATTCATTCAATGCGCTTAGCTTCGACTTGATTACACTTAATCTCTCGAAACGCATACTTATTCTCACGCCCGAGCTTGGTCGCAGGACTCCCTGTCCTGCCCTCCAAGAACAACGGTGTTTCTTTGTTTTGCAGATAACAGCCGAGCCGAGTCCCTCCAAGCCGAAGGCTAGCTGTTTTCTTCACTTGTAGTCGTCCTATCGGAGTCGCTCGTCCTAGACTTCGGTCTTTCCAGTTGCTCTCGGTAGCCGAAGGCTAGATGTAAGTTTTTCTAAAAAGGAGTTGTATGTGGTAATGTACAAGTCATCTAACCACTTATGTATATGTCGTTAAACTCAGATACATAAAACAAGTGGAGGTAATTATATACAAATCTTACTGCATAAGGAATAAGTGATTTCTTATTGTTAGTTTTCGTTTATAACTTTTAAAATATAACGTTTTATAAATTCCGATATGTTTATTTTTATATGTTTAGATGTATTTTTTGCTCGATACGGAGCTCATGTGATAATGTACAATTGTACATTAATACTAGTTAAACATAAAAGGAAAATTGGATTTTATTAATCCAAATTATTACTAGTTGGCCGATATTAATCCCAATTAAGAAATTCGCCTACATTAATCCCAATTATCATGGTGTTGGAATTCATTGGACCGCCGTTAGTTTTTGTTTAACTTCGTTAGTATTTTGCTGACGTGACAGTCTATTTTGCTATGTAGCAGTCTATTTTGCTGACGTGGCAGTCTATTTTGCTGACGTGGCATCACTAAAATCTAACGGAGTTAACAAAAAACTAACGGAGGACTTTAGAATTCCAACACCATGATAACTGGGATTAATGTAGGCTAATTTCTTAATTGGGATTAATATCGGCCAACTAGTAATAACTTGGATTAATAAAATCCAATTTTCCAACATAAAACACACAAAGCTAGCTTACAACTGAAACATCAAGAAACATACCCAACATGATATATATTAAAAAATGATTAATACCCATTCAGAGTAGTTCTATAAAAGGCCTACCCATTAAAAAAAAATCAAAACTTTTATCTTCAAGATTCAAGAAATGTATAATTTACTAGTGAACAAAAGTCAAGATTTTGAGTTTTTGTATAATGTTTGAAGGAATGTACAACCTGCCCACCAAAGAAATTAAAGATTGGATTGTCTATAAAATGGGTTTGAGTCAATTGGTGATGAAGAATAGTAAAATTGAAGCAATGAGAAGGTACATACCAGAGAATTGAGTCTCTTGAAAGATGACGATGAAATGAGCATTAAGAACTGCAAAGAATGTGGAGAAAAGTTTTTAGAGTTGGTTCTGAACGTTTGGAGAAATTTTCCCAGCATTTAGAGAGAGAAAGCAGGAGAACTTGGGATCAAAGTAATAAAAGTAAGTTGAAGGGTTCTTCCACTTCTTTCTCTCTGTTTCTTGGTAGATAGATTGCGATGAAGGAAGGAAAGGATTGGACGGATGATCATAATTCTGCCTTTTTTTATTTACTTTCCTTAAACATCCACACGTTTTCTCAAAAACAATATTTTGTATTTTTTAACGGATCTCGTCTATACTTAGGATTTAAAAAATCAAAACATTTTAATTGTGTAGTCTATCATTTTCCTTTATCACACAGGGTCAGGGCCAGCCTGGATAAGGAGAGGAGGATGGGGGACCGATTAGGATCCGATCTTTCGAGGGCCAGATTTTTTTTATTTTATATATATTTAAATATATGTCTATAGATGTGAATGCAATTATATTAACAAATGAGTTACATGGTGTGGTGGTTAAATATACTAGTTTAAACCCTTAGGGGATCACCCAATAAAAACATGACACTTGGTTGTCGGAAGGAACCATCCGACTCTCGCCGGTTTGAAGAAACCGTGGAAGACCAAAAAGTGAAGCCGCATGGGGGAGCCTTGCACACGCGGTATGGTTGCCGCATGGAACCACGCGGTTCCCTTGGAGCCAGGCTAAGGAGCCGGACACCATACCGCCTCCCCTTAGGTACCACGTTTAAAACTTGCATATCACATGTACATTTATTTTTCTATTTATATTTTCTAAATCATTCCATGTTTGTAACGGTGTGTTTGAAACTACCTTCAAATCTCCAATAACCGAGTGAGTTTTCCTAAGACGGGATTGCAACCGTTTGTGCTGAATTTGACACTTCAGGTTTAATTCACTCAAGAACAGTATCAAAAGGATAACTCACCATTTAGAAAAACCACAAAGTCATGTTTGAACTTTAATACCTTTATAATTCCAAACTCTAACCATCATCCTCACACAATTGAACCAAATGGCTCCTTAATTGCTATTGATATGGTTAAACCTCGATTGACATTTGGTTGAGTAAAAAGGATAAATGTAAAAAGAAAAGTTGAAAAATGCGAAATACACTTTTGCTAAATATGGGTTCTTTTAAACAATGTGAATAAAAAGACGATATTTTGATTAAAAAAAATAAAAGAACCCATCTTGATAAATACATTTCTACAAAACATTTATCTATATTTCTATCTAAAGAATAGAATGTTAATCAATTTGATTTTCAGGTTATTTGGTTTATGTAGTTGATGTCATGTGGTTATAATATATATACACACGATCATTCAATACAAAAAATTTGAAGCAAAGAACAATGAGAGCCGTATAAACGCTTCACACGAAGCTGATGAAACTTGGTTGAAAGAAGGAATTAAAATATTATATGGTTACATAATTGTTATAGGGCAGACTTATGTAGGAGGCAGGGGTAGCGCCCGCTACCCCTGGATTTTTACTGTTACGTGTAATTTTTTTTACTTTTTTTACGTTTTTTGTATTTCGCTACCCCTGGAAATATTTTACGCTACCGAACATTTTATGGTTTTTATTTAGATCTCGACATGAAAATAAGATTAAAAGCCCGTTAATTTATTATAACCGAACAACTAGTAACTTTGTGCAATTTAAAAATACAAGTTGTAAGTTTGTAGAGTGAAGTGAAACAAATGGAGTGGATAACAAGACTACATCGACCTTTGGAAACTGACACATTTAGGTCCCTCAAATTTAACTTAATGCATTTTTGAACAGAAAATTCTGATGCATTTTTAATGAAGAGACTGCCGCTCCTTGGACCCCGCTTTTTCCGGGGGCGCTGCCCCCGAACCCCCGTTAGTCCCGAGAATTTTTTTTTAACGCTACCCCTGAATTTTTTCCCTGGATCCGCCCCTGGTTTTATATATATATATATATATATATATATAGGAAGAATAAAATGAAAACCTCTTTGAGTTTGGAAAACCGTGAAAACCAAGCTAAAAAATCCGTTTTTTGTTTCGATTATTTTTATGGTGTCTCTTTAAGTTAAGAAAACCCCCTTTATGCAAAAAAGTTGAAAAAACGCCTAGTAATTTTTTTTTAAAAAAAATATTTTATAACTGATGTTACATATGTAACAAGGTAATGTTACATATTAACATCCGTTATAAAATATTTTAAAAAAAAAATACTAGGCGTTTTTTTTACTTTTTTGCATAAAAGGGTTTTTTTAACTTAAAGAGTCACCATAAAAAAATCGGAACAAAAAACGAATTTTTTAGCTTCGTTTTCACGGTTTTTCAAACTCGGAGAGGTTTTCATTATATCTCTCCCCTATATATATATATATAGAGAGAGAGAGAGAGAGTTAAGTTCAAATCAGAACTTTTTCTTTTGAGAACTTTTAAGAACCATTCTGAGCCACTAATTTTCAGGGGGGAGCATTCAAATTCATAGGGGATTTCCTATATATAAACTAGTGGCTTATAATTGTTCTCAAAAGTTCTCAAACCAATTGAGTTTGAGAACTAAAAAAAATCTCAACCACTAATTTCAAGTGGTGACCACTATATACAGAGCCACACTTTTTTAGGATTTAATGTACATTTTTAGATCTAAAGTTAGGTGCATGAATTTCATAAGTACCTTTAAAAGCCAGCAGATGTAGTTGCTAACAACTTGACAAGACATGATGATGGTGGTTAGGGATGTATTTAATTTGGGTTATTTATCATATGAAAGCAAACATCATATGAAGATGATTGATATATATTTACAAAGAAAGGTAATGGAAATGGCTAAAGCCAAAGAATGGAGTACAGAATGAGAATATTGATTCTTAGCTTCAAGCAACATTGTTCCTTTCTTTCATACATCTTTTATTTTACGAGGGCCTAAGTTTAATTTTAAAGAAAAAAAATAGATAACAATTACATGACAACTCTTCTTTATTAACCCGTCTATCTAATCTAGTCTTACTCTCCTTCATGGTTCACAGAGAGATTTGAATCCTCGATACACAAAAAAAAGTACATAAATTAATATCAAAATATCATTAAGCTAGATAGTTATTAGTACAACACGACCCTTTTAAGTGTTTTTAAGGGTCAAATTGATAGAATCAAAATAGAGAATCTAAGATAGACGAAATATTCGATCAACCAAGTTGTTGTTATTAACGGCTTAACAACTATTTATCAAATAACAGTGTGTTAGTTGAAAGATTAATATAATTGTACAACTATAGTCCCTCAACTATCAACTAATTACATCTTCAGCTCAATATATAAAATGGATCGTAACAAATCTCCCATCCTTTAAGAATTCTTGTCCTCAAGAATTAAAAGTTGGTAACCGTAACCAAAAGGTCCCAAGTAGCCTCTGAGATATCCAGCCCATGCCAATGCATCAGAACTTGAGCAACCACTATGTTATGCTTCTTAATCATTCTTTTATCAATAATAGCTCTTGAAATCTATGATCACTAGATAAGGGATTAACTATTGAGTGTTGGCCTTTAGCAGCTGATGTGGGTATAAAATATAACGCTTTGTCAGTTATAATTAATGGTTTTTGTTGTTTTTATCTTTCTAGAATCTCATCACTGTAGGAAAACCATTCGTAAATTTAAAAGAAAATAAATGTTTTATTTGAGTGCGATTACAACAAACGAGATAATCTAACTATTACAATACAAGAAATGGAATGTCTACTCCTATTACAATACAGGATATGAAATTACGATACAATTACAAAGAAAAGATAAATACAATACATAGAAAAGAAAAACGCGTGAACAGTTGTCATTCCGGAAGAACCTCGCGTGACAGCGAGGGTCAATGAATTCCATAGTGAGGAAGTCAATCTGTGTCGTACGCCATGCACATTTCGATGACCTCATCACCAAAGTTTGCCCAATTTCCTCTAACGGAGGAAAAGAAACTTGGTGAATTCTGGAGGTGTCACCTCAATTTCCTCTAACGGAGGAGCCACTATAAAACAACATTAAGGCTTTACATTAATTTTTATCAAAACAATTAATGTTATATATAGTATAAGTAGATAAAACAAACTACAATTTTAAATGTTAAATTGATACCTGAAATATTGTTGATCTCATCCATGTTTAGTGACTTCAAACTAATGTAGGAAAAAAAAGGTGAGTTCAATCAAAGTGTGGCCACTTGTCACACCCTGAACTTTTGGATACGGAGGCGTGTGACGTCATGGATCATAGTCGTGGATACACAGAACGACCTCTATCAGATTAATATATGTTTGAAAAAAAACCAAGTATGTCATCAAAGTTGCAGCGGAAAATTATGTTAAGATGACATTGTTTTACAATACTGAAATAGAAATTGTTTCAGAAATGTTAAGATAGGAAACATGATAAATAGTTAAGTCTTGAAATTGCTTCGACCAAGGATTTAAAAGGGCAAGTGTTTCATGAGTTATTTCATGATGATGAATGAGACTATGACTCCATAATGTACGCCCTAAGGTTTGATGTCCCATTTGCATACGGTTTGACTTGGTTACCTGAGAAATACATGAGTTTGAAAAGGTCAACATAATGTTGGTGAGTTCACAGGTTTTGGATTCTACAAAATGCATTTGTAAAATAGTTGGTGATATACATGATATTATAAAGGTTACTCGTTGTTGCATTGATCTACTTGTTCCTTGATTTCAAACACTAACAGATTTACCCATCGATGGTAACTTCCCCTAAGAAATACCAATGGCAAAGAATAACTGACATGTACCCCCAGACTGGTTACCGGTGAGTCAGAACTGGAGCGACCAGCTAGGGCAGGGTTGTCAACCCAAATAGATCTATTCACTAGTCATCGTTTCGTTATGGAACTAATTGAAATCAATTGATGATGGGATTTGTAGCAATATGTTATTAGCCAATTACTATGAAGGGGTATGAAAGAACATATAATCAATAGCGTAACAGTAATACCATAATATCGAGTAAAAAGATTTGTTTGATCATGATTTCTCCCCCAAAAATATATAACAGTATATAAAGGAAAGGGGCCGTGAAACTCACTTGATCAAGGTGACGATGAAAGCTGTATCGCGCTGGACGTAGCAAGTAAACAGTGTCCTAATAATAATTAATAAGACAGTTTAAGGTACTGTTTCGGTTGGATAATGTTCAGTTACCCAAATGATCCTGGTCGAGTCTTGACATAACATTCCCGTTTGTATTGTTTGGAAAGCCCGTTTGGAATATTTATTGTTCAAATAAATATTTAGGTTAATGAATATATTTATAGTTGAATAAATATATAACTTGTAGAAATAATTATAAATAATTATTAAAAGTTATGAGAATATATATTCAGATCAAGTTTTGAACATCGAGACAAATAAAGTATTTTATTATTTGAAGTTCACGTTATATATTTAAGTCCGAGTTTACAATTATAGACAAACAATTATATATAAGTCATAGAAATATTTATGCAAATAAATATATATAACTTATAGAAATGATATCAATATTCTCGAGATTCTAGAAAAATATAAATCTTTATATTTTTAGAAATTTAGTTGTTGGTTTTGCCGCTATACGATACAAGTATCTGACAAATGATTGTTATCATAATTAACATTTAACTCCGTAAATATTATTATGTTTGTGTTATCTCAAATAGTTTTTTTTTCTTTTCTAAATTATATTTAGAAAATAATAAAATATTAGAATGAGATATCTGATGTGTTTTGATTACTTTTAGGAAAATATATTTGTAACAATATATAAGTTTCACGTTAAGTAGCTTCAAAATATAACACAGTATATTTTGAGGTCCAACGTCCGGAATTTATATATATAAGTATTCCGTTAAACTAATATTTAAACTCTTAAATATTACCAGGTTATAATAACTTTAAATAAATATTTCAAGTTATTAGAGAAAATGAGATCTAAAATATGAGCACTTAGTTATTAAGTATGAGTCCAAACGCCCGGTATTTAGAAATATATATATGTTTTATAAAAAGAAACGCATTTTTATAACAACATAGCCAATAATATATCCCTTATATTTTATGTCCAAACTATATCCGTTCATATATTTATAGTCCAATGTGTCACTTTGACGGTCCCCGAGTCAGTTTTTATACCGCTTGGTCTATAATATTTTTAGTCCTTACAACGATTGTCAAATATATATTGTGACATAAGTGCTTAAATATTAATGTTAGTTTAATATTTAGGATGTTTTGTTCATTTTATAAATTTAGTTTGTGGAGTGTCAAGACTCGTTTTGGGGTGATTATAAATATTAAAAAAATGAACAACGAAAATTATTAAATTGAGAAGTTTAGACTTTTACCTCTAGCACTAGGCTAGGTGATGAACCGAAAGAGGTGAGAATATCTCCGTAGACCCGATCGATAAATATCGAGTTTTACAAGTTTGACCCGAAAGGTAAAGCGGCTTTTTGCGGGCTAGTTTTCGGTGGTTTATGGTGCTCGTTAGGGGCAAACGTTGAGGTCCTTTGGGAGGTGACCGGGTGGAGTTGCGGTAGGTGGTGATTAGGTGGCTCGATGGTGGTCCGATGGTGACGTAATGATGGTGTAAAGGCGGCCCGTGGGGCTGATTTACTACTGTTCGAAATAAAAGAAAAGAATGTTTCGAAAAAAAGAAAAGAGTGTAGTCAGCTTTCTGTTTGATATTTAACTTAATTTATATTTCATAGTTTGTAAAATGGAACATGAGTTTGTATGCGACGGACAGAGAACAAGGAAAATCAGTGGCGGTGAAGAGGAGAGTGATTGATGATGATGATGGTTACGGTGACGGTGGCTGCGGGCCCGGTGACGGGCTAGGCTGTGGTGGTGGTGGTGGATGTTTGATGATCGTGATGGGGTGGTGGAGGTTGACGATGATGACGGTGGTGGAGGTTGACGATGATGGTGGAGGTGATGGCCGATGGTGGTGATGGCGTCGGACGATAAGGACGAAGGTGGTGGTTACGGTTGGTGAAGGGGGCTGGGGTTCCGGTGGCGGGAGGTGGTGTGGTGGCGTGGAGCAGCGGTGACAGTCGGGAGAGAGGCCACCGGTCGCCGGCTGGGGTGGCGGTGGGGCTGCCGGCCGAGTGGGAGGGAGAGGGTGGAGGTGGTGGTGAAAGCTTGAGTGGTGTTGGGTTTTTAAACTGGTGTTTGTGTGTGAAGATGGTGAAAGAGTTATGGTGCAAATAGTTAGACATGTGGGTAAAAGCAAAATATCTTGTTTACTTAACCATAGTTTAGTTTAATTTAACTTAGGTTAGTTAGGTGATTAAGTAATTTAGGTGGTGTTAATTTTTATAAAAACTAACAAATTTTCCTAATTATTTTATAAAATCTACAAATATAGATGTAGTGTCTCCATAAAATAATTATTACAAGTCGATAGAGACTTTAAATGGGACGAAAATGTGGAGAACGGGTGTCGGGCCGGTACAGTTCGTGTCAGGCCGGTATGCGAGGCTTTCTCCGATTTTCACACGGTTCGTTTCTTAATTCACTAAAATTAGTCGGGAATGTTATCTTTGAGCTCAAGAGTGTCGGGTGACTCGTTGGGCTTTATTTTTGGGCTCGGTTTGTTTATTTCGTGGTGTTGGGTCGGACTGGGCCCAATTCGTCATACGGACGAATCACACAGAATCGTTCTGGCGTTTTGATCGAGACAGGTTTCTAAATTAATTACGAGACTCATATATTGATAAACAATTTTTGTTTTAGTCGTAATTCAAATTATTTAGAAGTTTCGTCTTTTATTTATTTTATTTGCTCGCGTACCGCGTACAGAAAAATAAATAATTTGTTTAGATTGTATTAAGCTCAAATATTTTTCGCAGTCAAAACTAACTAAAGTTTTAAATAAAATATTCGCTTAAAGTGTTCGTCGGGTGTCGGTATAACGTCCTACGACACCATTTCAAGAAAAATATAAAAGTCATTTATATTTTATTTTTCTTATTATTAAAAATTCCACCAATCACATGGTTGAATTTCCTTTTTGTTGCGGGTATGTTTTTCCATTACAAACGTGGAAATTGTCAAGGTTGGACGTTTACGTGCATAGTGTTTACTAATACTATTATTGAATCAAGTCATGCACATGTATATACGTATATATACGGTCAAAGTATAAGTTTGACCTTGGATTTTTAACGAGTTGTCACATTCTCCCCCTGTTGGAAGAATTTCGTCCCGAAATTTAGCTAATGCCGATTGATGGCTCTGCATCGGTGGACAATTTTAAAGCTAATTTCGTCTGGTCTGATTCTCGCTTACCCAGATGATATTTTTTTGTCATTGACAAGGATGTCAACGATACATATCGTTGGGAGTGCGATTATGATTACACATTTGGATCTCGTGATCCTTGATTGTTACGACTCTCTAACGAAGTGGAGTTTATAGAACATCCACGATAGTTTGTCAACAAGATCAGTGTTAGACACATAGATGAAAGCGGTTTTGAGTTTGAAAGGTCTGGGCAGTCATGATTGCTCATGTATGGGTTTTACCAGGATTTTCATGTAGTTCAGATTACAATTATGTGTGCACCTACAATTGTGATTTGCCTTACATGACCAGCCTAGGCTTTGCTCATACTTGAGTTTTCAGTTCTCGTTGGAATATGCAATGTGTTGAGACAAAATGGTTTATGGAAAAGTTTAGATTGATTAGCTATCGGACGGATCTTCCTTGATTCCTAGGAGTTCTAATGATAATAATTTTTGGAATGCGGTTTGGCTCCAGTCTGTTGGTTCTGGACAGGATAGGGTTTGTAGGCCACTGGTCTAATCCGTTCTAGGATTCCGAGGGACCAATGTGTCAAGGATTAAGCATTTCTTGCTTTCCAGGCCTACCAACCTCTGTCTGAGAAAGAATTCATTATAAGGTTTTGAACCCTCTTATAGATTCTAGGGGCTCGCGTCGAGCGTTAACATAGGTTCTCTTGGTGATTACCTATGGCTTTTGAAAGGTTTGGAAAATTAGGAAGGCCGTTTTAGTGTTTCATGAACTATCTCTGGACCAGTCAGTTTGCTGTTACCGGCTTCGGTCCAGCAAAGGGGCGGATGACACTTTCTTCCATATGAGGCTTCGAAAGGGTGTAGCTTGAATACTCGAGCTCTAACTATTGTTATATGAAAGCTTGGCGAGTGGGAAAAGGGTTGCCTCAACCATTACCTAGGTTTGAATTTTCCATTCGCTTTGATCATGAGTATAACTCCTTTATACTTTCATACATCTTGTTGGATTCCTGGTAACTAGAATATCTAGTCTTGTGCGCTTTATTAAAGATCAACCATTCCAAGGTCCAACATTCTATGTCTATCCACAAGGATTAGGTTTCATTTGGTTTCCTTACCAATTGCCTTTTGATTACATGAAATCATTCTTCTTGTTTGAGTTCTTCCTCTAGAGCTTCAAGTTGAGCATCACGAACTTGCTACGTGGTACTAGTATGAATGGTCATGCCTAGTGCTTGAACTCGAAGAGGCTTAACGCACTTCTTTCTACTCGATGCATCCACTACAATGTTATATTTGCCAAGATGGTAACGATTCTCGCAATCGTAATCATTGAGTAGCTCAATCCATTGGCATTTTCTCTTAATCAACTCTTTCTGATTGAAGATATGTCAGTGACTCTTATGGTTAGTGAATACGATACATTTCGTTCCATACAAGTAGTCTTTCCAAATCTTTAGAACTAACACAACCATTTTAAGCTCTAGATCGTGGGTTGTATAATTCTTCTCATGATTCTTCAGTTGTCGAGAAGCATAGGCGATTACTTTCTCTCGTTGCATTAGCAAGCATCCCAAACCTTGATGCGAAGCATCACTACAAAATCTTTGATTCCGTTAGGTAAGGATAGGATCGGCGCGTTGCAAAGTTTTGCTTCAACAACTGGAAGGCTCCTTCAGTCTTGGCATCCCAAATAAATTCTTAACTTTCTTAGTTTAAAGTGATCGGAGGCTAGGCTATCTTTGAGAAGTTCTTAATGAATTAGTGATAATAGCCAGCGAGACTCAAGAGTTATCGAATCTCTGATGGAGTCGTGGGAGTACTCCAATTCTTGACAGATTCAACCTTAGATAGATCAACGTGAATACCTTAATTGTTGATCACATGACCCAAGAACTGAATCTTGCGAATCCAAAAGTCGCATTTGGGACATTACGCGCACAATTCTTCTTTCTTTAGCAATTCCAGGATAAGTCTCAGATGTTGTTCGTGTTCTTTCTTACTACGGGCGTAGATTAGAATATAGTTGATGAACACGATAACAAATTTATCCAAATAAGGTTTGTACACGTGGTTCATTAGGTCCATGAGCACTACTGGTGTGTTGGTCAAATCGAATGGCATAACAAGAAACTCGTAATGGCATGGCGTGTTCTGTACGCTGTCTTCAAAACGTCTTCATCTCTGACGCAGGTTGTTGGTAGCCTGATCTCAGGTCGATATTGGAGTAGAAACTTGACCCTTGAAATTGATCGAGTAAGTCATCGATCCTCGAGAGCAGATAGCGGTTCTTCATTGTTAGCTCGTTTAACTCTCTGTAGTCTACATACATCCGAAGTGTTCCATCTTTATTCTTTACGAACAACATAGGAGCACTCCAAGGAGAGTGACTTGGCCTGATAAAACCTTTATCCAACAACTCTTGTAGTTGAGGAGATAACTCTTGTACCTCGGATGGTGCAAGAAGGTAAGGGGATCTGGCAACGAGGGCGATCCCACATGTTAATTCGATGCGAAATTTTACTTGCCGAGGCGGTGGTAAGCCAGGTAAGTCTTTAGGAAAGACTTATGTGATTTCACAGACCGTTGTAATGTCTTCAATATGCTCCTCCTTCGACTTCTCCTCCGTGACATGAGCCAGAATGGCATGACATCCTTTGCGAAGATGTTTTCGGGTCTTCATGCAAGATATGACTTTGAGCTGGGCTTTACTCCTTTCGCGTTACACATTAAGTGTGTTGTCGTTTGTGAGTGGCATTCTGACTATCTTCTCGTGGAAAATGATCTCCGCATGGTTCTTCGATAACCAATACATCCTAACAGCAACACCAACACTTCCTAACTCGACAGGAATTGGATCAATGTTGAACGTATGCTCCAAAAGTTCAACCAAACATCCTTTATAAAGTCCTCTAGTTTCTATTACCATTAATTCTATGGTAAACTTAGTGTCTAAGGCAACAGAGGCGATTTCAAGTAATTGACTAAAATCGGTAGACACGAAGCTTCTTTCGGCACCAGTATAGAAGTATAATGGTTATTAAGTAGAAAATTACTTGTCACTGTGTTAGGGTCACAGCGGTAGTACCAGCATTGATGACAAATGCTCTTCCTTTTTCCTGGTTGGGAGTCTGGTTCTTTAGGTTGGGGCAATCTCGTGCGATGTGTCGCTTGGCTTTGCAATGCCAACAATAGATGTTTCCGAAATCCTTGGAGTGGTGAAGGTTGTACATATTAAATAAAGGTAGGCTACTAGAGTAACCAGTCTTTCTTGACTCGCGAACAGGTGCAGTGGTAGCATAGACCTTCATTGGCTCCGAATTCTTCTCGGGAAACTTCTATGAATTCTTTTTTTTTTTTTGAGCTTGCTCTCACAACATCCATGCTTTCTCTTGTTATCCGGCTCCATGCTTGATAAGGGGCAGTGCTGACATCTGCAGGTTTAGGTTTAGGATTCTTTTGGCAAAAGTCACACCTTGATGTGTGGCTTGATATGACGTGTGGCTTGATAAACCTGATTATGTGCCGGGGGCACATCACTTTGAAAAAGTGGTCGGATTTGAGGCCATAATATTTCCTTGAATATGGGGTGTAAGACCCCTAGATGTACTTCCTTGTACAGGGGAGTGACCATGGTTGAACAAAGATGAGCAAGTTCACGAAATCGCTTGGTGTAGCCGGAGATATTGGCACCATTCATAGTCAAACTCCAGAACTCAGCTTCTGACCTCTGAAGCTCTTCCCTTGGGCAATATTTGTCACGTGAAAGTTGCTTGAGTTCATCATACGTCACTGCGTAGGCTAAGTCGGTTCCTATGGAGTCGGTGTGGGGGTTCTACCATGCGAGCGCACATTTGGTAAATGTGTAGGCAGAGTACTTAACCATGTAGCCTTTGGGGCAGTTGCTTATGGGAAGTATTGAATCCATCTATTTAGTCCAATGGCACCTTTCGTGCCTTTGAAGCTCATAATGTCAGGATCTATTTGACAATGGATCTCACCCAATACACGAATGCTAGTGCGGAACTACAAGTATACATGATCACTCAGCAAGTAATATTCTAAGTGTTGCACAAGTCCGATAAGAACAATATAAGTTTGCTAAGAATAATCTACCAGTCTGCTAGGGATAACTTATGAAGTCCGCTAATATCCAAGTTCGCTAAGAATTGTTGAAGTTCACTAAGAAGTAATCTTGAAGTACGCTAGGCAGAAGTCCACTAAGGATGAGTTCAAGTTTGCTAAGGGAAAATCAAGTTCGCTAAGATTTTAAGTTTGCTAAGAGCTTTCTGAAGTCCGTTAGGATGAAAAATAGGTTTGCTAAGAGTGAAGTACAAGTTTGCTAACTTTTGCTCTTTGAGGATTTCAGACCAAAATCTTCGAAATCATTAAGTCTTCCTATCCAAAAGGGGTTCTTCAAGGGGATCTTCATCAGAATTGCTCAATGGTGAAGAGTTTGAGTTGGCACAACTAAAAGGATAGATTTTACAGATAGGCTTGCATCTCATGAAGTCCTTGTAGGAGCAGTAACGCGCACTACACGGTGATCTACCTTGATGCCTATCGTTGGTACGATGTGTCTTGCTAGCAGCTACGGCTCCGACGACTCTCTGGGCGATCCTTGCCTCGATTTTGGAGGCAGTCATTATGAGAGGGTCGAGAGGTTTCGGGTTTGGCGTTTCGGAGACATGTTTTCTTTAAAGGTTCTCAAATGGCGGTGTAACGAGAATTGGACTATATATACAGAAGTCATGGTAATACTAATAGCGCGCATTTATATAAATATTAGAAGTCTAATAAGTATATATGTAACATGAGACATCATGTTAGTATGACAAGTAAATATATATTGAACGTGAGACGGTATGTTATTACGATAAATAAATGTATACCTAACATGAGACAACATGTTAGCATGAATAGTGAATGTTTACCTAACATGAGACAACATGTTAGTATGATAGGTAGATGTGTGTCTAACATGAGACAACATGTTAGTATGATGGCCTTGTATGCAAATGGCACTCGTAGAGCGGGCTATAGTCCAGGTTTTCCTACATGATGCAACCTAGTTCACTATAACCACGGCTCTGATACCAATCTGTCACACCCTGAACTTTTGGATACGGAGGCGTGTGATGTCATGGATCATAGTCGTGGATACACAGAACGACCTCTATCAGATTAATATACGTTTGAAAAAAAACCAAGTATGTCATCAAAGTTGCAGCGGAAAATTATGTTAAGATGACATTGTTTTACAATACTGAAATAGAAATTGTTTCAGAAATGTTAAGATAGGAAACATGATAAATAGTTAAGTCTTGAAATTGCTTCGACCAAGGATTTAAAAGGGCAAGTGTTTCATGAGTTATTTCATGATGATGAATGAGACTATGACTCCATAATGCAGGCCCTAAGGTTTGATGTCCCATTTGCATACGGTCTGACTTGGTTACCTGAGAAATACATGAGTTTGAAAAGGTCAACATAATGTTGGTGAGTTCACAGGTTTTGGATTCTACAAAATGCATTTGTAAAATAGTTGGTGATATACATGATATTATAAAGGTTACTCGTTGTTGCATTGATCTACTTGTTCCTTGATTTCAAACACTAACAGATTTACCCATCGATGGTAACTTCCCCTAAGAAATACCAATGGCAAAGGAATAACTGACATGTACCCCCAGACTGGTTACCGGTGAGTCAGAACTGGAGCGACCAGCTAGGGCAGGGTTGTCAACCCAAATAGATCTATTCACTAGTCATCGTTTCGTTATGGAACTAATTGAAATCAATTGATGATGGGATTTGTAGCAATATGTTATTAGCAAATTACTATGAAGGGGTATGAAAGAACAGATAATCAATAGCGTAACAGTAATACCATAATATCGAGTAAAAAGATTTGTTTGATCATGATTTCTCCCCCAAAAATATAAAACAGTTTATAAAGGAAAGGGGCCGTGAAACTCACTTGATCAAGGTGATGATGAAAGCTGTATCGCGCTGGACGTAGCAAGTAAACAGTGTCCTAATAATAATTAATAAGACAGTTTAAGGTACTGTTTCGGTTGGATAATGTTCAGTTACCCAAATGATCCTGGTCGAGTCTTGACATAACATTCCCGTTTGTATTGTTTGGAAAGCCCGTTTGGAATATTTATTGTTCAAATAAATATTTAGGTTAATGAATATATTTATAGTTGAATAAATATATAACTTGTAGAAATAATTATAAATAATTATTATAAAGTTATGAGAATATATATTCAGATCAAGTTTTGAACATCGAGACAAATAATAAAGTATTTTATTATTTGAAGTTCACGTTATATATTTAAGTCCGAGTTTACAATTATAGACAAATAATTATATATAAGTCATAGAAATATTTATGCAAATAAATATATATAACTTATAGAAATGATATATGTTTCAATATTCTCAAGATTCTAGAAAAATATAAGTCTTTATATTTTTAGAAATTTAGTTGTTGGTTTTGCCGCTATACGATACAAGTATCTGACAAATGATCGTTATCATAATTAACATTTAACTCCGTAAATATTATTATGTTTGTGTTATCTCAAATAGTTTTTTTTCTTTTCTAAATTATATTTAGAAAATAATAAAATATTAGAATGAGATATCTGATGTGTTTTGATTACTTTTAGGAAAATATATTTGTAACAATATATAAGTTTCACGTTAAGTAGCTTCAAAATATAACACCGTATATTTTGAGGTCCAACGTCCGGAATTAATATATTATATATATAAGTATTCCGTAAGTAATACGATATAAAAACTAATATTTAAACTCTTAAATATTACCAGGTTATAATAACTTTAAATAAATATTTCAAGTTATTAGAGAAAATGAGATCTAAAATTTGAGCACTTAGTTATTAAGTATGAGTCCAAACGCTCGGTATTTAGAAATATATATATGTTTTATAAAAAGAAACGCATTTTTATAACAACATAGCCAATAATATATCCCTTATATTTTATGTCCAAACTATATCCGTTCATATATTTATAGTCCAATGTGTCACTTTGACGGTCCCCGAGTCAGTTTTTATACCGCTTGGTCTATAATATTTTTAGTCCTTACAACGATTGTCAAATATATATTGTGACATAAGTGCTTAAATATTAATGTTAGTTTAATATTTAGGATGTTTTGTTCATTTATATAAATTTAGTGTGTGGAGTGTCAAGACTCGTTTTGGGGTGATTATAAATATTAAAAAAATGAACAACGAAAATTATTAAATTGAGAAGTTTAGACTTTTACCTCTAGCACTAGGCTAGGTGATGAACCGA
Organism: Deinandra increscens subsp. villosa; assembly: GCA_039602395.1. Classification (NCBI taxonomy): domain Eukaryota; kingdom Viridiplantae; phylum Streptophyta; class Magnoliopsida; order Asterales; family Asteraceae; genus Deinandra; species Deinandra increscens. The sequence continues at coordinate 68,749,871 of JBCNJP010000007.1, forward strand.
AAGAGGTGAGAATATCTCCGTAGACCCGATCGATAAATATCGAGTTTTTACAAGTTTGACCCGAAAGGTAAAGCGGCTTTTTGCGGGCTAGTTTTCGGTGGTTTATGGTGCTCGTTAGGGGCAAACGTTGAGGTCCGTTTGGGAGGTGACCGGGTGGAGTTGCGGTAGGTGGTGATTAGGTGGCTCGATGGTGGTCCGATGGTGACGTAATGATGGTGTAAAGGCGGCCCGTGGGGCTGATTTACTACTGTTCGAAATAAAAGAAAAGAATGTTTCGAAAAAAAGAAAAGAGTGTAGTCAGCTTTCTGTTTGATATTTAACTTAATTTATATTTCATAGTTTGTAAAATGGAACATGAGTTTGTATGCGACGGACAGAGAACAAGGAAAATCAGTGGCGGTGAAGAGGAGAGTGATTGATGATGATGATGGTTACGGTGACGGTGGCTGCGGGCCCGGTGACGGGCTAGGCTGTGGTGGTGGTGGTGGATGTTTGATGATCGTGATGGGGTGGTGGAGGTTGACGATGATGACGGTGGTGGAGGTTGACGATGATGGTGGAGGTGATGGCCGATGGTGGTGATGGCGTCGGACGATAAGGACGAAGGTGGTGGTTACGGTTGGTGAAGGGGGCTGGGGTTCCGGTGGCGGGAGGTGGTGTGGTGGCGTGGAGCAGCGGTGACAGTCGGGAGAGAGGCCACCGGTCGCCGGCTGGGGTGGCGGTGGGGCTGCCGGCCGAGTGGGAGGGAGAGGGTGGAGGTGGTGGTGAAAACTTGAGTGGTGTTGGGTTTTTAAACTGGTGTTTGTGTGTGAAGATGGTGAAAGAGTTATGGTGCAAATAGTTAGACATGTGGGTAAAAGCAAAATATCTTGTTTACTTAACCATAGTTTAGTTTAATTTAACTTAGGTTAGTTAGGTGATTAAGTAAGTTTAGGTGGTGTTAATTTTTATAAAAACTAACAAATTTTCCTAATTATTTTATAAAATCTACAAATATAGATGTAGTGTCTCCATAAAATAATTATTACAAAGTCGATAGAGACTTTAAATGGGACGAAAATGTGGAGAACGGGTGTCGGGCCGGCACAGTTCGTGTCAGGCCGGTATGCGAGGCTTTCTCCGATTTTCACACGGTTCGTTTCTTAATTCACTAAAATTAGTCGGGAATGTTATCTTTGAGCTCAAGAGTGTCGGGTGACTCGTTGGGCTTTATTTTTGGGCTCGGTTTGTTTATTTCGTGGTGTTGGGTCGGACTGGGCCCAATTCGTCATACGGACGAATCACACAGAATCGTTCTGGCGTTTTGATCGAGACGGGTTTCTAAATTAATTACGAGACTCATATATTGATAAACAATTTTTGTTTTAGTCGTAATTTAAATTATTTAGAAGTTTCGTCTTTTATTTATTTTATTTGCTCGCGTACCGCGTACAGAAAAATAAATAATTTGTTTAGATTGTATTAAGCTCAAATATTTTTCGCAGTCAAAACTAACTAAAGTTTTAAATAAAATATTTGCTTAAAGTGTTCGTCGGGTGTCGGTATAATGTCCTACGACACCATTTCAAGAAAAAATATAAATGTCATTTATATTTTATTTTTCTTATTATTAAAAATTCCACCAATCACATGGTTGAATTTCCTTTTTGTTGCGGGTATGTTTTTCCATTACAAACGTGGAAATTGTCAAGGTTGGACGTTTACGTGCATAGTGTTTACTAATACTATTATTGAATCAAGTCATGCACATGTATATACGTATATATACGGTCAAAGTATAAGTTTGACCTTGGATTTTTAACGAGTTGTCACACCACTGAAGTGAAAGTGAGCGGGAGGCGAATCGTGCGCAACTCTAAGCCATTTTTATCAACAAAACAAACAATAACGAGGTAAATAAGACTCAATCTTTTATTCAATAACCAAGAACATGTTACAAAAGACTCAGAGTACAATTCTGGAAAACACCTCAGATTACACACACTTAAGGACAATCGTTCCTAAAATCTAAACACAAACTACTATATATAAGAAAACGATCACCCGAACTGGAATTTATCCGAACTAGTAGTTCGGGTGCCAGTTCGTCCAAAGTTCGGGTGCAGTTTCGGCTAGTTAGGTTTAGACTTAAACTTTTCTTCTGTAATCTTCTGTCTGATCCAGTATCTTGCCATCTGCGTGTATCAACAAACTCCCCCTTGAAAAATGCTGGTCAGTTTCTTTCATTCTTGAGCTCTAGCCTCCATCCCGGTCCATGTCTTTTGATGGTTATGCCCGGCATAGATATTGAACGCGAAACAGACCCGGACTTCGGAATTGCAGAGCCTGTTTCATAAAGTCAGGATGGAACAAGAATTGACTATGGTACCGCCCAAAAATTAAAGAACGAATTAATTTAACAAATTTTGGGGCGTAGCGCCTTAAACTGAAAATTCCTGAGCGTACCGCCCGTCGCTTTTTTTGGCAGAAAGTTTAAAAACTTTTGGGGACTTAGAAAATTTTCTATCTCCTGAAAATTACTTGTTTTGCACCACCGCGCATTTCCACTACAAAATATTAGTAAAACTTACCTGGAACGCAGCAAATGGCACAATCTCACTCCCGAGCTTCCCGATTTCCTGAAAACACACCAAAAACGTAAAATCTAACAAAAACTACGAAAACACGCGAAATCAAAAGAAAACAAACCCCTGGGTTGCCTCCCAGTTAGCGCTAAGTTTTTAAGGTCTTCATCCAGACCGTACTTCCCTTTCACGTTTCAGGGCTTTCAGATACGGGCGCCAAAAAGTAATCATCCTTATCTATTTGCCCGTGAATGTTTGCTGAATCCAAATAAGGCTTCAATCTATGCCCATTCACTACCTGCCTGAGGTGGTCATCCAAATCTTCAATCTCGAAATTACCATACTCCTCCACACTTGTGATGAGGAACAACCCCGTCTACTTGCTTTTCAACTTACCTGGAAACAACTTCAGTCTAGAATTAAATAACCATACCTTCTGACCTACCTGGAAGTTCATCCGCTTCAACTTTGCATCATGCACTTTCTTCATCTTGTTCTTGTAGTCCGATGCACATTCATATGCCTCATCACGTAACTCTTCCAATTCTCCTAACTGAAGCTTCCTTTCTCTACCTGCAGCATGATAACTCAAGTTAACTTCTTTAACAACCCATAAACTGTAAGCTAACTCAACAGGTAAATGACAACTTTGCCATGGACCAACCGATATGGAGTGGTTCCAATAGGTGTTTTAAAGGCGATGCGATACGCCCACAAGGCATCATTCAACTTGTTAGACCAATCCTTGCGGTCGGTTCGCACCATTTTTTGTAAAATTTATTTGATTTGCCTATTGGACACCTCCACTTGTCCGCTTGTTTGCGGATGATATGGGGTTGCAATTCGGTGGTCTATGCCATATTTCTTAAGCAATTTGCCAAATTGAAATTTTTTGAAATGGGATCCCCCATCACTTATGATCACACGAGGGATGCCAAATCTAGTGAAAATGTTTTGTTGGACAAATTTGCAAACGACACTATGGTCATTGGTCTTAGTGGCAATGATTTCTATCCATTTTGACACATAATCTACAACCACTAATATACATAAAACCATTAGAATTAGGAAAGGGGCCCATAAAATCAATGCCCCAAACATCAAAAATATCCACAACCAAAATTGGTTGCAAAGGCATCTTTTTCCGCTTCGTGATGCTCCCCATCTGCTGACATCTCACACAATTATATATATAACATTAGGAATTTAAAAGACATAGTATACTTATTACTTTTCATACTTTGGCCACGAAAGCTTATTATTTTGACAATTTCTACCCCTTAACTTTTACACTTTAATTTTTTTAATACACTTTTTTACTTTTCATACTTTGGCCACGAAAGCTTATTACTTTGACAATTTCTACCCCTTAACTTTTACACTTTATTTTTTAAAAATATTTTAAGGAATAGTATTTAGGTTTTCATAGTTTGGTCACATATGTTTCATACTTTTACGTTTTCTACCCTCCAACTTAGGAACTTAAAAGGCATAGTATACTTTTTACTTTTCATACTTTGGCCACGAAAGCTTATTACTTTGATAATTTCTACCCGCTAACTTTTACACTTTATTTCTTTTTAAATACACTTTTTACTTTTCATACTTTGACCACGAAAGCTTATTACTTTGACAATTTCTACCCCTTAACTTTTATACTTTATTTTTTCTAAGGAATAGTAAACTTTAGGTTTTCATTGTTTGGTCACATATGTTTCATACTTTTACGTTTTCTACCCTCCAACTTTTAAATTTCTTTTTGTTTTAAGTTCTTTGTCTTATACTTTAGCCATAAAGTTTTCACAATTTTACGTTTTCCTATTTTCGTTTTCACATATGTTTCATATTTTTACGTTTTCTACATTCTAACTTTTAAACTTTTTTCTTTAAGTTTTGTGGTCTTTTACTTTAGCCACGAAACTTTTACAATATTACATTTTTCTACTTTCATTTTTAGTATATTTTTAGAGTTTTTGACTTTAACCATTACTTTTTTATAGTTTTACTAGACTTTTACGTTTATACCCCTTATTTAGAATTTAAAGGAATATGAAACTTTTACACTTTCACAACTTAACCACTACTATTTTTTAATTTTATATTTTGAGCACGAAATAGTTTTACACTTTTAGACTTTGGCCACTACTTTTTTTAGTTTTATATATTAACCACGAAACTTTTAGACATTTACATTCCATACCCCTTAACTTTTCTGAGTTTTCGACTTTGGTCAATATTTCTTTTTAGTTTTATACTCTGACCACATTAAAACGTTATTACTTATACTGACGTGTAAATGGGTGGCCCGCGACGAAGCACGGGAGGGTCAAAAGATCAAATAAAGTTTTATATTTTGACCACGAAAATAGTTTTACACTTTTATACTTTGGCCACTACTTTTTTGTTTTACACTTTTAGACTTTGGCCACTACTTTTTTTAGTTTTATATTTTGACCACGAAACTTTTAGTCTTATATTTTGACCACGAAAATAGTTTTACACTTTTAGACTTTGGCCACTACTTTTGTTAGTTTTATATTTTAACCACAGAACTTTTAAACATTTACATTTTATACCCCTTAACTAATATGAGTTTTCGACTTTAGTTAATACTTTTATTGTAGTTTTATACTTTGACCATATTAAAACGTTTTTTTACTGAATTGACGAGTAAATTGGTGCCCGCCGCAAAACACGGGCGAGTCACAAGATCAAATAAAACTGAACCACACTGTCATTGCAGGCCCGCCACAACGCGCGGGCGGGTCTGCAACTTGTTCTTCACAAAATTGAACACATCCTTAAAGATCGTGAGCCAAAACAACCCGAATGAAAGAACCCGGTAGCCCATCTTTTGCCTACTGAAGTGGCCTCCACATGCAGATGTGTGTACCAACTCTAACACTGCTTGCACCTCCGACTCGGGTACACATCTCCGGATCAATTGATCTGGCCCTACCTTGAACAAATCCGGTTCGTCCCATATGTATTGACTCGCTTGAGCTTTCAAGTGCATCTTTCGCCTTTTGGACCAATACTCCGGAATTGACCCGCAACCATATAATTGATAATGTAAGCATACCAAGGTAAGTTAGAAACATTCAATGATTCTTCTTTAGGAAATGTTTCATTAATTCTCAAATCCTCTTCCTCAGCTTCAATGTGGGGCAATCGAGATAAATGGTCCGCCACCACATTTTCACTCCCCTTCTTGTCTCGAATTTCCAAGTTAAAACTCCTACAACAGTAGGATCCACCGTATTAGCCTCGGCTTGGCATCCTTCTTCGCCATTAAGTACCGGATCACACTGTGGTCCGAGTAGACTATGACTTTGCTCCCCCATATATAAGACATGAACTTATCAAGAGCAAACACAACTGCAAGTAATTCTTTTTCAGTAGTAGTATAATTCAATTGAGCCCCATCTAAAGTCTTACTTGCATAATAGATCACTACCGGTTTCTTATCTACCCTTTGACCCAAAACCGCCTCCACTGCATAATCAGACACATCACACATAATTTCAACAGACGTGGACCAATCAGGTGTTTTAAAACTGGTGCTTCAATTAATTTATTTTTTAAAGTGTTAAAAGAATTTAAACATTCATCATTAAAATCAAAAAATTTATCTTTTGGCAACAATTTTCAAAGAGGTTTAGTAATTTTGCTAAAATCTTTAATGAACCTCCTATAGAGACCAGCATGTCCTAAAAATGCCCTAACACCCTCAACATTTGTGGGGGGAGGTAAAGTTGAAATTACTTTAATTTTTGCCTGATCAACCTCAAACCCATGACTTGACACCGGGTGTCCAAACACAATCCCCTCTTAAACCATAAAATGGCTCTTTTCCCAACTTAATACTAAATTCGTTTCTATGCAACGCTCTAAAACACGTGTTAATTGGTTCAAACATGACTCAAACGAAGTACCAAATATTGAAAAGTCATCCATAAATAGTTCAAGTGAATCCCCGATCATATCAGAAAAAGTAGCCATCATACATCTTTGAAAAGTGGCCGGGGCATTGCACAAACCAAATGGCATCCTCCGAAAAGCAAAGGTGCCATAAGGACAAGTAAAGGTGGTCTTTTGTTGGTCATCGGGGTGAATGGCAATTTGATTGTACCCCGAATAACCGTCTAAAAAACAATAAAATTTCTAACCGGACCAACTTTTCAATAATTTGGTCAATGAAAGGTAGAGGAAAATGGTATTTAGAAGTTGGGGAATTCAACTTCCTATAATCTATGCAAATTCGCAACCCGGTTACCAGTCAGGTGGCTATTTCCTCACCTTTCTCGTTCCTAACTATTTGAATACCCACTTTCTTAGGAATAGTTTGAGTTGGACTTACCCATGTGCTGTCGGAGATAGGATAGATAATACATGCATCAAGCCATTTAAGTACCTCCTTTTTAACTACCTCTCGCATATTCAGGTTAAGCCTCCTTTGTGCATCTCTTGCGGGCTTCGCCCCCTCTTCGGTTATGATCCTGTGCATGACTATGGACAGACTAATTCCCTTCAAGTCTGCTATGGTCTATCCAATAGCCGCCTGATGCTTCACCAACACCTTCATTAACTCCTCTTCCTGCTCCTTAGTTAAACCTGCAGAAATAATCATGGGAAGAGTGTTATTTTCTCCTACAAAACCATATTTTAAATGTTTAGGAAGTTCTTTGAGTTCTAAAGAAGGTGGTGATTCAAGTGAAGGCTTCAATTGTGAATCGATGTGCTCCGGTAAGCTCTCCACTTGAATAGACCATGGTGGTCTCTGATCTCTCACTACCATCAACTCATGGCTCTCATATTCAGCTTCCATATCCTTGACCATATCCGCATATCCCTTGCCAAATAAAACACACTCCTTGGGGGTCCCATCCTCCTCATTAAAAGGAAAAAATAGAGGTATAAGACCATCGATAATTTCAGCCCGGAAGCATTCATCGTCATCCCGAGGGTTAGTCACATTCCCAAAAACACTTAACCACATTTTTTGGTTCCCAAAAGTCATGTTAACGGTACCCGACCTACAATCAATTTGTGCATGACTCGTAGCTGGAAAATGTCAACCCAAAATTATCATTGGTTAAGCGGTTTTTTCAATTGACACATAATCTAAAACCAAAAAATTGACCGGATAGAAAAATTCATTTACTTTAACGATCACATCTGACAAAATTCCCTGGGGAAGCTTAGGTGTCAAATCAACCAAAATCACCGTAGTGTTGACTTTTTCAAGGGTCCAAAATCGTACTGATCGTACAAGCTCCCAGGTAAGATACTCACACTCGCTCCAAGATCCAAAAGGGCACGGGTCATTTGAAAGTTATCAACTTGAATTGAAATCATTGGTGCCCCAGGATCTTGAAGTTTTTTGGACAAAATTCCTAAAATAATGGCACTCACATCTACAGCTGCATCAAGTTGTTTTGGAATTTTGTAATTTCGTTTTTGAGTGCACATGTCTTTCAAGTATTTTGCGTAAGCCGGAATTTGCCTAATGGCATCTAAAAGGGGAAGATTAATTTTTACTTGCATAAAAATATCCCATATCTCATCTTGTTGTGGGCCCCGTTTAGTTGTCACTTTCTAATTAGGTTCAAATAAAGCCTTTGGGAACGGTATCGACTTTTCTTTTGGTTCAATTGATTCCTCATCTATCACCCTATTTTCTGCTTCTTTAAAAGTTACTGTTAGAGCATATTCCTATGCTAACATGTGTCTCGTGTATTGTATCTTATCTAGAGCATCTGTGTGAGTCAGTTAGTCATCTGACCGGATCACATGATCCGCCGGACCAGTTGATACGGCGGACCAGATGGTCTGCTGGTGATCCGCTGGCTTATGACTAAGTAACTATAAATAGTTCGTGTTAGAGAGAGTTAGTCAGTTCTGTCATTTACATATCTCTTAACTGTGTGTAACTGAGTGTGTTTTCTCTCTCTACTTGTATTCTCTAAGTGAATCAATAAAGCAAAGCTTTATTTACCTTCTTGTTGCTATCCGATTACCGAATCATGCTGTAGTAAGATCGTATCGTGGTTTATCAAGTGGTATCAGAGCATTCCAGGTTGCTCTACTGCTGTGATTTGGTAAGTTTTCTATTTCTAGAGAGAGAAAGTTTGGGTTCTTCTACATTTTTTTCATCAATTTTTCACGATTCTGAGTGATTCCGAGGTTAAAAATGCTTTCTGAATGTTTCTGGAGTGTTTTCGCATCATACTGATCCAGTTACTAGCTTCAATTGTCGAAATCTGTGAAAATTAGTCGATTTTAGTGTGTTCTGCAACTGATCCGCCCAACGAACTCTCTGATCCGCCGTTTGATCCGCCAGTCAATCTTCATCAGTCTGATCCGCAGCAGTTACAGCGTATCAGTGTGATCCGCTGAAAATTCTAGTCCGCCGTACCAGTTTTGGTCCGCCGTACCAAAATCTGGTCCGCTAGTACAAATCTGATCCGCCTGGCTAAATTGATCCGGAACTGGTCCGCTGGTAGTATTTTGATCCGCCAATTTGTGTTGGTCCGCTGGCAGAATAGTAACATTCACTAAAACTGACGTAACTTGCAAACCGTTTGGAGTTACGGAACCCAATACCAGTCAAAACGTTCGTCTTTCCGAGATCTAGGACTTGTACCAGCCTAC
>JBCNJP010000007.1:68759588-68778831 GCA_039602395.1 Deinandra increscens subsp. villosa
TTGCCTGGACCCGTAGGCAATTACCTTGTCTCGTTGCATCAACACACAACCGAGTCCTTGGATTGATGCATCGCAATAAACCACAAAGTCGTCAACTCCATCGGGTAACGCAAGAATTGGAGCCGAACATAACATATCTTTAAGCGTTTGGAACGCGCGCTCTTCTTTTTCACCCCATCTGTATTGCACTCCTTTGTGCGTTAAGGCTGTTAAGGGTTGAGCCAAACGACACACGACACCGATGGTTGATCATAAACAAGGCTTCATATAATTCAGATATCAGCATGTTTCATCATGGCAAAATCATGTTATTCATGGCATAACACTTAAGCAAATTTCACAAGTTTGGTTTTCAGGTCAGGTCTTAGTTTCGCTAGCACAGTTTCGCTAGGCAGTTTCGCTGGGCGCACGGGCAGCACTTTCGCTAGGCAATGCCCGGTGACACAGTTTCGCTAGGCTAGTTTCGCCCGAAACTGCTGACGCAGTTTCGCTAGCCTAGTTTCGCAGGGAAACTGGTTTGAACTTTCGTTCAGGTATTTCGCTCGATAGTTTCGCTCGAGCTGGTCTGGTCAGGTTACCCGGCGACACTATAGTTTCGCTGGGCAGTGTCGCTGGAAGGAGATATAGTTTCGCTACTTAGTTTCGCCCAGAGAACACACAGTTTCGCTGGTCGCGAAAAACATACGGATTTGCCTAAAAATCAACCTAACAGCTTCTGATCATACATGCAATTCATTATCTAGCATCCATAGGCATTTACCAACATAAATCAAGCAGCTTTATCATGTTTAACATGCATTTTAATCATCAAATCTCTAAAAATACTTCTAAACCCTAAAATGACCAAAATTGCATAAATCATCATCATGGTTTGTTTTTAAACGTAAAGTTGCTGACTTTATGGTAGATCTAGCATCCCTAAGCACTATCTCAGAAGCATACAAGTTTTCATGAAGGTTTGAGCATACTTTATAAAGAAACACATAGAAAACACATAAATAAAGGTTTTTGGGACTCACGGTTCGATCTAGGATCGATAGATGAGATGAGGTGATGGTCTTGAGGCTGAGGTCTCGGTTTCTTGATGGTTTTCTCGGCTGACCAGATCCCAGAGAAGTGTGTGTGTGTTTGTTGTGAAATGAGGCAAATGAGGCTACTAGGGTTCATTAAGTTTATTTATATCAGAGGCTAGTTTCGCTGGCAGTTTCGCTGGCCAGGCGAAACTAGCTCTGGTCTCGGGTACATTGATCAGTCTAGCCTGCTACCGGGCGAATCTGTAGTTTCGCTCGGTAGTTTCGCTGACTACCAAATTTAGGAAATTTTCACATAATCAAGTATTTACAATTAATCATGCTATTCACAATAATAAGTCATGTATTTAAATCACATTGCACATAAAGACAATCAATGATGAACACATAACACATATGGACGGGTTCGGTGATCAACCAAAGGTCGTGGACGTATTCGGCCTAGTTATGCATTAGTTACTAAGTTAACACTTATAACGTAACTAACGGGTTTGTCTAACGGAAGTTAACCTTGAAATTCTCGGGTGTCACATCATTCCCCTGAAATTGGAATTTTCGTCCCGAAAATTATTCTTGTGTCGTAGCGTTCGCAGCATCAGCTGTCGTCGTTGCTATCGTTGCTGGGGAAAGAAAGCAAAAAGTTTTAGGGTTGTCACAAAAGGTATCAGTATCGATTGGTCAATTTTCTTTCTTTTACATTCCGTATGTAGTTTAGGGGGAGAAAATTGAAAAACCAAAAATATTGTGTTTGTGTTTTTTTGATTAAAATGAAAATCCAAAAATAGAGTTTTCATTTTAAGGGGGAGAAAATGGAAAAATACAAAAACATTGAAAAACAGGAAAAATACAAAAACATGGAAAAATGAGAAATTATATCCAACATATTTGGGAAATGATGGTACATTGGCTTACATGTCTGACTCATGGATAAAATAGATGAAAAAGCCATAAGATCATTGTTTGATGTACTTGGTAGGCTCGGCATTAAATCAGAAAGTATTCAGATGTGATAAACACTAAATACTAATGCTTGACCAAGTGGACAACATCTTGATGCGTATCTCATGATAAATCAAGAAATAAAATATGTGAAAAAGAAAATGAGAAGTCACTGTGTATACATGTGTTCATTTTGCAAAGATTTAAACTTGTTTGATTTTCTTTATTTTGTCAAACGATCGGACTTTCTCTGCGTGTCGAAAGACCGACCTGATTGTTGTTCGTTTGATGTTCTGCTTTATTTTCTTTGGTGTTTCGTATAACTCATCGGACTTTCTCTGCGTGTACGGGAGTACCGACCTGATTGTTGTTGGGTTATACAATTTCAACTTGTTTTATTTTCTTATTTTGTTAAATCCGAGGCCTTATCTGCGTATCGAAAGATCGACCTTAAGGTAGACGATTTAACGTTCTTATTTCTCTTTGCATGGAACACAGTTGACTGAATCATGATTACAATCATTATGTGATTAAATCACAAATGAAATCACAAAGGGTGATATGAAAAGCAAAAATATATCTGAGTATGTCTGATAGTGTGGGGTACACTGGTCAAAGCAAACTAAATCAATCAATAACATATCCAGATGGTATGAGTATGATTGTGCCTGAGTTTAGAATGGACAAATTATATCAGTAATCGACATGACTTATGTGCTGAAGTAATTGAAATTGAAGTGTAGTTCAGCATGTTATGACCAATATGATCCCAAGTTGTGATCGTTCTCGCAAAAGACAAAAATAGTGTGTGATTCAGTATTTCATTTCTGTATTGCATTTATGTTTCATATTTGAAAATTCAAAAAGATTTTAGGTGTGTTTTGATATAAAATTTCAAAAGGTAAAAAAGATTTTATTTCTTATTTGTTTTCGATCGATCGATACATGATACAAAATTCAAAATTTCAAAACTATATCTTGGATTCTCGAAGAGAAGTTTTGCGCCAAGATTAAATTATTTTTTTTAAAAGAAAAAGGAAACCGCGTTTCTGTCTTCTGAAATTGCAAGTTATCTGAGTGAGTAGACTCAAGCATGGTGAAAGGGGGAGTATGTTATATCTTTCACAAGTGGATCTTGAAGTTCAAAGTTTTTTCAAAATTGATCCAGCCATGCAAGCTCTAATTCTGACAAGATTTTAAGTTGAAGATCAAATGCAGTCATGCTGAAGATTGAATACTGAAGTTGAATTAGAATATAGATACACTACACGTTAAGGGGGAGTTTGTTAGAGCATATTCCTATGCTAACATGTGTCTCGTGTATTGTATCTTATCTAGAGCATCTGTGTGAGTCAGTTAGTCATCTGACCGGATCACATGATCCGCCGGACCAGTTGATACGGCGGACCAGATGGTCTGCTGGTGATCCGCTGGCTTATGACTAAGTAACTATAAATAGTTCGTGTTAGAGAGAGTTAGTCAGTTCTGTCATTTACATATCTCTTAACTGTGTGTAACTGAGTGTGTTTTCTCTCTCTACTTGTATTCTCTAAGTGAATCAATAAAGCAAAGCTTTATTTACCTTCTTGTTGCTATCCGATTACCGAATCATGCTGTAGTAAGATCGTATCGTGGTTTATCAGTTACCTTTTTAGATTTCCTAGGGCTACTAGACTCAATTTCAACTGATTTTGGAGTTGCCTTCGATTGGTCGTTTTCTGACTCACTCTCACTATCACTTACCCAATCCTCCACCACCCCATCAACTTGTGGTGAAGGTGTCCCCACCTTATTATCTATGGACTTACCTGAACGTGAAGTGGTGATCTTGTTAATTGACACATGTCTCGTGTTCTTTGAGCTGGAAGACTGATGTTGCGGGTTGATGGTGGTATCACTTGGCAACTTTCTGGGGTCTCTTTTTGATGATTCAGCCGCCAATTAACCCAATTGTTTCTGCATAGCTCCCATCGCCTTGTCTTGAAGCTCGAACTTTCTATCAAACCCTTGAACCTTGTCGACTAACGAGTTCATTTTCTCCAATAAAGTGGCCATCTGAGCTTGCATGCCTTCCTCCTGTTTCGGTTGACCTTGTTGGTAACTCCTTTGTTGTTGATTTCCACTTTGGTTGTATGTGTTCCGTTGGTAGCCCCCCTGATTGTACCCGGCTTGTCGGCCTTGATATTGCGTTTGAGCTCCACCCCGCACATTAGAACCTTGAAAGTCAAGATTCAATTGATTGTTAGCGTTACCATACCTAAAATTTGGATGATTGCGAAGGCTGGGATGGTAAGTGTTGGAGTTCATGTTCCCTTGCACGAAATTTACATCTTCCCCCGTGTTTGCTGTGGCATGACAAAAGTCTACAAGATGGCCCAACTCGCCACAACCTGTGCAAACCGGAATCTGTGCACTTAATTTTAGCTCTTCGGGTGCTCCACCCAACTTCATTTGAGCTACCTGCTTCTCTAAAAGAAGAGTTTGTTGGTGAAGCTTCTCTATTTTCTCCTCTGCCTCATAGTCGATGGATTTTACCGATGAGGATCTTAACCTTCGTCGATTTTGAGCAAGTCTCTTTGAAGTTGCACTCATTCGCTCCATGTCCCCCCAATCCACAGCTTCCGTGTTAGTTAGAAATGTGCCATTGCTGATGGAGTTTAAGACTCTTATGTCTTCCGGAAGTAGACCACATAAAACGATTTGATGAGGTCTCATGTTTGTATCCCATGATGCGGACACTTTCTCAATAAATCCTTAAACCGGTTGAATGCTTCGTGAAATGACTCTCATGTGTGTTGCTGAAATGACCGGATCTCTTCTTTAACCTCACTCGTCTTGCTCATGGGGTAGTACTCTTCGAGGAAAGCTTCTTGCATCTTCTCCCAAGTGTATATACTTCCCACGGGCAAACTCTCAAACCATCTCCGTGCCCGGTCTTTTAGAGTATACTGAAAGAGCATCAATTTAACATCTTTAGCTGTGAACCCCGGTGCTCCAATGGTAATACAAATCGACTCGAAGGAATGGATGTGATGTTAAGGTTCCTCTGTTCTTTTCCCGTAGAATTCTGGAAAATGCCCCAAATATTGAGGTCGAACCTCAAATGCTCGTATGTTAGTTCCAATTGGGGTAACTACTGCTGATGAACATGGAACTACCACCCGTTTGAAATGTCTCGCCACGCCTTGAACCGGTGCGTTCACTACAATCCTTGGAACTCCTCCCTCCATTTGAATTTGAGCTCCCACTTTGTCGGGTTGGTTAAATTGTGGAACTATTCTTGGGGGTGGATCTCTTTGAACATTAGGAGCCACATTTTGGGGTTGAGCTAATGCCCGGTACCTCGGAGATTCATTCGGTGGTTCTGCTCTATAGCCATACCCATCTTCATCATTGGGGTCATACCAATCTTGGTCCCATTGCTCCTATTGTCTTTGCCAATCATGTTGTTCATACAATGGGTTTCGTCTGAATGGGGGTTGGTTGGCATTTTGGTATGGTTGCGGTGGAGGTTGTTGTGGGGCTTGGCGAAATCTGGGTGGTTGTTGTGGTGGTGGAAATGGTTGCCATCCTCGGTAATCGTAGTCTTCCTTATCATGATGTGATGATTTAGGAGACAAAGAAGGGAGGGAATTGTGACCATGCACACGGAATGGTGGGGTTTGTAGTGGTGGAATGTTTGGTGCGGTTGGATTTTGAGCTTGGGGGGGGGGGGGGGTGTTTGGATTTTGAGCTGGTGGAATGTTTGGGTCCACCCGCTCATTGTGGGGTTGGTTTTGCGGGTTGTTTTGGTTTTGATTCTGGTCTTGGTTCTGGTTTTGCCCCTCCACTGTTCTTCGGATTCTCTGCTCTGCTCGGTTCTGCCGAGCTGCTCTTTCGATCTTTGGATTGTAGATCAACGACGATGTCTTGCGGGAATGTCGCGTATGCATACAAATTCACCTAAAACCTGCAAAATTGGTCACATAAAAGCAAACCAATCACGTAGAACTGTTCCAGGGGATGAAAATAAGGCGATAGAACATAAAAAAATTTAAACTTGAGAGGTCAAAAAGTGAAAAACTTTCTATGAAAATTGACCCAAGGCGTACCGCCTCAAACCGTGAAATCCTAGGCATACCGCCTGAAAAGGAAAATCGGCAAAAATTAAAATTTTATTTATTTATTTATTTATTTATTTTTTCAGTTGCAGAAATTAACAAAGGAAAATAAAAGACACTATTTTTTGGGTTTTTGAAAAATTAACTAAAAATGCAAATTAACTAAAAATCAACTAATCAAAAGGTGTACAAATTTCCCGGCAACGACGCCAATTTGATAACGGTTGTCGAGACCGTTACAAATCCCTAACTTAATTTATATTTGTAGTAGTGGTAAGCGAGGGTTATTGAACCAATGGAATATGTGGAAACTGACTAATTGACTTGAATTAACTATTAACTACTGAATTACCTAGAATTACCTAAATTGCCTCTTTGGTTGTTTTGAGTGAATTGAGTTGATTAAGTACTAATTACTTAACTTAACAACTAGGGAAACTAATAAAGCTAAGAACTTGATTGCTAAAATTACGAATTTGGTTTACCAATGAGAAAAGCTAACTATTTTTGGATCCTGGTTGGCTACCGATCTGGGCAAAACCTAATTAATTGTTAGTATCACATAGACATGATCCCCAATTGCCTAATCGACCTAATAACCTAAGTTCCTAATTGGCTGCTTAGTTCCTACCACAAGGAAAGGCTGAAACACGACAGTGGACCACTAAAACCCTAGTTTAGTAGTTAGTTAAACAAATTCAGCATGCGATTGCTCGCCGGTTGCAAGGAAAACCGGAACAACTAACGACTAACGGTTAGGAACAAAACGAATCCAACAAACCAATCACCAAAAGAAGTTAAAAGGAAATTAGCCGTACATGGCTAACAAAGCAAACATGATTGTAATTGAAAGTTGCATAGAAAACTGTACCGAATGATTGAAAATACTCCAAGAATCTCTAAACAAGCTTGAAAATTCGTAACCCTAGTGCTCTGGTCATACAAGAATGAAGAAGAAGTCCAAAAAAATAACACCCAAGTTTAAATAGCAAAACCCTAATTTAAGTTTCTAACAACTAATTTGAGACGTACCGCCCCAAATCCTTCCATTCACCGCGTACCATGCGAACTTCTGATTTCACATAATATCCAAAGTTTCAGGGCGTATCGCCCTGATATCTTCACTCCTGGGCGTACCGCCCTGGACTTGTGCACAAGAACTTTTCTTCATTTTCTTTTAATCTTCAACCGTTTCCCGATCACTTCTCAACCTGGTACCGATCAGCTTCCTTGATGAAAAACCGTATACGGATCGATTCTATGGATGAGACGGAAGTTTTATCATTGAGTCGTGTCGAATGATTACATGACCTGTGACAACCGGCAATTTCTCAGGTGAACCCCGTTAATAACTTGTGTTGTCTTTAGTAAACGTCCGTTACATCAATTAACTAGAATAGTTACACGAACATTGCACATGAGTCTAGACGTCGGTTAACTTACTTGAATGTATATAATCTATGATTCTATATAAATTATATTTTATGATTTCATGAGAACGTTTGTCATTTTATGTGGCAATTATATCTATTGTTTTGTGTGGTATATATATGTGTATATATACGCATGCTATTTTATGATATTATGTGACGATGTGTCACGTAATCATACAAAACGGTTCTATAGTTATATAGGAATTTAAAAACTTATAGTTATGGGTTATAACTATGATTTTATGCTAAATATATATATATGTTATATTTTTACAAAGCTTTGTTCGTAAGATACGTTGTGTCGTACAATCGAGTAGTTATCGCCAAGTTACTCTTCATTAGACCCCGTTAGTGTTCGTTAGGCATTTCTAAACCTTGAGGGGTGACTCATGTCATTCTCCAAACTATTAATTGATTAATCAAACTTGGAGGGACTTGAGTGTCATTATCCAAAACTTACCTCCTTAATATGTAACATGGGCAGGGACTAGTTTTGCCAAATCCCAAAAATCACATTAAAACCCCACTTTTGGAAGAAGCAGCCGGCGACCATATTCATCCAATCATCCCGCAACCGACCCTCCACATAACTCGACTTCAATTTCAAAATTACAACCCTTCAATCGGCCACAATCAATTCATGTAACCGAAGGCTTCATGATCATTACTAGCATTCAAATGCAATCACTCTCATCTCCTTAGCAACATTATACCAAAAGCCATTTGAAACACTCGTGAACCACCACTTGTTATCCTCCTTTTTTTTCACTTCGAAGAGCCTCCGGGAAGGAAAAAAAAATCCGAACACCACCTTCGTGTGTCTGTTTTGCAACCACCCCTGCGCCCAACCGATCGCTACTGTTTCACAACAATCCGAACGTCTTGAGACCGCCGTTCGGAGCCATCTGCCATCGAAAACGCAGCACCGGCGAGGAACACCGAGAGGAAACGGGCCTGATTCGAGCCGCCGTACGAGACGCATCGCCATCGCCCTTCAAACTTCTGCTTCGGTTCACTGTAAGTACAATTGAAACTTGATTTCCTATAAGTTATCGTGAATCGGCTCGTAATCGAAACGGGTTTTTGGGCTGTAAATGGCGGATACGTGGCTTGTTTTGTGATGAAGATGACAACATTCCTTAACTGAACATATATTTAATTTGCTGGATAGATCACGACCTCAGGCCCTGGCCGAATGGCTAAGGGCTGTGAGCAATTCGCGCGAGGTCGCTGGTTCGACTCTCGGCAATCCATGTTTTTTTTTTCTTTCCAGTTTTATTCCATAAATTGATCCAGTCTGTTCCTCGTTGTATGAGTAAAACATTTGAGAAATAAGACAGTTAACAACATTAGGCTCTAGCGCAGTGGCTAGGGCGCTGTTTTGCAAGGCCGAGGTCTTGGGTTCGAACCCTTGCAACCCCAATTTCTTTTTAACTATTTTATTTGTTTTTCACAAAACTCAAACATTACTTGACTTAAAACCTAACTACCATTTGTTCCTTGAAAAATCTCGACCCGTGAAGTTTCCATAACCCCGTTAGGGTACTTGTTGGTTTTTATTTTTATTTTATGGAGGCCTTATAATTTAAAATAATTAGAAACTTGATGGTTTCGTTTATATTAATATAAATTAGTTTTAAAACGTAGAAATATATATATATATATATATATATATATATAGGAAGAGGATCATTTGAGAACCAATTTGATTTGAGAACTAAAAAGAACTAATTTGAGCCACATGTTTATTACATGTATCCCCCCTCCCATGAATTGTAGTGGTCCCCCCTGAAATTTGTGGTTGAGATTTAGTTCTCAAAAGTTCTCAAAATAAAAAGTTCTCATTTGAACCTAACCCTATATATATATATATATATATATATACTTGATTTATTGTCACGTACTTATATATGTATATATATGCGTATGTCTTAAAGATTTTCTTTAAACTCTTGAAACTTTGACACGGCATATAAATATATATATATATATATATATATATATTGACGTTTATTATTTTTTCATACTTTTGACTACACTACGATATTTATATTTATGAACGTATATATTTACCCGATCATCACTACATTTAGTATTTGAAATACCCTACGCACATTGATTTTCGTAAATCTCCGTGTCCTCGATTAAGTGTCATTTTGACTAATTTCGAACAAACGATCCTTGTCACGTTTTGAAATTGTCACCTACGTCATATTTGGAATTACATGTTATTAAACCGTCGTCTAGGCTATGTTGCTCATGTGCAAACACACACTTACGTATGTAAAATCGATAGGTGCTCGGTAATTACGCAAAACTCGGAAGTCTGACTAAATTTGTAGTAGCGCACCCTAAGGTGAGTTTCACAACCATTACGTTACGTCCGGTTTTGGACGATAACACACGCAAACACGTTACACCCGGGTTAGGGTGATAACACGACAACTTTTATGTATGATTAAAGTAGAAATCCAGTATATATCACATGTTCACGTAAAATGCTTTTCTTTGAAAGTCCTTACTTATCGAACCGTTAATAGCAAATAGCGAGGGGATATTGGGTAGTACTACTGGGGTCTGACAAACCCCACTCAGCGGGCACGAGATGCACCACCCGACTGGCGGTCGGACTGAGGACAATGTCAGCCTAAACTTACCGTGATCGAGTAGACACGGGGAAGGCAGACCACGTAAATAATTATTTCTACAACTAATTGGTCAGCTTCGGTTGCGAACGTTTTAGTGACATGAACTTAGGCTAGCTACCTACGATATGGATTGTACTTGTAATATACATACTTATATACGAATAAAGACTGTTGTATTCGTACTGCATATTTATACTAGTTATACTTATGTGCTTATGTGAACTCACCAACATTAGTTGACACTTGCTCTTGTGCATGCTTTGCAGGACGCTAGGAGAATCTGATTTTGGGCACGTACGCTGGTTAAACCTTTTATTTTGGGAATCTGTGTTTAACATTTTCAAAACTTAGACTTAAACTGGTTGTTTACTTAATGGGCGCTTGTTTTGCGCGACATTACTTTAATATGCTTCCACTGGATTTTTAAACTCTGGTTTGATATTTCCCGTTTGGAAATATATTTACATTTTGAACCCTTAACTTATGTTTGATGTAACTAATGACTCGGGTCCTGGTCTGGTTCACACCCCACACGGTAAAACTCTGTTAGTGGAAATTGGGGGTGTGACATGACCGAAGGAGTATACAACAATTAAGCTCCGGGGGAGGTTGGAAGAACCTCCCCTCTCAACCACACAGACACTGGACAAAAACTTACAAAGAAATACAAAGATGAAACTATTTATACTTCTTAATTCTGTCCGAACTGGGGTACCTCCGAACCCTGTCTGAACTCCCTCCGAACCCGGAGTTCGGCCACCAAGGTTCGGCCAACTCCGAACCTAGAGTTCGGCTGGGTTTCGGACCTCAGTTCATGTCTTCGACAAATCAGTCTGTTTGACAATTCGAACAGTAACGACCACACAAGGTTCATGCATCAGCAATTTCCCCCTTGGACGTTACTGTCGAATCCAGACATTGATCTTCTAGCAATCTTCATCAGTCAGTCTGCTACATCTTGAATCTTGATTATCAGCAAACTCCCCTTGGACTGAAACTTCAGGTATGCAGGAAACGGTTCGAATCTTGTACAATCTCCACAACCAATAAAATTCCCCTTAGCTTCAAGCACAACCATCCAATTGGAACCGGCATGTATGATAATGGTTCACTTCATAAGTTGTATCCGGAAATTGTAAAGACACACGAACATCACTGCATCTTGATAATAATCTTCAATCTTCACCGAATTGTAACACATTCTGATCTTTATGAAAACAGACACGATCAGCATCTTCAATCACAAAAATTCCCCCTCAGCATCAAATTTATCCCAATATATTACTCCGGTAAACGTATATCTCGTTGCAGACTGGAATCTGACCAAGTCTTCACAACTCAAGAAATATCTCGTTGCAGACTGGAATCAGACCAAGTCTTCCCACAACTCAAGAAATATCTCGTTGCAGACTGGAATCTGACCAAGTATTCCCACAACTCAAGAAAGTATCGGGCATATGACAGAGAGTTCCAAACCATAATTGAAAACTTTGACATATCGGTTCACACGAACATCAGAATATACCACCTTTCCATGAAGATAAAAAGCCACCATCATCCCTGAACTGATTGCTTTTGAATATTCACTTTTTCAATTATGAAACTGTAGAAACAAGATACGATCTTACTACTGCATGCTTTGATCAAACGTAATGAACACGAATGTAAATAAGAGAAATCTTATTGATCACTTGAAGATACAATGAAGTTCGCTCTAGTTTCTCTCTCTAGAAACACACACAGAAAGGTGTAGAATGGCTGAACTGGTTTCACTGGTTACTTGCACATTCTAACACGAACCTATTTATACTAAGTGACTAATCACCCAGCGTATCAAACTGATACGCCGGATCACATGGTCCGCCGGACCATGTGGTACGCCACTAACCAAATAGTCACTACAATTCATTCTAAGACTCGCTCACATAGATACAATACACGAGACACTCATAGCATAGGAATATGCTCTAACAAACTCCCCCTTAACGTGTAGTGTATCTATTCTCTAACCAAACTTCAGTCTTCAATCTTCAACATTGTTGCATCTGATCTTTGACTTGAAATCTTGTCAGATATAGAGCTTGCATGGCTGGATCACTCTTTAATTATCTTTGCACTTCAAGATCCACTTGTGAAAGATACTTCATACTCCCCTCTCACCCTGCTTGAGTCTTGACACACAAACCTGCAATTTCAGAAGACAGAAACGCGGTTTCCTTTTCTTTTGAAAATTAATTTAATCTTGGTGCAAAACTTCTCTTCGAGAACCCAAGATATTGATTTGAAAATTTTGATTTCGTATCACATATCGATTGGTCGAAAACAAATAAGAAACAAAATCTTTTTGGCTTTTTGAAACTTTACATCAAAACACACCAAAAATCTTTTTGAACTTTTCAGATATGAAACATAAATGCAATAATGAATCAGACACTATTTTTGTCTTTTGCAAGAAAGATCACAACTTGGGATCATATTGGTCATATCATGCTGAACTACACTTCAATTTCAATTACTTCAGCACATAAGTCATGTCGATTACTGGTATAATTTGTCCATCTTAAACTCAGGCACAATCATACTCATAACATCTGGATATGTTATTGATTGATTTAGTTTGCTTTGACCAGTGTACCCCACACTATCAGACATACTCAGATATGTTTTTGCTTTTTATATCACACTTTGTGATTTCATTTGTGATTTAATCACATAATGATTGTCATCATGATTCAGTCAACTGTGTTCCATGCAAAAAGAAATAAGAACGTTAAATCGTCTACCTTAAGGTCGATCTTTCGATACGCAGATAAGGCCTCGGATTTAACAAAATAAGAAAATAAAACAAGTTGAAATTGTATAACTCAACAACAATCAGGTCGGTACTCCCGTACACGCAGAGAAAGTCCGATGAGTTATACGAAACACCAAAGAAAATAAAGCAGAACGTCAAACGAACAACAATCAGGTCGATCTTTCGATACGCAAAGAAAGTCCGATCGTTTGACAAAATAAAGAAAATCAAACAAGTTTAAATCTTTGCAAAATGAACACATGTATACACAGTGACTTCTCATTTTCTTTTTCACATATCTTTTCCTTGATATATCATGAGATATGCATCAAGATGTTGTCCACTTGGTCAAGCATTAGTATTTAATGTGTTTATCACATCTGAATACTTTCTGATTTAATGCCGAGCCTACCAAGCACATCGAGCAATGATCTTATGGCTTTTTCATCTAGTTTATCCATGAGTCAGACACGTAAGCCAATGTACCATCATTTCCCAATCATGTTGGATACAATTTCTCATTTTTCAATGTTTTTGTATTTTTCGGATCTAAATCCTCTCTATATAGACAAGAGTTACCAATTTGACTAAATATGTCGCCAGAAGAAGATGATATGAATCCAGATAACAACGCAACTAAATCTTCAGCTGACTTCCCATTAATCGAACTAGCAGATGATCTATCAGGAGTAGTGAAACTGCACCTCCTTGATGAACTTTCATACTTTCCTGATCCATGATCAGCAACAAATGCTGTTTGAGGTGGATTTGATGTAT
The DNA here is from genome assembly GCA_039602395.1 of Deinandra increscens subsp. villosa. Lineage (NCBI taxonomy): Eukaryota > Viridiplantae > Streptophyta > Magnoliopsida > Asterales > Asteraceae > Deinandra > Deinandra increscens. The sequence goes on from JBCNJP010000007.1 coordinate 68,773,311, forward strand.
CATAACCAGATGATTTAGACTTTGCATTGATACTTGCAGAATTTTGTCCATGATATAACTTAGGATTTTGTAATTGAGCAGTGGACTTGTTTGAATTCATCATTTCCATTTCTCGAGCATGAAGCTTTCCAGTCAAATCATGAAATGATAATGTGGAATAGTCTTTGTCATGAGTAAGCAACAACACATAATTTTCCCATTTCTCTGGTAATGCTTCCATCAATTTCTCTTTCAATTCTTCCTCGGTCTTTTCAATCTTGACTACTTTCATCTCACTAATTAGATGTGAAAATCTTGAAACAAGAGCAGAAATATTTTCTTTGTCGTATTGTTGAAAATTTTCAAATTCTTTGTTCAACACTTTCCTTCGACTCTTCTTATACTGATCATTGCCTTCACATCGAGCAAATAAAGCATCCCATAACTGTTTAGCTTTCTTGCAAGTACTGAATTGATGTAACAACTCGGTAGGTAAAGCCATGGTAAGATAACCATAAACTTTTTGTTCAAGTTCATAACTTCTTCGTTCATCCTTATCAAAATCTTGAATTTCTTTATATTCTCCATTGTCAGTTGGACGCACATACAGCGTTCGAATCGGAATCCACAAATCAATATCATTTGTGCTGATGTATGCAGAAAAACTTTGTTTCCAATTTTGATAATCTTCCAATTTTAACAACTTGGGAACTTTCTGACTTGTTCCTATTTCATTATCAAAATTGAGCATAGCTTGTACCGTGCTTTGCATAGCCGCAAACGCTTGAAAATCGGACATTTTCCAACGTAAAATGATACTTCAAAAACTTCGAACTCAAAAACAGAGGTCTTCCAAGCGGATTTTGGGGGTCAAAACTAGACGGTACTGGCCGTAGGCGGGTACACGTCCTAGATCTCGGAAAGACGAACGTTTTGGCTGGTATTGGGTTCCGTAACTCCAAACGGTTTGCAAGTTACGTCAGTTTTAGTGAAGATATGTTTTCTGCCAGCGGATCAACAATTCCAGCGGATCAAACTCCGTATCAGATCAACTAGCGGATCAAAAATTGTTCACCGGATCAGAATACTCTCAACGGACCAAATATGTTCCAGCGGACCAGATATCTTTGGCGGATCAGATTTTGATACGGCGGATCAAAACTGGTACGGCGGACCAGAATTTTCAGCGGATCACACTGATACGCTGTAACTGCTGCGGATCAGACTGATGAAGCTTGCCTAGCGGATCAAACGGCGGACCAGACTGTTCGTTGGGCGGACCAGTCACAGAAAATTCAAAAATCGACTGATTTTCACTAATTTTGACAATTGAAGCTGAAAACTGGATCAATATGATGCGAAAATACTCCAGGAGCATACAGAAATCATTTTTATCCTTGGAATCACTCAGAATTGGAAGAAGTTGAAGAAAAACTTACCAAACCCAAGCTTTCTCTCTCTAAAACTCTGAAAATTGATCAAAAACACAGCAGTAGAACAACCAAAAGCTCTGATACCACTTGTAGAAACAAGATACGATCTTACTACTGCATGCTTTGATCAAACGTAATGAACACGAATGTAAATAAGAGAAATATTATTGATCACTTGAAGATACAATGAAGTTCTCTCTAGTTTCTCTCTCTAGAAACACACACAGAAAGGTGTAGAATGGCTGAACTAGTTTCACTGGTTACTTGCACATTCTAACACGAACCTATTTATACTAAGTGACTAATCACCCAGCGTATCAAACTGATACGCCGGATCACATGGTCCGCCGGACCATGTGGTACGCCACTAACCAAATAGTCACTACAATTCATTCTAAGACTCGCTCACATAGATACAATACACGAGACACTCATAGCATAGGAATATGCTCTAACAGAAACTTTGAAAGTTTTTAGGGTCCCCAATTTCCCCCTAAACAAGTGACATATTCAAATCTTCAATTTCTTATGATTCCAACCCCGCATTCTTGTTATGGAATGATAAACTCAAGTAGCCCGCAACGGAATCTTTAATCTCATTCAATCTTCAGTTTGTGTAGAAAGATAATCTCTGACAAACATTCCCAAGTAATCATAACCATGTCTCCGAATCTCTGTCCATCATCAGAAACACGCGTTCTTGAATCTCTGTCCATCATCAAGAACAATGACTACCCACAAACTTATTTCTTGAAATTCGATCACTAACTCGTAACAAGTATCGGAATCTGGATTTTCTTCAAACATAACACCCCACAGCTACCGAATCAAGGGTAAACTCGATAACTGATCCGCTTCTGTAAAATTCACACCTAACGGGGGTTCGGGGGCAGCGCCCCTGAGAAGCGGGGTCCAAGGGGCGGCAGCCCCTGGCGGGGTCTAAAAAACCGTACACGGATCGATTCTATGGATGAGACGGAAGTTTTGTCATTGATTCGTGTCGAATGATTACATGACCGAAGGAGTATACAAACGTTTAAGCTCCGGGGGAGGTTGGACAGAACCTCCCCTCTCAACCACACAGACACTAGACATAAACTTACAAAGAAATACAAAGACGAAACTATTTATACTTCTTCATAAGGTCCGAACTGGGGTACCTCCGAACCCTGTCCGAACTCCCTCCGAACCTGGAGTTCGGCCAACTCCGAACCTAGAGTTCGGCTGGGTTTCGGACCTTAGTTCATGTCTTCGACAAATCAGTCTGTTTGACAATTCTAACAGTAACGGCCACACAAGGTTCATGCATCAACACTTGATCTCCATAAAAGCCCAGATTTTAGCATGTTTAGCTCCAAATACCTTGAAACACAAAACAACGGAAATGTAATGTAATCCAACCAATAGTGTTACTAAAAATAAAAAATTAATAACAATAATGCACGACACTTTGGACTAACATCAATTATTATCCATTCGTGTAAACTTTTAACTTTTTGTTTCAAAAATTGAATTTACACGAACTGGTTCCGAACTGATTAAGTCCATCCTAACCGGATCCGAACTAGTGAATTTCATCCGAACTTGATACGAACTGGATTAAGTCAATTAACCAAAGTTGACTTTGGTCAACATCCGAACACAGTTGTCCAACGTCTGAACTATGACGAAATGGGATCCGAACTCCCAGTTCGGCTGAAGAACATCCAGTTCGGCTGCTGTGCCAAACCGAATGGTTTAATCTCCCTAAAATCAAATCTAGACAGTTTAATGCAAAACCATTATACATCTAGACTCGGTTTATCACGACGAACACATGGATACAACTTTTATCAACAGGCATCAAGTTTAAATGTGTTAATTTTTGTATCTAGAAACCTTAACCCAATCGACAACATTTTTGACACAAATCGACACTTTTAGTAGACAAAAATTACAACAAACGACACCCCTGCACCCAGAATTTAAGTATCTACCTTAATCTGTCACAAAACTCGCTAAAATACAGTTAATCATATTTTCGATTTGAGAGATATAGTTCGGCTAGGGTTCGGCTATATGAGTAACAACGATAATGTTTCTGAACTGGAGCTTCGGCCTTTTATAGGCAGCCCAGTTCGGTTGTCCAAACTGGCAGTTCGGATCAAACGAACCCTTCCGAACGCATCCGAACTCAGCCTTCGGATCAAAATGAATGTAACCGAACTCTTCCGAACTGGAGTTTCGGATCATCCGACCTGAAGCTTCGGATCATCCGAACTCCCAGTTTGGTTATCCAAACTTGCATTTTGGCTCTTTTAAAATATTTCAATTCAAACCTATTTTTGTGAAATTTATCAAATTGACCCCAAATGCTTCAAATTTTAACAATTTGACACAAACCTTTGATCAATTCATGATGAGCTTCATGATTCCAAGACTGTTTGGTTGTTTCCGGCATAATGTTGATATTTTTCATTATCGGTTGATCGAAAATAAATCAGAAACAAAATCTTTTTGATATTTATATCATTTCCAAACACACCGGAAATCTTCTTGAATTTTTGCAAGATTATGCTCAAACAAACCTAAAATCTTTTTGTATTTTTCAATATACCAAACAAATAACCAAACAGAATTGAAATGCGAATAAGTTAATTTTTTGCGAGAAAGATCCAGACGCGAGATCATATCAGACGTAACATATCAGACACACTTCAATTTCAGACTTAATCAGCATGTAAGCCAAGACGACAGAGAATACAACTTTTCAGTTTATTTCAGTTTAGGCAGATCAATTTTTATATCTTTCTGATATGTTACAAGTATGATTAATCAAGCACAGATAATGTGAAAGCCCACACAGTTAGGAATACTGACAATCCGACTTATTTTATTTTTGTATTTTTATACAAAATTTATTTTTTAACAGAGATTTATCGTTCATGGTGTTTCATGCAAAAATAACGCAGAACCCTAAACAAACAACAATCAATTGGCCTTGTGAGCACGCATACAAAGTACGATTGTTTAGGAAAACAAAAAATAGAAAACAAAGCAGAAATTATATAATCCAACAACAATCAGGTCGGTACTTCTGTACACACAGAGAAAGTCCGGTGGATTATACGAAACATCAAGAAAAATAAAGCAGAATGTCAAACGAACAACAATCAGGTCGATCTTTCGATACACAAAGGAAGTCCAATCGTTTGACAAAATAAAGAAAATCAAACAAGTTTAAATCTTTGCAAAATGAAAGCAAGGATACACCAGAACATATCTTATTCTGTTTTTGTTGTTTTCATTTTTATTGCCAAAATTACACAGTATCCATCATGATGTAACATCAAAAATATCAAGCAGGTATTTAGGTTTATATCATACTAGCATATATCAGTTTTGGCTTAACGCCTTCAATAAACCTAACAAGTACCTACAACCTTTATTCCTACTTTATTCATGGTCGATAACGTACGCTGATGTAATATAATTTCTCGCTAGGTCGGATCAATTTCTCATTTTTGATTTTTCAATTTTTTTTAATTTGTGCATTTTTCAAATTTTTTTTTAATTTTATGATATTTCTCCCCCAAAACAATACAAAACTCTATTTTTGGATTTTTTAGCGAAGATGTAAGGAAAAATAGAGCTTGGAAGATTTCCGGCTGAAATGCCAATTTTACTAGTTCCGGCTGAAGTTGAAGTTGAAGCGGAATTCACACTTCAAGCAGAACAGGCAGTTCAAGCGGAAAGAAGCAGTTTTGTTACTTAGCGAATATTCTGGGTGAACTCGATTATCCACCAGATAAAGAGTTCAACCTGACTTTTCCTGAGAAGTCTTTTCAGAAGTCCAATCCTGCAAAAGCTTCTCGTATGCTTCTAAATCAGATTCAAGCCGCTCTCCTAAAGTAGATTGTTGCTGCCAACACGCAAGTCATTCCGATTGTCGATGTTTATTTTTTTGGTAGTTTGTATTTGACTTTTATGTTTACGGTCTAGATTAGATCGCATGAGATCAATGGCTGTCATTGATCTCATCAGCACTATATATAGCATGTAATCTCTTAGTTTACACACACGGTCATCCCTTGTAATAGTGTAGCTTTGAGTTAATGAAAATAGTGCCG
>JBCNJP010000007.1:68779331-68815928 GCA_039602395.1 Deinandra increscens subsp. villosa
CTTCCCCTAAACTTGAGAACGGTGTCTTTGGAAGCTTTACTTGAACAACCAACAAACTTCCCCTGAGCATAGGGTAAGTCCTTTTCCGGCTGGTTCTTCAACACGAACAGTAGCAACACTCATTGACTTTTCTTCTCCATGACATCTCATTTAACCTGTCATGCACAACATGGAACAAACACTAACCAGACAATGATGACTGGTTATCGAGTTAGCATTATTTAACCAAACAACTTCCCCTGAACCCGAGGGGGAGGTCACACCTTCTTGCACAAAACCCAAAAAGAACTTATTAAAACCTTTAAATTAACCTGGCCAAGGTTGAAAAAAAAAACAAAAAACAAAAAAACTTAAGATAACACAGAAGAAAATAAAAACAAACATACCAAATTACGAAACGAGAAGGTTTTATTTTGGGATCAAACCGTATTTTTCTGAACTGAGGAACCCTTTTCAGCGTCTGTTACTCGAACACGTCCAGGCGATTGCCAGTATATTGGTCCTTCTTAAACCCATGTTCCTCATTTTCCCGGCTGTTTGTCACTTATTTATCTTTTAGGTGCATTAATTATGAACATCCGATAGTCACACACAAATCCTAGGTAATTAATATGTGCAGTCTATCAAGTTTGATCATTCCCTACCACATATTTTCACATTCCCATATCTAGAGTTTTGAATCTTTTCTCGAGACTTGGTTGAGAAGAGAAAGAACAGATCATAAAAGAGATAGGAATAATATACAAAGACTTGTATGATTTCAACTCAGAGGCGTTTATCAGTCAGGTGGTAACCTTTCATCAAACACATAAGCCTAGTCACAAAGTCAGGGCTGAAGGGTTTTGGACGCTAGAGGGTCTCTTTTGTTGTGCACATTGGCATCTTTTGGGGTGTAAATTATATACAGCGATCTGCAAGCACGTTAATACAGACTAACCAGGTCTTTGCTCACGCAAAATAGAGGAAAATCTGATTAACACGTCAACCATTCTACACCAGGTCATTGCTCACACAAAGCAAAGGCAAGACTTGACTGACGGCTTTGACATCCCCAGATCTTTGCTCACACAAAACAGAGGGGACACCGACTTTTTGAGATTTTCGATTCAACACTTTGGAGTCCGGCGTGTGTATCGGGAACAATTTCGCAGTCAAATAAAACAAGCACTTAACCTAAGTGTGTATTTCCTGTCAAATGACATAATTTATCTTTAAGTGTTGTGACCCATACCTTTGTTTTTGGAACTGAGCCTACCGAGCACATCACCTTGGATCATGTCTTTCACTTTTGCCTTACGCGTGTCAGTCATTCTGAGATCGGAAATATTTCACTTACCCGCCTTCTTAAACACAAACAAAAGATTAAAAATTAAAAAGTACAATTTTTGAGGGGTCAACTATTTCATGGGGTCAACTATTTCATCTTTTCTATTCTTCCCCTTGTTTTTTGATTTTTAAAATCAACACACATTTTTTTTATCATTGACACACAGACACATCACTAAATATCTACTAAAACTGGCCAAGCTAACTTTCAAAGTTTATCTTTTGAAAATTTTCTGAAACAAACAATTAGCCAAGAAACAAACAATTCAGACAGTACCTTGCTGATTTTCTTTCAGATTTACCTCTCACAAGGAAACATACCCCCATAAAGATCTGCATGTCATGAAGTGAAGAGATGCCTCCTTTCCTGTGCCTGGAATAATCACTATCACAAACAAGCAAACAAGGTTAATGAAAGTCCTCCTTAACTGTTCCTGCACAAGGTGAGAGAACAGTTAGGCAATGGAACCCAGGCCATAGTGGTTCTGGGTAGACCTGATGAATCAACGAAAGTTACTTCTTTTAAACACATGCCCTTTGTAAAATCAGGAATTGGAGTTGTGGGTGCCATAGATTTAAGTTTCCAATTTTGAGGTGATTTATGAGTTGTTTTAGTCACGTTTGGAGTAGTGACTTTAGGTTTTTTAACCTTTTTCATTTCAGGTTTCTTTCTCAAAACAGTTTTAGTTACCTTTGGAGGGGCAACTTTAGGTTTTTTAACATTGTGTTGTTTTGAAATTGGTTTCTTCACCTTTTTATGAAAATTTTCATAATTTGGAAAAGCATATTTTTGATTTGAAATTTGTCTCTGCTCTTTGGCAGCGCCCCAATGTTGATTAGAGGGTTTTATCTTAGGAGAAACAGTCTTCATCGCCTTAGGTGGTTGCACCTTCATTGGCTTAGACTTTATTGAATCCTGAGATGAAACACTCCGACTTTGCAGATAATATGGCTCATAGGGGCAATAGACACAATTTCGGGCAATGTGACCAGGATTGCCACAATTAAAACAAGTCTGCTTCTTTAGATAGAAGTCAGACGTGTAACCGTTTCTCTTTAGTTGCTGAGGTGGAGCACCATTTGCTTGTGTCTGAATCTTTGACCCGTTTGCAGATCTTGGGTTGACTGTGGACTGGTTCCTTGAAGCTTCAGTTCTTGTGCTCCATGTATTCTTTGATGTCGAGGCAGCATTTCTACAACTGCTACTGCATGAGCCTACTGATGAAACTGGAGACTTGTTTGTCATCTTGGGCCTTTCAATCTTGATAGGAACAGAAGTTGGAGGCTTGATGGTGATCTTGGGCCTTATGCTCTTAATGTGAGATGATAAACCACCATCATGACCCAAGCCTTTGAACTTAGTGGTGAATGAGGGTCGCTCTTCTCCTTCAATCGGAATGAACATAGACCCAGTTGTCATGAAGATCTTACCATTGGGCCTTGTAGTCATCACCACTCGTTCCCGCTTTACCTCATCCACAACTTTGGAATAAGGAGTCTCAATCTTTGGATAAGGAACCAACTTTTCTTCATCAGCTCTCTTCACCTCACTGGAGCTTGAACTTGCACACTCAGTAGTTTTATTAGACTGAGTTGCTTCAGTGGCTGTCTTTTCATCTTTATGTGCTGGTTGAGGCCCATATACCATGGTTGCTTCATTCTGGGACTCTTTCAACAATTCATCTGCAGTTTGGGGCACTTTTATGTATTCATGTTGCAATGGGGGAGGAAAATTTCCATCCCCGAGGCCAGATGTTTCTTTTACCTGCTCGAGTCGCTCTTCAGATTTGAATAAAGCATGATGAGAATCCATCATTTTCTTCTGTATCACTTGATGTTTCTCAAGGGCAGATTGGGAAGTGTCAAGTTTTGCTCTTAGTTCCTCAACCTCCTTGGTTAGCTCTTCTACCTTAGCGTTAGCAAGCCTAAGATATGTGCTTTTATCACTCACCTGAGATTGAAGATTCTTAACATCTACCTGAATGGCCTCAAGTTTCTCTCTAAATATTCTGGTCTTACTTTTGGACTCCCTAAGGTCTCTATCAGATAATGCACGATTTAGGGTTTCATTAATGAATTTGCGTTCCCATTCTTTAGCCTCACAGTTGGGATTACAACATATCTCATCGGGTGTAGTGGTGCCTGGTAGAATATGCGCCATGAACTTCTTTGGAAGAGCTTTTAGATCAAATTTGGACCGCAAAGCCTTGATCAGATTGAAAAGGGATGGATCGAAAAGTCTCAACTGGATCGGAAAGACAGCTTTTCGAGCGGGCAGAGTTTCGGCTCGACCGAAAAGTGTAAGCTGATCGAAAAGTCACCAAGGGACTTTCCGATCGAAAGGCGAAACTGATCGAAAGTCACGAAGGGAATTTCCGATCGAAACGGAGCTGATCGAAAAGTCACGAAGGGACTTTCCGATCGAAACGGACCTGATCGAAAGTCACGAAGGGACTTTCCGATCAAAAAGTGGGGAACCGGGAAGTACTCTCCGATCGAAAGTCACGAAGGGACTTTCCGATAGAATAGCTTATAGATTTCGATCGAATAGCTTATAGAACACGGGCTTCTTGCTTCTGCAACACTTGTAACTAGCACAATAATCACACGAAACTCACAGAAAAAAACGTTAGTAACACCTTTGAAACATTTGGAACAGATAATTTGAAAATAAAAAAATGAATTACTCCACAAGATGCAGAAAAATTCAACGATTAAAACCCCGTCAAAATAAATTTGCACCAACTTGAAATGAGTGGCCGTTTATTGCTTCAAAAATCGGATGATATGAACCACATATTCTAATTAATTACAATGGCATTTTCGTAATTATTTCGAAAATCAATTTACCATCCAACGTAGATTTGTTTTTTTTTTTCGTGAAATGACGATGACCGAAAAGTTTCAAATGACTAGCGGCAAACACCGCCAACCGATTTTTTTTACCCCCAAATCTCTCTATGATAGACTTTGATTTAAAACACCGTGAACAAAATTTAGGCCATAGAAATTAGGAATAAATTTTGAATCTTCGATTGATTTTCAAATCACGAGAATTAGCAGGGAATGAAACAATCGAATTAAATAATAAAGATAGCAATATAAAAGCAAATCTCGATTTATTTGAAACAAATCCCAACTTAAAAAAAATATTACGGAGATCAAGCCTAATCAAAACACACAACCTTTTTTTTTTAAACCGAAGCAATCAACAGCCAAACACCAACCTCTTCCGATGAACCCTAATTATTTTCAGAGCCGACAAACTCAATTTCATCCAAAAACCACTAAAAATCAATAAAAAAACAATTGAATCGGATATCGTGAGAGCCTTAAAACGAAGTTTCTTGGCTCTGATACCAATTGTAAGTCCCGAAAACGGTTCTTAACACGATATCACTACTCGATTGAGTGTGCGGAATCCAGTCAATCGAGTGATTCAGGATGCGAGAAATAGAAATCGATGAACACAATAATTAAACAATAAAACCTGGAACAAAGTGCACACGATTAAATAATCGTCTGGTACACAGGCTCAATAGAAACCGAATAACCTCCTTGTGTCTCTCTCAACTGGCTAGCTCCTAATATGAGTATTAAGATTTGTTTATATAGACAAACAAATCTTAAACCTAATTTTCGGATTAGACTAAACATGCCCACTAAACACCCCTTAAACTCTTTTTAATTGGGCCCAAACATGTCCAGATTGGCCCAATGACCCAATATACCCATAACCCAACTAATTTTCACCTATACACATGCATAGGCCTTCAAATTAATCTGCCAAGTGACTATTTAATACACAAGCCACAATTCTCGGTCCTTACAGAAACTCATATTCATCATCAGAAGATAAATCATCATCAGCAATTGTGGAGTCGATTGTGGATTCAGTCAGATAATCTTCAGCGACAGGCACATTCGGTGCAGACGGAGACGAAATATTCATAACCGGAACACCATCTTGCAAGTCAATGTACACTTTTGTAAGATGATCATCGGATATATCTGGTCTTGACTCAAGAGTATAAAAATATGCTTGAAGTCAAACATCTAGTCTGGACCAACACCTTTGAGTGGTAACGTGTAAGATTGAAAATCAACGTGTAAGTATTCATCCAATGCACCGGTCTTTTTGTTAAACATACGTTTCTTTTGGTTCTAGTAACCGACAAATAAACCTTTAAACACTTTTTCGTTGAATTTACCCGCAGACCGTAAAACTCTGCACGGACACCCAAATGGTTCTAGATGATTGAGATTCCGCTTATGATTCTTTAACAGTTTCTAGCAAGTTTTACCAAGCCGTTTCACCGAAGAACTCGATTCAGCACATAACACGCCGTATTGACTGCTTCCATCCAAAACTGGAAGTTGTGCATCAGCCAGCATAGTTCGTGCCATCTTAACAATCGTTCTATTTTTCCGTTCCGTAATGGCGTTTTGCTAAGGTGTGTATGGAGTACTGAATTCGTGTACTCTCACCTTCTCCAAGCAAAACATGTTCATTACGAGATTCTTAAACTCCGTGCCATTGTCTCTTCGAATTCTTCTAACCATCAACTTGTAATATGATTCCAATGTATTGATCAGGTTGATAAGAATTCTTGAAGTTTCATCTTTGGTTACAAGAAAATCCATCCATGAAAAACGAGAAAATTCATCGATAACGACTAAACAGTACCAATGTCCAGAAATGCTTTGTCGATTCACAAGACCAAATAAATCCATGTGAAGCAATTCCAATGGGACATCAATTGAGTGATACTTCTTCAAGGGATGAGATTTTCGTTGTTGCTTCCCTTTCTTGCAACTGACGCAGACATCATTAAAAGTGAATTGATGTTTTGGAACCCCGTCGACAAGATTCTTTCGCACCAACTCATTCATCTTGCGATAGTGAATATGACCCATACGTCGATGCCAGAGAATGGAATCTCTCTCGAAGCCTTTGAAATAAAACACCGACCCACCACATTCGCCTTTGCTGAATTCATGTCTAGTAGATACAAATTGGATAAAAGAGGTGCTCGCATAACAATGCAATCATTTGGAATCTCATATCCAGGCTTCAAAAGCAACCATTCACTCCCTATGAAAGCTGTTGTGTATTGCTTATCACATATCTGGGAGACACTTAGCAGTCGACATGTTATATTCTAATTCTTGAACATATTCCACTCGGTCAAATGTGATTGCACCATTGCTTAGTTTGCCAATCCCCGTAATCTTTCCACCTTTGTTACCGGTAAATGTAATATTTCCTCCATTAAAAGGTTTAACATCATGGAGCAGAGAAATGTCACCGGTCATGTGCTTGGATGCTCCACAATCAACAACTGATAGATTGTTCACGGGCTGTCGTGAAGTTCCCTGCACACATTAAACAAATTAGTTGACTGGGAAGAACCCAAGCTTGAAGCTTTGGGTCGACTGTCATCTTCAACAAAATCTTTGCCAACAGTGGATGTACCCTTAGGTTTCCACTTTTCACTCTGCTGATTTGTTGAGGTAGGTTCAGAATTTTTCAGAATTGATTTTATCTTTCGAAAATCGTCAACTCGTTCCTTATCATGTTTAACTTTTTGAAAATTAGAAACAGACGATTGCACATCATAATGAACCATACCTTTGTAGTCAACAAATCTGACATGTTTTTGTGCACTAGCAGACGCAGGTGTATCTGATTGGTAACAATCAGATACATTACCAGATTTACCAGATTTTTCCTTCTTCAAAGGACAGTTTTTGTATGTCTGACCATGGTTCTTGTATTGAAAGCATCGACGTCGGTCGATAACAATTTCCTCAACCGTGTCATCATGAAGAATGGTTTCTATGACAGGTTTTGGTTTCTTAGTTGTTGAAAATTTCTTTTGAGTGTAAGAAACATGATGATCACTGAAATCATCATAAAAACCTGATTCATAACCATTTGCACATTCTGAATAAAAATCATCATGAAAGTATGAATCATGAAATTGTGCATTTTTAGCATAATATCTATCATCAACATTCTGATATCTACCCCTCCTACCACCATAGCCTGATGGACCATCATCATTTCTGAATCCATTATCAAACCATCCAGGACCCCTCCCATATACTGGTAGATTCGGCCCGTAGCCAAAATCATCATAGAATCCATCATCATGGAACTATTTCTTGAAAAACTAATTTGGCTTTTTGAAACTTGATTTGACATGTTCAGGAAAAATTGGTTTCTGAAGCTTTGGTGATTGGAAAGCAGTTGGTGATTTCTTCACAGATTTTTGAAATCTATTAACTAACCCTTGATTAGAATTATGATCAGACTTTTCCGGTTGATTCGAATCTAGTGAGCCACTTGGAATTATGATTTTTCCACTTCCCTTTGTAGATACATGCATATGGCAAGATCTGGACCAGACAAAAGATTACAGAAGAAAAGTTCAAGACTAAACCTAACCAGCCAAAATGGAACCAAAGTGTGGGCAAACTGGCACCCGAACTGCTAGTTCGGACACAAGCTAATTCAGATGATCGAGTTATTATATATATATATATATATATATATATATATATATATATATATATATTAGTTTGTGTTTAGAATTGCATAACGAGTGTGCTTAAGTGTGTGAAACCTGAGGTGTTTTCCAGTTGTACTCTAAGTCTTTGTAACCTCTGTTTTGAGTGATTAATCAAAGATTGAGTCTTATTTACCTCGTGATTGTTTTTTCGTTGTTAACATGACTTAGAGTTGCACACGATTCGCCTCCCTCTCACTTTCAAGTGGTATCAGAGCATTTGGTTGTTGCTTAGCTCGATACTAGTCATTTTTGTTGTAAAACAAAGCATTTTTGGAGTTTTATTCTACTTTTTCATCTCAAAAACTTGTATTTCGACCGGTTCTGAGTGTTCACGTCAAAATTTTCATCTTCGTGTCCTCCTGGTTCGTTTGTTCATTTCGTTGTGTGAAACGTCCATTTTTTTTGAGTTCATGAGGCTGTGAAAATAACTGTCATCCGAACCAGTAATTCGTCTAAATAACTACTCCGAAACACCAGTTCGTTTACGTTCGTATACTAGTTCGTGTCAAGTTCAGTCAGAATCTCTAGTTTGGATAAGTTCGGATTCACTTCGGATCAGGTTCGGATGGAGTTTAGATAAACTTGTGACTAGTCAGTTCGTCTGGAGTTCGAACAAGTTCGATAAAAGTTTTTCAGTTCGGATGTAGTTCGGTTGAAGTTTGAAAGCTTTCAGTTAGTACTCAGTTCGTGTGAAGTTCGAATAACTTTTTGAGTTCGTCTCCTGTTCGGAAGAGTTCGGACTAGCAAATTTCAGTTCGTGTTGAGTTCGGATAAACAATATATCAAAATTTTCAAAATGTCGGAATTACAAGCTTTTGCGGTGATCCAATCGCATATGCAAACACTGTTGAACTACGATAATGAAATAGGAACAAGCCAAAAGGTTCCTAAGTTGTTCAAGCTCGAAGATTATTACACCTGGAAAAAGAGGTTTGAAGCATATGTCGGTACTACGGATTATGATCTTTGGATTGCAATGGATGCTCCATATTCTATCCGGTTGACAACAATAAAGTACCTATCATGAAAAGGAATCTAAACCTTTCTCAAAAAGCTGATTACTCACGTGAACAGAAAGCTTACGGAGTTCTTACTCAAGCTTTGCTGAAGGAATTATTACATCAATTTAAAACGTGCAAACATTCTCATGATTTGTGGACAGCCTTGAAGGAACGATGCGAAGGAAATGATCAATATAAAAAAAGGCAAGAAGAAGGTTCTAAGAAAGGAATTTGATAAATTCAAACAATTTGATGGTGAGGGTGTTCCAGAGTTAATTTCTAGATTTTTCCATCTTCAGTCTGAAATGGATAATGTTGAGATTAAAAAGAAAGTGAAGAGTTGAAAGAAAAATTACTTGAAGCACTTCCACCAAAATGGGAACCTTATGTCTTGATGCTTACAAATGATAAAGAATATTCAACTTTGACGTTCTTGAAATTGTTGGCAAAACTGCAAGCACGAGATCTTGAAATGAAAAATGTGAACAATACTCCTGCTGAAGTTCAGAATCCAAATGTGTACTATGGTTTTAATGCAGCAACAATACCTAGAAAATCTGGAAAACATACAAGTTCTGCACCAACAACAACATTTGTAGCTGGAAATATGTCACATGCTGGGAATATGTCTACATCATAAAGTTATGAATCAAGTTTTAGATCACAAGGATATCTGGTGTCTATTCCTGCTTGCAATACCATAAATGCTAGTAAACTTTCCTTGTCCGTGAATACGACTGAAAATTATATGGCACTTGTATCAGCTTTAGCATCATCATACTATAGGGTTATAACTGAAAAGTTAGCAATGCTGAGCTAACTGAAGAAGATTAGGATCAAGTTGACCCGGATGATCTAGAGCTAATGGACATTAACTGGCAGTTTGCTATGCTAGCTAGGAGATTGAAAAGGTTTTTGAAGAAGACAAGATGAAAAGATTTAAATTTTGGTGGACGTATCGGTTTTGATAAATCTAAGGTCCGATGTGTTAGAGCATATTCCTATGCTGCGTCGTGTCTCGTGTATTATATCTAGAATAGAGCGAGTTTGTGAGTCAAGAAGTCAACATACCATGGTGGCCGTACTAATGGTCCGCCATACCAATTGGTACGACGTACCAATTGGTCTGTCAGTTGGTACGCCGACCAGTATGTTGATACTATAAATAGTTCGTGTCAGAGAGATCTAGAGGAACTGGTAATTTTCTACTCTTAACTGTGTGTGTTCTAAGGTGTTCTGTCTCTAGAGTTGTAATCTAAGTGAATCAATAAAGCAAAGCTTTATTTACATTATGTTCATTACATTGTGACCGAATCATGCAGTAGTAAGGTCCTTCCAATGACTCAACAGTGGTATCAGATCCAGGTTGCTCTACTGTTGTGATTTGGCCATTTTCAAAATCCTAGTGAGAGAAAGTTGGGGTTTCTTAGGTTTTTCATCACTTTTCTCAATTCCGAGTGTTTCTAGGAGCTATAACTGATTTCTGAACGTTCCTAGAGTGTTTTCGCACATCACTGTTGCAAATTTCAGTTCACAAAGTCCAAAATTTAAAAAATTAGTCGATTTCATGATGGTACGCTGCTGGTACACTGGTTGAAGATCTTGGTACGCCGGCTGAATATTCTAGTACACAAGGCAATCTTCATAGAGTGTTTGGTACGCTGAGTGTTGGTACGGAAGACAATCTTCAACAATGGTACACGACGATTACTTTCTGGTCCGGAGGCAGTTACGTCGTACCAAAGTTGGTACGCTACTGTTCATTGGTACGTCGATTGGTTTCGTACGTTGAAGGGTTGGT
This sequence comes from Deinandra increscens subsp. villosa, assembly GCA_039602395.1. Taxonomy (NCBI): domain Eukaryota; kingdom Viridiplantae; phylum Streptophyta; class Magnoliopsida; order Asterales; family Asteraceae; genus Deinandra; species Deinandra increscens. The sequence goes on from JBCNJP010000007.1 coordinate 68,790,035, forward strand.
ACACGGAGAATTCTGGTACGCTGATTTGGTTTGGTGCGGTGCTTGGTACGTTCAAAGATTTGGTACGTTGAGGGTGCTTTTGGTACGCCGATAGAAAAGTGACATTCACTAAAACTGACGTAACTTGAGTTCCGTTAAGAGTTACGGGAGCTAATACCAGCCAAAACGACCATCTCGACGAGATCTACACTTTTACTTTCCTAATGACAAGTAACCTCCGGTTTGACCCCCAAAATCCGCTTCTAAGACCTCCGTTTTTGAGTTTGAAGTTTTGAACTTTGATTTTTAACTTCAAAATGAGCGATTTTCAAGCATTTTAAGCTGCTCAAACTTCAATGCGAATCATGATAAACTATGATAAGGAAATAGGAACAACTCAGAGAGTTTCTAAGTTCTGCTCATAGCAACTGAAGATCTAGCAACTGAAATCAACAAACAATTCCTGAGAAATCAACAAACAATTCTAGTTCTGCTTAAGCAACTGAAGATCTAGCTGCATTGGTATTTGCTTTCATATCATCTTTTTTTAGGTCAGTTTTTAGCCAAATTGGTCAATCCGTGTTATTTGGAGAACATTTAAATCAGTTGGATGAAAATCAGTTGAATAAATAAGATTTGGAGTGGCAGTTTGCTATGGTAGTTGAGAAGGGAAGGAGATTTATGAAGAAACATGGAAAGACATCAATTCTTCAACTAGGAAAACTTGGTTTGGATAAGAGGACAATTAAATCTTTCAAACTTTCCAACTACGGATATTTTGCTCGAGATTGCACTCAATTGTCATCTGAAAAAGTAATTCTGATAAGAATTTTCCCAATAAAGACGGAATAGCTATGATTTCTCAAACTGATGAAGGTTATGATTGGTCTAAAAACTTTCCTGATGAATCTGCCTTTATAGCAACTGTGCAAGTTGAATCAAGTGATTCTGATTCAAGTGTTAGTGGTTACGAATCAACTTGTGAATTTTATGCTCAAAATGATAAAAAGATTCAGACATTTGTTCAAGAAATAGAAGGGTTAGTTGTTGAGAGGATAAAGAAGGAAGAAGAATTAGAAAGTTTCAAACACAAGTTTGAAGATTCCGATAGAATTCTCAAGGTAAATGAGAAGGTAGTCAAGGAAAAGACCGTTTTAAAGGAAGAGTTTGTAGAGCTTCAGAAAAGATTGGATGGGATAGTTGTTGAAGACAAAGAACAAATTTTGAAGTTACAAATTGAGAATGAAGAGTTGGTTAAAAGTGCTGAAAAGTGGGAGATTGAAGCCAAAGATGCCATTGGAGATTTTGATGCTTTGTTTCAGAAATCAACAGCAAGAATAGAATTGCTTATGCAATCTTATGATGAACTTAAAAAAGAATTTGATGAAGTTACTGCTGCAGAAAACCAACATCAATTGGTACATTCTGAACTACAAGACAAAGTCATTAGTTTCAAAGAAGAAAATCAATTGCAGAAAAGAAATATTGAGATTATGAGGGAAGGGTGAAGAAAATTACACAAGAAGTGTATGATGCACATGATCAGATGAGACAAGAAAAGTTTTTGTCTAATAGAGCTTCGGAACAATTAATTGATTTAGAAAATGCGTTGGGTGAAGCACAAAAGAAAGTATCTGACTTGAATGTTGAAGTATTTGATCTTAAGCGGCAATTGAACAATCTGAAGAATTCACATTCTTTCACAAGTTACTTGTTCAAAGATGAGAATTTCAAGAAATTTTTTGGAAGCGAAGAGTATAATTAAATTCCACATCTCGTTATCCAATCTGATGCTCTAGATGATATTCATTATTTCTGATATAACTGGAGATTATTCTGAATTTGTTTCTGAGAAATCTAAGAAAAAGAAGTCGAAGTCTTCAAATAAGAAAGTGGAATCTTCAACAATTAGTGAATTCACATCTGTTCAATTTGTTTCTGGTGGAACTGGTGTACATGATAAAGAATTTTATGATGAGAAGTTGATGGAGAAAGATGAGAAAAAAGCATCTGAAGAAAAAGTTGATGAGAAGATAGTACCCAGGTTGCTAAAGTTGGTTCTTCGAGTTCTGAAGTTGATCTATCCAAGTTACCCGTTATAAATGTTCAGGTTTGGGTAGTCGGGGTAAGAAATTTGAGAAAAATGTCAAGAAAACGTGCCAAAGAAGACTCCAAAGGAAAAGAAAGATACCAACCTCGAACAAATCTATCATCTGACTCAGATATTCATTTCAACTATGGAGAAGGGATTCGGATGAAAACAAACGAAGAAGGATTCATCTAAAAGTTCTTCGAAAGAATTTACATCGTCTAGATCAAATTCAACACCTCGAAGTCCTACTTCCAAATGGGTGCATGCTAATAGGTTTCAAGTATTTGATGATTATTCTGATAGTTGTGAATCTGATGTCAGATGTCATTCATTTCGGGACAAACCACACTCTAAACGATCATACCGTTTGTGCTATCAATGTTGCCGAAAGGGACATATGGCACATGATTGTCCTGAAAAAGTCAAAAGAACATTTTCTGAAAAATCTGCCAAATTTATTGATGAATCAGGCAGAATTTTTACTGAGTTAACACCTTCCAAAACTAAATCTAAAACGAAACAATTTTTCAAATTTGATTCAAGTGTTGGTGGTTCATCACAGGATGATGACTCTGTTAAAACTAAAAAAGGCAAAAATGTAGTGGCGACCTAAGGTGGTCCGCACGACTGCAAATGATTTTGTTGAAGACACTGGTCGAACAGAAGCTGTGTGCTTCGGGTCATTTGAATACTAATAATTTAAATCCAGTGTGTAGGTACTTCAAGAGGACATGTCGGTGATTGTGAAGTTCACGCTTCAAGCAGTTGCTGATAAGGGAGTTTCCTGCATAATTTTAATTCAATGCTTCATATTACAAAACTAAAAGTTTTTTTTCTCTGAAAGTTAAAAACTGAATGGTATTAGTATCGATTGGTAAATTTTATCTCTTTTAAATTTCGTATGTAGTTTAGGGGGAGAATATTGAAACACTAAAAATAGTGTGTTTGTGTTTTTGTTAAAATGAAAAATCCAAAAATAGAGTTTTCATTTGAAGGGGGGAGAAAATGGAAAAATACCAAAACATTGAAAAACAGAAAATACGAAAACATTGAAAAATGAGAAATTATATCCGACATAATTAGGAAATGATGGTACATTGGCTTACGTGTCTGACTCATGGATAAACTAAATGAAAAAGCCATAAGATCATTGCTCGATGAGCTTGGCAGGCTCGACATTAAATCAGAAAGTATTCAGATGTGATATATATTAAATACTAATGCTTTACCAAGTGGATAACATCTTGAAGCATATATCAAGATATTTAAAGATATGTGGAAAAGAAAAATGAGAAGTCACTGTGTATACATGTGTTCATTTTGCAAAGATTTAAACTTGTTTGATTTTCTTTATTTTGTCAAACGATCGAACTTTATTTGCGTATCGAAAGATCGACCTTATTGTTGTTCGTTTGAAGTTCTGCTTTATTTTCTTGGTGTTTCGTATAACTCATCGGACTTTCTCTGCGTGTACGGGAGTACCGACCTGATTGTTGTTGGGTTATACACTTTCAACTTGTTTTTAATTTTCTTATTTTGTTAAATCCGAGGCCTTATCTGCGTATCGAAAGATCGACCTTAAGGTAGACGATTTAACGTTCTTTTTTTCTTTTTGCATGGAACATAGTTGACTATATCATGAATACAATCACTATGTGTTAAATCACAAGTGAAGTAACAAAATGTGATATAAAAGTATATCTGATAGTGTGGGGTACACTGGTCAAAGCAAACCTAATCAATACAATAACATATCTAGATGTTATGTGTATGATTGTGCCTGAGTTTAAGATGGACAAATTATACCAGTAATCGATATGACTTATGTGCTGAAGTAATTGAAATTGAAGTGTAGTTCAACATGTTATGTTCAATATTGAAAAACCGTCTACGGATCGTTTCTATGGATGAGACGGAAGTTTTGTCATTGATTCGTGTCGAATGATTACATGACCGAAGGAGTATACAAACGTTTAAGCTCCGGGGGAGGTTGGACAGAACCTCCCCTCTCAACACCAAGACACTGGACAAAAACTTGCACAGAAATACAAAGATAACACAATTTATACTAAACTTTCTGTCCGAACTGGGGTACCTCCGAACCTGGAGTTCGGACCACCTTAGGACACCCCCGAACTTGGAGTTCGGCTAAGGTTCGGACCCCAGATCTTGTCCACTCTCAAATCTGCATCTTCGTCAATTCGAACAGTAACGACCACACAAGGTTCATGCACTAACAAATTCTCCCTTGGACGATACTGTCGAATCCAGACATTGATCTTCTAGCAATCTTCATCAGTCAGTCTGCTACATCTTGAATCTTGATTATCAGCAAACTCCCCTTGGACTGAAACTTCAGGTTTGCAGGAAACGGTTCGAATCTTGTACAATCTCCACAACCAATAAAATTTCCCTTAGCTTCAAGCGCAACCATCCAATTGGAACCGACATGTATGATAATGGTTCACTTCATAAGTTGTATCCGGAAATTTTAAAGACACACGAACATCACTGCATCTTGATAATAATCTTCAATCTTCACCGAATTGTAACACATTCTGATCTTTATGAAAACAGACACGATCAGCATCTTCAATCACATAAATTCCCCCTCAGCATCTAATCCATCCCAATATATTACTCCGGTAAACGTATATCCCGTTGTAGACTGGAATCTGACCAAGTCTTTCCACAACTCAAGAAAGTATCGGGCATATAACAGAGAGTTCCAAACCATAATATTAAAGCTTTGACAAATCGGTTCGCACGAACATCAGAATATACCACCTTTCCATGAAGATCAAAAACCACCATCATCCCTGAACTGATTGCTTTTAAATATTCACTTTTTCAATTATGAAACTTTGAAAGTTTTTAGGGTCCCCAATTTCCCCCTAAACAAGTGACATATTCAAATCTTCAATTTCTTATGATTCAAACCCCGCATTCTTGTAGTGGAATGATAAACTCAAGTGGCCCGCAACGAAATCTTTAATCTCATTCAATCTCCAGTTTGTGTAGAAAGATAATCTCTGACAAACATTCCCAAGTAATCATAACCATGTCTCTGAATCTCTGTCCATCATCAGAAACACGCATTCTTGAATCTCTGTCCATCATCAAGAACAATGACTACCCACAAACACATTTCTTGAAATTTGATCACTAACTCGTAACAAGTATCGGAATCTGGATTTTCTTCAAACATAACACCCCACAGCTACCGAATCAATGGTAAACTCGATAACTGATCCGCTTCTGTACCCATCTAACGGGGGTTCGGGGGCAACGCCCCTGAGAAGCGGGGTCCAAGGGGCGGCAGCCCCTGGCGGGCTTCAAGGGGCAGAGCCCCTGGCTGGGGCCGTGCTACCTCCGAACCTGATCCTCCGAACCCTCTCCGAAACTGACCTTCGGACCTCATCCGAACCTGACCTTCAGAACCTCCTCCGAACCTGACCTTCGGACGTCCGAACCTGGAGTTCGGAGCGGTTATTTTTCAGATCTGTTCTTCGGCCGAACCTTGTCCGAACTCGAACTGGAAATTTTTGAAATTGAACCAGACTCAGAATTTGATTGAATTTTGACATCTAGAGGCTTCTGTTAGGTAACAACATGACTCAAAAAGACTCGATTGATTGAAAATCAATCAGAAACACTTTCAATCACCCCTAACCGAAGGTTTAACGTCTCGAAATGAAGAAAAACGATAGATTTTGACCATAGAAAGAGCAAACAGCTCTGATACCAACTGAAAAACCGTATAAGGACCGTTTCTATGGATGAGACGGAAGTTTTGTCATTGATTCGTGTTGAATGATTACATGACCGAAGGAGTATACAAACGTTTAAGCTCCGGGGGAGGTTGGACAGAACCTCCCCTCTCAACACCAAGACACTGGACAAAAACTTGCACAGAAATACAAAGATAACACAATTTATACTAAACTTTCTGTCCGAACTGGGGTACCCCGAACCTGGAGTTCGGACCACCTTAGGACACCCCGAACTTGGAGTTCGGCTAAGGTTCGGACCCCAGATATTGTCCACTCTCAAATCTGTCTGTTCGTCAATTCGAACAGTAACGACCACACAAGGTTCATGCACTAACAAATATGATCCCAAGTTGTGATCTTTCTCACAAAAGACAAAAATAGTGTCTGATTCAGTATCGCATTTATGTTTCATATCTTAGAAAAGTCAAAAAGATTTTCGGTGTGTTTTAAAATAAAGTTTCAAAAAGCCAATTTTTTTTTTCTTATTTGTTTTCGACCGATCGATACAAGATACAAAATTATGATTTCAAAAACTATATCTTGGATTCTCGAAGATAAGTTTTGTGCCAAGATTAAATTAATTTTGATAAAAAAAGAAAGCCGCGTTTCTGTCTTTTGAAATTTGCAAGTTATTTTCTGTGACAAGACTAAAGCATGGTGAAAGGGGGAGTTTGTAATATCTTTCACAAGTGGATCTTGAAGTTCAAATATTGTTCAAGTTATGATCCAGCCATGCAAACTCTAGTTCTGACAAGATTTCTAGTTAAAGATCAGACGTAGCGATGCTAAAGTTTGAAGACTGAAGTCTAGTTGGAATATGATAGATAGATAGATAGATACAGTACGCATTAAGGGGGAGTTTGTTAGAGCATATTCCTATGCTGCGTTGTGTCTCGGGTATTGTATCTAGAATAGAGTGAGTGTGTGAGACAAGAAGTCAACTTACCATGGTGGCCGTACCAATGGTACGCCGTACCAATTGGTCCGCCAGTTGGTACGCCGACCAGTATGTTGATGCTATAAATAGTTTTTGTTAGAGAGATATGGAGGAACTGGTCATCTATACTCTTAACTGTGTGTGTTCTAAGGTGTTCTCTTTCTAGAGTTGTAATCTAAGTGAATCAATAAAGCAAAGCTTTATTTACATTGTGTTCATTACCTTGTGATCGAATCATGCAGTAGTAAGGTTCTTCCAGTGACTAAACATGTAACACCCCAAAAATCTAAAGGTAATAAATATATATGTTTTTATATATTTTTATATGTGAGAATATGTGTCGTATGTTATAAACATGTTAAAATATTAAATAATGTGTAATTGAAGTTATAACGATAAACTATGAGTTTATCGGATTAAAATAGTAATAAAAAACGTGTTTGCATGTTATATAAATGTTATATATGAGTTATATTAGTGATACATGTATACACATGATGATATAGGTGAATACGAAGTTGCGAAGATATTTGATAGAAAGAAATATAGGCGAAATTGGAATAATAGTTAGATAAATAATTAAGTTTATCTAATCGTTTTGCGCGTCCCGAGGCTTAGATGATTATAAGAAAAAAGTATTAGGATATTTAGGAACCTTAGATTCATGTTTTATATAAGTTCGAGGGTTAAATATGGCATTTGGGAAAGTTCTAGGCTTGTTTGAAAAGTAAAAGAGGAGCTCATGACAAGTGTCATTTTTTGGTTGATTTGGTGTCATATTCACTTGCCATGTATCATGTTCACCACCCTTAGGTGTCAAAATTAATGCTTAGTCATCATGCCATGTGTAAGCATCAGGTTAGAAGTGTTTGGCTATAAATATGCCATAAATCCATCCATTTTTCCTTGCTAATTCACCTAAAACCTCTAAGAAACCTCAAGAACACCAAGAACACTCTAGCTTGCATTTTTGAAGATTCAAAGGGAGTTAGGAGCCCATCTTCTGGAATAGATCAACTTAAGGTATGTTTAACATGATTCATTCGTGACACTTAAATATGCCTTTTAAGAATAATGCAAGAATAAGGTTCTTGAACACGTTTTATTGAGATTGGGAGTTCTAGTGGGAATCATGGGTTGAAATTCGGTATGAAGCCTTAGAATAACATGTTTTAAGAAAGCCTTAAGTTATTTCATGTTCAAAGAAGGTTTAGTATGGTTTCACCATGTTGGTTTATCAAGAACAAGTAAACCAAGAACAAGAACATAAACATTGGTGTTTTGATCATAGTAATTCCGCCTCCTGGTCGTGATAACGCCTATACGGTCGGTCATGATCATCACCAAACTAAAACACAAATCTGGGTGATATCTCATAGTAATCCCGCCTCTTGGTCGTGATAACGCCTATACGGTCGGTCATGAGAATCACTCATCAAGGGCATAAAGGCTCGGGCAAGGTTAATAATATTCAACAAAAGAACATAATTATATATATGCACTAAGTATATATGAGTTAAAACATGGGTTTTGATAAAGTATAGAATGTACCGAGTTACTCGGATATCTAGAAGTTGGTGCGGACTGGAAGGGTGGCGCCTGTACATTGGGGTTTCTGGCATAGTGGCGTTGTCGCATAAATCCCAACTGGGACATGGCAAACGCTTCACTGGGCGATCCCGGAGTGAGCGTTTACTTATAGGAATGAACCTCTTCATAAATATCACTAAAAGAATACTTTTTCCCGCAAATGGCAAAACGGTTATTTTTGACAAATGAATGTTAAACCAACAAGTGGTTGGGTTTGGGTTAAAGGGTTAGTCTTAATGACCATTTGTAACCTCTAGGATGTCTTGCTAGGGACATCACGTTAAAGCAAGTTAGTTTCACGAAGGAATAAGGCAAGAAACTACTTCGCAACCTAAGGTGAGTTCTATGAGCCCTCTTTTAAATTGTCTAAATGCTTTAAACCGTTTTGGGCTGATATACATAACGTTTTGTGAAAATACTCTCAATTGTTATAATTGCTTGTTATATGTATTGATTGTATGGTGATGATTAGAGGAAAGATAGATTGCTATTTTGATGTTTCTAGTAGAATAGATTAAGAATGGTAATCGAGAAAAGATTGGTGAATAAGGGGCTTCTGAAGCAAGAAGTTAAATAGTGTTATCCCAATGGTGTTAAAACCAAGCGTCAAAGCTAAGCGGCGTCAAAGCCAGAAAGCGTCAAAGCTAAGCGGCGTCAAAGCCAGAAAGCGTCAAAGCTAAGCGGCGTCAAAGCCAGAAAGCGTCAAAGCTAAGCGGCGTCAAAGCCAGAAAGCGTCAAAGCTAAGCGGCGTCAAAGCCAGAAAGCGTCAAAGCTATATAGTGTCAAAACTAAGGGACTGTTGCTACACGATGTGTTCATAAGGTAAATAGAACACTATTTCCCTAAGATAACACTTATTATTAGGATACGTTCTTAATGTGAGACAAGGATGACAAAGCAACAGAAGGTTAGTCTATTCACGAGGCTAGGATATGTGAATATATGTGCTATATGCTGTGTGTTTAATTGTCTAATTGCAGAATTGTGTTTGACAGACCTAAGTGCCTTTGAAAGGTAAATTTTTCCAAAAACGTAGAACTCACCAGCGTAAGCTGACTTGTTAAGTTATGTATGTCAGATGAGGCTGGACCTTCGGATCAAAAAGGGAAAGCTGAGATGTGAGCAGGAACTAGGGGGCGTACATTATGAAGACAATGTCAAGCTATCAAGAGAAGACATTTTCGAAGACTGGCATGGAGATATTTATTTATCTTTTGTATTTGTCTCTCTTACTATGTAATACTTGGCATATGAATAAAAGTTTTTATTTCCGCTGCTTTAGTTATCTCTGTTGTACCTTGTGTTCATGAGTAAATCCGATGCGTGACCGCTCCTAGGGCCAAGTCTGGGAGTGGGCGTCACAAAACACGATGCTACAACTGTTCTAACTTTGGTCATTTCGCAAGGGAATGCTCTCAGCCAAAGAAACAGGAATACCAGAAATACACTTCTAAAGCTAAAGCTCCATCAAACAATGCAAAATTAAACACATCTAGTTCAGGGAGTAACTCTAACTCTAAGACTGATTCTACTAAAGCTTTTGTATCTCAAGAAGACAAGACTTAGAATTAGGGAAATCAGTGCACTGATTCTAATGCTTTGATTGTCAAACATGTGCAAGATGAAGATACTCTAACTGAATCGACTTTTAAAGATGATGACGCCTATGATGTGACATAATCAGTTGAAGATGTTCAAACACAGCTCAAAGAAATTTTTTCTTTTATGGCAAAAACAATATGATGTGTGGTAAACACATCTAATTTTCCTTTGTATTTTGTATAATATTTGAGTCAGTTTATATGCTTTTCATTAAATTATAATATTTGTGTCTTAATTAGTTTGTTGAGTCATTTTTTATATATTTTGGTGTGAGTTTAACTCTTTTATTTTCGATTGTGATTTAATTTAATTGTGTTTAACATGGTTAAATATATTTGTTGCAGGTTGGTATAACTGCCCAAGGGGATGATATAATATTTCATCAAAGTTTAAGGGTTAAAGAATTATTTATGAAAGAACAAGGGGCGGAGTTACGCGTCAGTAAAAGATCAAGGGCTGAATTGCAGTTATTGAAAAGTTCAATGCTAATTTATTTGTAATGTAGAAGCAATTCGCACGGAATGGAAGTCGGCGAAACCGACTTATATGTCGGTGCACTAAAAGAAATAGAAAGAAGAATTTAATTGAGCTCTAATTAAATCACGTTGATCTTGATTTTTATGTGGGCTGGCACATAAATTGATATCATGTTTGGGACTTTGGGCTGGACCAAAAATATAAAAGTCGGTTAAAATTTGCGATGGGATTGAGATGATAAATAAATAGAGGAATTAGCAATTCACATGGGGGATTCCGCACATCAAATTTAATTCAGCGGACACAAGGACTTTCAAACGGCAACTTGAGAGACTTGGAGCAGATTTTGGATGTGAGAAAAGGTGGAGATCGATAGGAAGACTCGAGGAAAATTATTCAACACAGATTAAGCATTCGGGTTCTTTCTTTCTTGTGATTTCTTGATTATTTGTTTAGACTACAACTATGTGTTCCTCCAACCTCTCTATTTTTATCGTTATTTTTAGTTTGAACATGTTGGTAGGCTAATTTTATGCTACCACCTAGATCGTTATGATGACTTTTTAATATTTATGATTTTATTTGGTTGTGACAAGTTTTATGATGAATGATTATTCTAGTAAATTCCTCTAAGTGATTGCAATTGGTGTATATGCATGTTAACATTAGGGTTTTATTTATTAATTAATACTTGAGTTGCCTTCGAATGTCTTTTGGGTTGGGTAATTCATCTAAAGTCTCTAGCTTTAGGGTTAGTAACCGAAGAGTGGTTTAGGAGACGTCCCGAGCCATAGTTATTAATTAATATTTATTATCTTGATTTTAATATTCTGCTTATCTAGAGACCCAAAAAGTAATAGATTGTCGGCTAGTCGGGTTGGTTAATGAACTAGGACAACATTGTCTCAAAAGGAAGTGCCCTAGGAATTTGTCTAATCTACTATTTCATGTCAGTTGCAGTAATTAGAGGTAGTTTCGCTTATCTTAGGGTTCCTTAGATTGTTTTGAAGGATGTTAGGGTAAGTGAATCGGGAAGAACTTAAAAGGTGAACCGATTGTCCGAGCGTTAGAGTTGTCAATTAGGAAGAACTCAAAAGGTGAACTAATCAAACCGGTGTATTTATTCTAACCGTTAGGTATTCTATCAGTAACGTCCTGGGAGTGATTCGGGGGCTCATAGGGTTTCTAGAGGTTGTGTCTTAAGATCCTAGTTCCATCAGAATTGTCATAACCGAGTGAGGTCGTTAACATTAATTAGGATTCTAGGTCTAGGTGTTACCTTTCTCATCTTCGAATTCGTCTAAAGTTTCCTAGTCGTCAGCAGTTAGTTTAGTTAGTTTAATTAGTTAATTTTAGTTAATTAAAACTTAAAGTCAATTTCTCAAATTTCCATTCTTAGGTCCTAGGTTGAGTCTTGTTTATAGAGTGTCCTAGGTTCGATATCCGGTCTTCCTTAGCTTTACTATAATCCGACAGGTACACTTGCCTTAGGGTTCGGTCTAGTTTAGGTAATTTTGGTAAAATTTAGGTGTGTCTAGGTCTAGGTTAGGTCTCGGTTTTAATAGTTATTCTTAGGTACATTTCGAACACATCAAGTTTTTGGCGTCGTTGCCGGGGACACTTGGCAATAGCAAGATTAACTTAGGTCGTTATTAGGAAATTTTGAGTCTTTTTAGGTTTTCTTTCCCGTCTAGAGTTTTAGGATTTATTTCCGTGTCTAGTATTTTAAGTTTTTTCTTTATGTGTTTTATTATTGAGTCTAGAGTCTGTAGGATTTCCTTTCTCGAGTCTAGAATTTTGTTAGGTTTATTTTTCTTTGCGTCTAGAGTTTTAGGTTTCATTCATGAGTCTAGAGTTTTAGGTTAGTTTTTAAGTCTAATTATTTTTTATTTATTTTGTTTTGTATTATTTTTAATTTTATTTTGTGTTTTTCGCCATTGCCACAATCAATCTACCGAGCTTCATCGTTTATATCTGACAGTTCACAGAGGAGATGGCCACATGGAGTAGATATGATTCTAGGTTACCTCAGGGCTTGGAGGTTGTAGAGAATGCTTTTAGCCTTATAAAACGACTTCAAGCAGAAAACATGCCACGTTGTATGAGCTGCGGTGGACCACACCACTACCATGATATTTTTCTGGTTCACGTTGGTATAGGTAGAGCTCTTTGTCAACGGATCTTCGAAGAGCGAGAAGAATGAGAAAGGCATACGAGGGAGTCATCAAGAACAGTATTTGAAGGAATCCGATATCAGGAGACGTTAATGGACGTTGAAGCCCCACCTCCGGTTAATCAGGGTATCCAATGGATTTGTGATGATGATGAGTGTGACCTGAACCAATGGACAAGTGATAGTTCGACAGACGCCGTGGATATCACTGAAAAGGAAGATTTGATAGTAGAGGAGAATGATCCGGAAGATGAAATATCAGAAGATGATGATGAGAAGCTTCCCACGGATGATGACATGGTTGACGAGGATGCATACCCTTCGGATCCAATTTGGGAGTGGTCGGAGGAAGAGGACAACATTTTGTGGGATGAGGAGTGTGAAGATGAGATCGCAGCGAGTGTAACTACTAATGAGGTGGCTGAGGAAAGATTTGAGGAGGTGCTTCATAAGGGTGATTTAGATGATTTATTTGAAGCGCAAATGATAGAGGAGTTTGGTGATGAGTGGATGACCATGTCACACGTGGTAATAGATGAGGATCGGTTTGACTCGGAGGGCGCTTTGAAGAAGCTTGAAGCTATGTTATACGAGGAACCGGTCATAGATGGTGAAAACCATCCACTCGAGGAGAATGTTGAACATGATAGCGAATCTCAGACACCAAGGTGTGAACCGTACTCAATCTCCATTCGGGACGTGCTAAGGTGTGAGAAACCAACAGAGGAGCCTAAGGATGTCCCACTTAGTAATTTAGTTAGTGTTGATGATGATTCTGTGTTTAGTCCAAGTGTGGGGACGTTAGAGGAATTTAGTTGTAAGAGTGACCCGAGGTTAAGCTTTCTGGTAGTTATTACGTTGATTCCGGGTATATTTAAACATTGGTGGGTTGACTGGTTGTTAAGTGTGATTTTTGGCGGTTGGTTAGTTAATGCTTTGGGAATTCTAAAAACGATTCGATGATTATAGCCATTGTTAGTAAGAATATTAAGGAGAAGCCACCTAATTGAGTTAGCTGAATACTTGAGGAAGCCCGAGTTGTAAAATTTATGTAACTTAGTTATTTTATTTTGCTTTATTTTGCATTTCGCTTTTGTCGTTTTTCTGTTGTGTTTTTCGTGTTTGCAGGACAATCGAGGAGTTGAGAGGTGAAATCATGCGCCAAACGCGTTCCAGCAATTCAATTCTTGACATCTTGATTCCAGGCCCGATGATATTTGAACGTGCATGATGGACGAATTATAGTGGAGGGTGAAGTACAAATAGCTCATATTCGATCATAAATTAAAATCAGGGGAGTTCGTTCCTTTTTAGTTTTATTTCTTTTTATTTTTTTTATTTTCGTCTATTTAATTTAGTCGTTTTTCCAGCTCAAAGTGTGGGGATGGGAAGACTACGTCTTTAGTCTTGAGTCGTGTTTTTATTTTTTTAATTTTTAGGTTAGTTTGAGTCTTTAATAAAAAAAAATCCAAAAAAAATCAAAAAATTAAAAAATTGTTCAAAAAATGTCCAAGAATCTGGCTGCAATTAATGCAATTAATGGAAAATGATAGTACAATCAGGATCAATTTTCTAACTAAATGTGCATAAATGATAAATTATTGTTGTTAGTGATATCTTTAGCTAGTTTTGATGTATTGGTAGACCCAGCTAATCTATTATGCTTAAAAATCCTTATGCTTCAGAAGTAAATATAATAGATCATAAATGAGTAAAATCAGGATACTTTAATGGGTTCCCATCTTATTATGAGTGATGTAAACCGATACTGTCAAAAATAGATGATAGGTACCTTAGTTTTTGAAAGTGTATATGTCTCAAAAATAAGCATGCCTCTGTCTTTTTATGAAAATAAATCCGACTTTGGTGGCGCTTGCAAAATTTCATGTTCCATCAATAATTCTGCTTGAGCTGAGTTAAATACCCTATGTGCTACCCATCGGGTTCACTCTCAATGGATGTTTCTCTAGGTGAAGCTCTTGAAAAAAAAGAGAAAAAAAGAGAAAAATATATATAGCTCACAAATAACAGACCATTCATCCATCATTCCATCCATTTTTGAGATATATATAGTTTTAAATACTAGGGTAGGAAAATCTAAATGGTTTAACCTGTGCCTTGACTCTTGAGACGGGATTAGGGTAAAGTTGCAATTTTTAAGTGTGGGACACATTAAGTAGAATGATAGCTAAATTAAATAAATTAAATAAATTAAATTGATGCATTTGGGGCTGAACGGTTGGTGGTTGAGTTTAATCGGATAGAAATACTGGTAATCGAACTAGTATATAAGATTGAGAAAGTAGCCGTGAGAAATTAAATGGGAAATTGAAATAATAAGTTAGAGGTTGAGTTCTGGTTATGATTCCATTGCAGTATTTTTTCGAGGATGAAAAAGTAGTAAGTGTGGGGATGTTTGATGTGTGGTAAACAAATCTAATTTTCCTTTGTATTTTGTATAATATTTGAGTCAGTTTTGAGTCGTTTTATATGCTTTTCGTTAAATTATAATATTTGTGTCTTAATTAGTTTGTTGAGTCATTTTTTTATATATTTTGGTGTGAGTTTGACTCTTTTATTTTTGATTGTGATTTAATTTAATTGTCCTTAAAATGGTTAAATATATTTGTTGTAGGTTGGTATAACTGCCCAGAGGGATGATATGATATTTCATCAAAGTTAAAAAGTTAAAGAATTAATTATGAAAGAGCAAGGGGCGGCGTTGCGCATTAATAAAAGATCAAGGATTGAATTGCAGTTATTGAAAAGTTCAATGCTAATTTAATTGTAATGCAGAAGCAATTCGCACGGAATGGAAGTCGGCGAAACCGACTTATATGTCGTTGCACTAAAAGAAATAGAAAGAAGAATTTAATTGAGCTCTAATTAAATCACGTTGATCTTGATTTTTATGTGGGCTGGCACATCAATTGATATCATGTTTGGGACTTTGGGCTGGACCAAAAAAACAAAAGTCGATTAAAAATTGCGTTGGGCTTGAGATGATAAATAAATAGAGGAATTAGCAATTCACATGGGGGATTCCGCACATCAAATTTAATTCAGCGGACACAAGGACTTTCAGACGGTAACTTGAGAGACTTGGAGCAGATATTGGACTTGAGAAAAGGTGGAGATCGATTGGAAGACTCGAGGACAATTATTCAACACCGATTAATTATTCAGGTTCTTTCTTTCTTGTGATTTCTTGATTATTTGCTTAGACTACAACTATGTGTTCATCTAAACTCTTGATTTTTATCATTATTTTTAGTTTGAACATGTTGGTAGGCTAATTTTATGCTACCACCTAGATCGTTATGATGACTTTTTAATATTTATGATTTTATTTTGTGACATCCGAGAATTTCAAGGTTTACTTCCGTTAGACAATTCCGTTAGTTACGTTATAAGTGTTAACTTAGTAACTAATGTTTAACTAGGCCGAATACGCCCACGTCCTTTGGTTGATCACCGAACCCGTCCATATGTGCTATGTGTTCATTTGTTGTTGTCATTATGTGCAATGTGATTTAAATACATGAGTTAGTATTGTGAATAGCATGACAATTTATGAATCGTGTTTATCTTGCTTAGAATATGAAATTGACCACTTTTGGGTAACCAGCGAAACTACCGGGCGAAACTATAGTGTCGCCCGACAGTCTATTGGCTCACTCGTGATCAGAGCCAGTTTCGCTTGGCCAGCGAAACTGCCAGCGAAACTAGGCCCTGATATATATTAACATAAAACCCTAGTTGCCTCATTTTTGCACCATTCTCTCCAAAACACACACACACACTCCTGGAATTCTGGTCTGTCGAGAAACACAACAAAACATCAAGATCTCAGCCTCAAGACAACATCCATTCGATTCCTTGTTCGAATCGTGAGTCCCAAAACCTCTCTTTATGCCTTTTCTTTGAGTTTTCTTAAAAAGCATGCTTAAACTTTCATGAAACTGCTTGATCTGCTAGTATGTTGCTTAGGGATGTTAGATCTGTTATAAAGTTTGCAACTTTACGTATGAAATCCAACCATGATAAAGATTTATGCTATTTAGGTCATTTTAGGGTTTTAAATGTATTTTGGTGATTTGATGATGAAAATGCATGTTTAAGGTGTTAAAGCTTACTGATTTATGTTGGTAAATGGTTATGTATGCTAGATAATGAATTGCATGTAATATGGAAGCTGTTAGATTGATTTTTAGCCTGATTTATGTGTTTTTCGCGACTAGCGAAACTGTCATGTTCTCTGGGCGAAACTGTCCAGCGAAATTATGCATATCTTCAACCAGCGACACTATGGAGCGAAACTATAGTGTCGCCGGGTAAACCGACCAGACCAGCTCGAGCGAATCTACCGAGCGAAATTCCCTGAACGAAAGTTCAAACCAGTTTCGGGCGAAACTAGGCTAGCGAAACTGTGCCAACAGTTTCGAGCGAAACTAGCCTAGCGAATCTGTGTCATCGGGTATTGCCTAGCGAAAGTGCTGCCCGTGCACACAGCGAAACTGTCTAGCGAAACTGCTAGCGAAACTGCTAGCGAAACTGAGACCAAAATCCAAACTTGTGCAATTTGCTTGAATGTTATGCCATGACTTACATGATTATGATACATGATCAACCATCGGTGTCGTGTGTCGTTATGTCGAGTCATAGTTTCAACGTGCTATGTTATGGGCCATAGTGACGTTAAGTGAAGGTTAGACACAAAACTAATACTTAAGACCTAAACGTGTTCATAGGTCTTCGTTAAGCATACTTGGATTATTAACAAGTGTAGCAGTGCAACCCAAGGTGAGTGTCACTAATCCGATTACCGTGAACCCGTTTGGGTCACAACGAATAACTAAATGAAAAACAATGCTGACAACCTTATGAGTGCTATGCACCTCCCTGATGAACCTGAAAACTTGGAGTGCTCGGCACCCACTTGACGAACTTGAAGTGCTTTAGGGGAAGCACTTGTGAATTACTTAAACAACTATTTCTGAAATGAAACTGAAAACATTTTTGAGATTCGTGAGAATCCGGTAAACCTTTTTAATATGGCTAGCGTAGGTTAAAGTCTAAACCACATGATATCACATGATTTCTAAGGATGCCTTGAAACTTAAAAGTCCTCAAATAAATTGTATCATTAATTGTAAAGCGAGGGGATGTTGGGTAGACCTACTGGAGTTTGACAAACTCCGCCCCGTGGCACGGGGAGTGCACGGAGGTACAATATCAGCCTATCTGACCGTGATCCCGAGAGGACACCGGGGAGGCAAAACCGCGATGACGTAGGTCCGCAGTACTGATGGCACGGCCACTACAATAATTTATGGTCAGCTTTGGTACAAACTTCCTTAGTGCATGGAACAACGGATTAGCTACCCGCGATATCGATTGAGCACTTTAACTATACAAAACTAGTACATACCCGATAACGTAGGTTACGGACAATACCTTTACTAAACCACAATACTACGATTTTGAATATCACAAAGCATTGCTTTTCACAAACAAATATTACATAAGTACATGTTGACACGATTATGATTATTAGACCGGGCCACTGCGTGACAAGCCCACTGTGAACTCACCAACCGTTAGGTTGACACTTGCAAACTTTTGCAGATCGCTAAGGAGTATCCGGAGCGGGTTGGCATGGCACATGAAGACTTTTATTTTAATTAAACTAAATTGGGAATTTAATACACTGATTTGTAAAGCAAGTGGTTAGTGCTAAGATGATATTTTGTTCCACTGCGTAACTTGAGATTGTTTTTATGATATATATTTGGACTAACTCTGATTCGTTTAGTATTTGTAACTAATGGTTGTGGTCCTGGTCTGGTCGCACCGCTTAACGGTATAAACTCCATTAGTGGTTAATTTGGGGGTGTGACATATTTGGTTGTGACAAGTTTTATGATGGATGATTACTCTACTAAATTCCTCTAATTGATTGCAATTGGTGTATATGCTTGTTAACATTAGGGTTTTATTTATTAATTAATACTTGAGTTGCCTTCGAATGTCTTTCGGGTTGGGTAATTCATCTAAAGTCTCTAGCTTTAGGGTTAGTAACCGAAGAGTGGTTTAGGAGACGTCCCGAGCCATAGTTGTTAATTAATATTTATTATCTTGATTTTAATATTCTGCCTATCTAGAGACCCAAAAGGTACTAGATTGTCGGGTAGTCGGGTTGGTTAATGAACTAGGACAACATTTTCTCAAAAGGAAGTGCCCTAGGAATTTGTCTAATCTATTATTTCGTGTCAGTTGCAGTAATTAGAGGTAGTTCCGCTTATCTTAGGGTTCCTTAGATTGTTTCGAAGGATGTTAGGGTAAGTGAATCGGGAAGAACTCAAAAGGTGAACCGATTATCCGAGCGTTAGAGTTGTCAATTAGGAAGAACTCAAAAGGTGAACTAATCAAACCGGTGTATTAATTCCAACCGTTAGGTATTCTATCAGTAACGTCCGGGAAGTGATTCGGGGGCTCATAGGGTTTGTAGAGGTTGTGTCTTAAGATCCTAGTTCCATCAGAATTGTCTTAACCGAGTGAGGTCGTTAATATTAATTAGGATTCTAGGTCTAGGTGGTACCTTTCTCATCTTTGAATTCGTCTAAAGTTTCCTAGTCGTCGGTAGTTAGTTTAGTTAGTTTAATTAGTTAATTTTAGTTAATTAAATCTTAAAGTCAATTTCTCAAATTTCCATTCTTAGGTCCTAGGTTGAGTCTTGTTTATAGAGTGTCCTAGGTTCGATATCCGGTCTTCCTTAGCTTTACTATAATCCGACAGGTACACTTGCCTTAGGGTTCGGTCTAGTTTAGGTAGTTTCGGTAAAATTTAGGTGTGTCTAGGTCTAGGTTAGGTCTCGGTTTTAATAGTTATTCTTAGGTACATTCCGAACACATCACAATACCTGAACATGATGATTCTGATGAAGTTGTTAAGAAAGGAGTTAGAAGTGCTGATGAAAGAGAAAGATGCTTTGATCAAAGACTGTGAAGCTGATAAAGCTGAAGCTCTAGATGCAGCGAACAACTTTGAAGCATTATTCTAACGAAGCTATCCTTTACAACAGAAATATGAAAAAGCACACAAGAATGTTGTAGGAGCTAGTGAAAGTGCGTGAGCGTACGGATCTTCTACTTAGTCGTAATGAAATCAATGAAATACGAGATGAAACACAAAGAGTAAATACAAATGAGCTTTGTATTAACCACAAAGATCATAGAGTACACAGAGAATATATGACGCGGAAGCTTAGACTATTACTCTACAATACAAGACGACCTATTTATAAGGCTGAAACCCGACTGGCCGAACCTCAGGTTCGGCCACAAGCTCGGAGCTGTCCGGACTCCAGGTTCGCTGGGAGTTCGGACCTCAGCAATCTTGTGTGATCCGTCTTGTATTCGATACTTCACATGACGATCAAGGACCATGTATCAACAAACTCCCCCTCGGCATGTGCAGTATCATCTTCTCCATTCAAACATGTATCTTGTATCTTCAATTAAACTCTTCCTCGATCTTGACGATGAGTTCAATCTTGAACACTTGATATTTCATCGTGTGTAATCTCTTTATCAACAAACTTCAGAAGACTTGAAGTTGTGATGTGCTCTTCCCACTTAGAAACCTGCCAACATAAATTATCTTGGTGCAAAATGTCTCTTCGAGACTCCAAGATATTTTGATTTTGAAAATGATTTCGTATTTCGTGTTGATCAAACGAAAACAAATAAGAAACAAAATCTTTTTGGCTTTTAGAAAGTTTATATCAAAACACACCCAAAATCTTTTTGATATTTTCTGATTAGAAATGTAAAGCATTACAGAATCAGACACTATTTTTGTCTTTTGTGAGAAAGATCACAACTTGGGATCATATTGGTCATAACATGCTGCACTACATTTCAATTTCAATTATTGAAGCACATAAGCCATGCCGATTGCAGATATATTTTGTCCAATTTTAAACTCTGGCACAATCATACTCTTAACATCTGGATATGTTAAGGTATTGATTAAATTTGCATTGACCAGTGTACCCCACACTATCAGACATACTCAGATATAATTTTGTTTATCACATTTTGTGATCTCATTTGTAATTGTAATCACACAATGATTGTAATCATGATATAGTCAACTGTGTTCCATGCAAAAAGAAATAAGAACGTTAAATCGTCTACCTTAAGGTCGATCTTTCGATACGCAGATAAGGCCTCGGATTTAACAAAATAAGAAAATAAAACAAGTTGAAGTTGTATAACTCAACAACAATCAGGTCGGTACTCTCGTACACGCAGAGAAAGTCCGATGAGTTATACGAAACACCAAAGAAAATAATGCAGAACGTCAAACGAACAACGATCAGGTCGGTCTTTCGACACGCAGAGAAAGTCCGACCGTTTGACAAAATAAAGAAAATGAAACAAGTTTAAATCTTTGCAAAATGAACACATGTATACACAGTGACTTCTCATTTTATTTTTCACATATCTTTTTCTTGATATATCATGAGATATGCATCAAGATGTTATCCACTAGGTCAAGCATCAGATTTAGTGTATATCACATTTGTATACTTTCTGATTTGCTGAGCCTACCTTGCACATCGATCAAATGGTCTTATGGCCTTTTCATTTACTTTGTCCATGAGTCAGACACTGTCAACCAATGTACCATCATTTCCCAATCATGGCGGATACAATTTCTCATTGTTCAATGTTTTTGTCTTTTACAAATTTCTCCCCTAAAAATGACAACTCTATTTATAGATTTTCATTTTTACGATTTAAAAAAACAAAACTCCCCCTCAGAATGAGACGAAGTGAAAAACAAGAAAAATTGATCAACCAACACAAACACTAGCAGTTAAGTCTTGTTGAAAACAAAAATTGATTTTGAAATTCAATTTAATTAGAACAGATATTTCACAATCAGCAATTTTCCAATCACCAAAAGGTCTTCCTGAAACACCAGCTTGACACCAAATAAAACATTAGTTGCATTGGGATCGACCCGAATCAGCAGTGTCGGGTCGCCCGGTGTCTTTCACAAAGTCCTTGTTGGCCTTGGAAACAACTTTTGGTTTTCAAATTTGTAAAAGGTTTAATTTTTTATCAGAACCTGAATCAGATTTAACCGACGTACTTGATTTAGACCAAGACGATTTACGAGTTGACTTAAGCTTTGGAGACCATGGTTCATAAAAAATTTGACCTTTGTGATCCACATATTTTGCAGTTTTGTGGATATATGCAGTCGTCGGACAATCAGCAGCTAGATGTCCTGGTTGACGACATACATAACAAAGTCTTTCTCTAAAACTGTTTGAAAAATGGTTTGATTTTTTAGAATAAGATGAATGTTCAGAATGAAAGTTATCAAAGAAACCATCAGAAGAATCTTACCTAGGAGATGGACTCCTTGAAGATGATGATCTTCCAGAATAATAAGTAAATTCCTTCTGAGAGGGTGACTTCTTTGTAACTTTAGCTTTAACAGCCTTGTCAGCTTTCACTGGTTTCTTTGCAACAGCCGGAACTTCCTTCATAACAAAACCTAAGCCTTTTTGCTTGGAACCTGAAACTTTTGAAGAACTTGAAGAAGAACCGGAAGCTTCTCTTGACTTAGCTTCACTAGTGAATTTAGCCTTGATATCCTTCAGCTTGTTCTTTTCAATCAAACTTTCTCTTCTTCGGTTGCAGATGAAGAACTTGAAACAACCTTATCAAAAACCTTTTCATTTTCTAACAAAACAGACTTTGAAACAAATTTTGGAGCGTCACCCAAAGGTTTCTCCTTCTTTTTAGACTTGGACTTGTCCTTCTTGGATGGAGTAGCAAACTTGGAATAATCATGCAAGTCATCTTTTGGATCAATCTGAGCAGCAGTAACTTCAACAAATCCACTAGTTGAGGAACCAAGTGAACATCATCTTTCTTAGAACTTTCCGAACTCTGATCCTGCTTGTATAAGAAATTTAGCAATGTCGGTGACAAATTGCAATTCTTAACTTGTCTTTTCAACTCCAAAATCTCCAATTTCAAGTCATGAATTTTCTGTTGACCTTCAAACACCTCTTGTTGTGACTTGCTCTGACTGCGGGAGAGTATTGGAATGTATTAGATTAGGGTTAATTAGTATGAGCCCACGGGCCCACTAGGTATCTAGGGTTTATTATATTCTCTATATAATGTAACCTTGATTATTCAATAAGATCATTCAGTTATTCAGTCAATTCAGTATTTCATATTCTTACATGGTATCACAACCTAATCGATCCAAACCCTAGTCGTTGCCGTCGTGTTCAAACCCTAGACAGGGCGGTGTGCCAACACCGCCGCCGCCCTGTCCCAACTTCGTTTATTCCGGTTAGTTTATTTTATCTGATTTTTTGTTTCGTTCGAATAAAGCTTCGTTTCCGATTCATGATTCCGGCTGCCACTATCAACGAAATATTTTCTTGTTCTTGATCCTCTAATTTATTGTCTTCGTCACCGATCGAACACCGTTTTTTTAACTGCTATCCCTTGCCGACGCCCTTGTTTTCTACCTCACGACCACCGAAGTTATCTGTTTTAATTGTCGGTGTTTTGCTCTTTATTATGGCAGAATAATGTCTTGATTTTATTCTTGATAATTGGAGTATTTCTGCATCGTCATCCTTTATTGCTACCATGTGTCTTTGAAAAAAAAAAGGTTTGTTCATTTGTATTACATTAAACCCCACGTGCAGCAAGATCAGTTACACCCATAAAGCAAGAAAAAAAATAATAATATTGATCTTTACTTTGGTATAACAAACCATCACTTCTTTCTCAGCCGTGCAGAGCCCCCAATCTGATCCGAGGTGTGTTCCAATATTTTTCAATCTACCAATCAATTGGTATTCCTCATATCTTCGATCTACGGATCTTGTGGCATTCTAATATCCTTCATACTACAGAAATTAATTCTCGGTCTACGGATCTTAGAGACTGTTCCCTTTCAAAATCGATACACCGTTGCACGACCACGGTCGCCGGTTGTCAAAGTTGCTTCTTTCTTCTAGTATTGTTTCTTCTCTCTTCCGCCTCTTCATGGCCGACAAAGTTGGAACCACCTTTTTTGGTTAGCATCTAGCCGGCTGGGTTTATTATTTCAGAAACCAAGACCAAACCCGGGGGTTGCATACTATGGATTCTATTTTAAAGATCGTGGATTTTTTGGCAGAATTTTGGACTTGTGAGTTAGGGATCGAGATCAAAGCTAGTTTTGCAAATTTTATCATTATCATTATTGTTTTCTTTATTGTTTTTCAGTCTGAGTTTCCATTATCTTTTCGCTCTGATACCAATTGTAAGGATCAAATAAACCCTCACGCGATATCTAAACTAGTGAAACCGTGCGGAATCCGGTTTAACTAGGCGATTCAAGAACAAACACACTAAACAATAATCGAAAAATGTAATAAAGCAATTAAAGACAAACCGATTAGAAGAAACCACTTTAGATTGATTGCTGATTACACCTTGATCGAAATTCTCTGTGAGAATTTCGATATCACCACTAGTCTTCCACAAAAAACACAAGCAACCTTTACAAAACATAACAAAACCCTATATATAGTTAAAGGTTTCGTAAACCCCTAGGCCCATGCTACCAAAATCGGACCTAAACCCCCTACACATATTAGCCCATTTACATATTATAACTAGCCCAAAACAACTAAACAAGCCCAAATCAATCTAATGCAAAAGCCTTAAATTTCAGGTCTCTACAATCATCATATTCGTAAGTTTGTAACTTCCGGATCTCACATTCAGCATATAATTCTTCAAGCACATTTTCTCTCTTTTGCTTGTAGATCTCAACATCTTTTGTTAACACTTCATTCTTGTCTCTGTATAGAACATTTTCATCTTGAAGCATAGAGATCTTGTTTTGAAGCTTCTCAATAGTAACAACTGTTTTTGCTATAAGAGCAGTAGCCTCTTCATATTTTTGCTGAACCGGATAACTCTTCTCAAACAGATTCTCAAAATCTTGAGCTGCGTCTAACGCTTCAGCTTTGGCTTTTTCACACTCTTCAGCCAATTGAGCCTTTTCCTTCAAAACATCTTCATGAATATGAACTAACGCATAATATTTCTTTTGAAAATCTTCCAACTCTTTCTTTAATACCACAATTTCTTCAGTTGAAATCTGACAATCTTGTTCAAACCTTGTAATTTTCTTGAGCAACTTCTCACAGTTATAACATTTAAAGTCATC
This sequence comes from Deinandra increscens subsp. villosa, assembly GCA_039602395.1. Classification (NCBI taxonomy): domain Eukaryota; kingdom Viridiplantae; phylum Streptophyta; class Magnoliopsida; order Asterales; family Asteraceae; genus Deinandra; species Deinandra increscens. The sequence goes on from JBCNJP010000007.1 coordinate 68,814,928, forward strand.
ATCTTTTTAATTTTCAGAAGACTTAGGTAATTCTTCTTGAACCAAAGATATACTTGAAGAAGTATCAGATTCTGTTAAAAAGCTTTCATCATCAGCATGTTGAACGGTTAAAGCAATTGAGATTGGAGTATGATTCTTTTTAATATCTGAATCTGCATTCCAGGCAAATCCATCTGGATGCATAAATGTATTAGTCCAGTCATGAGCAAGAGTAGCAGATTTCTGATCAACCTTTTCAGCTTTATCTGATGGATGAAACAGTAAATATGCGTGCTGACCAGTCTTCAATTTACTTTCAGCAGAATTTGGACATTCTCGAGCAAAGTGACCATAAACGGAACACTTATAACATTTCACTTTAGATTTGTCCAATCTAATCTTTCCTTCCCGATTTAGTCTCTTATTACCAGTTCTATTGAAAAATTTCTTCGTTCTACGAACCAACATAGCATATTGCCAATTCAGATCCATTTCCTCCAAATGATCATAATCAATCTGATCGTAATCTTCATTTGCTAACTCAGCATTACTCACAGCACCAGTGATAACACCAATGTATGAAGATACCAATGCAGACATCAACGCATTATAATCATCAATAGTTTGAACAGACAATGCACTTTGAGTCGAAGAACTAGGAATTGACACATTACAACCAGCAGATGAATAACTTGGAGTGTCAGATTTACCCGCCAGAAATGCTGTAGGGGGTGCAGAACTAAGAATATTAGACTTTCCAGCATTCAAAGTTGAATCATTGTTGCCATAATATACTGCAGGATTCTGAATTTGCTCAGGAAGTGACTTGTTCACTTTTAACTCCATATCCCTAGCTTGAATTCGTTGAATCAGATCTGAAAGTTCGTGAGCGTGAGAATCTTCTACTTAGCCGTATAGAAATCAATGTAAACGAGTAAAACACAAAGAGTAAATACAACTGAGACTTGTATTAACCACAGAGACCACAGAGTACACTTAGAGAAAGTTATGACACGGAAGCT